>JAOTOL010001539.1:1485000-1615960 GCA_034440575.1 Imbricaverruca yamaguchii
TTCATAGCCGTGACCTTCACTTGGCCTGTCTCACCATACTGCTCCTACCCATAGCATCGCGCGATACCTGCGGAGCTCGACATAAAGGCCGTCGGCGTGGGCTCAAGCAAACGTGCTGGTGTTAGCGAAGAATAAGGCTCATATTCGTGGAGAGGACTCTTCAAGCTTTGAAATGAATCCAGTTTTATCCAATTTTGATGATATTCAAGATCGGAATGCCGTGTGGAAAACACGGAAGTTTGGCTGGAGTGCCTACGGGGCTGATCACATGCACACATTGTCCAGCGCATGTGATGTCACCGGTTACAAAACTATATTGGAGGGCCCGGTGATAAATTGCCAGGTTCACACCAGTGCAACTGTTGCGAGTTGATGATGTTGCCAGGTTCACACCCGTGCAACTGTTGCGAGTTGATGATGTTGCCAGGTTCACACTCGTGCAACTGCTGCGAGTTGACGATATTGTCAGGTTCACACCCGTGCAACTGTTGGGAGTTAACGATGTTGCCAGGCTCACATACGTGCAACTGTTGGGAGTTGACGATGTTGCCAGGCTCACACCCGTGCAACTGTTGCGAGTTGACGATGTTGCCAGGTTGACACCCATGCAACTGTTGCGAGTTGACGATGTTGCCAAGTTTACACTCATGCAACTGTTGGGAGTTGACGATGTTGCCAGGCTCACACCCGTGCAACTGTTGCGAGCTGACGATGTCGTCAGCCTGGGACACTCGCACCATTGCAACGGCTCTCCGCAACGAGTGACCCAGATTTTGACACGGCATGTGCGAGGCAGTCTGAAAGACCTGGGATTGAAAAGCTCGCTCTGCAAGACAGATGCGACGAATGTCATTTAAACAAATGGGACCAGAGCGACATGCCGAAGAAGACGTTTCAGGAAGTTCATGGAGAAAAGCAATGCAAGGATAAGTCATGGGGTCTCCGCAAACGGGTGAAGAAGCTGGAAAGAATGCCATACATTGCATCTAGAAAACATTGGATGGGGAGGAGGGAAACGAGACGCAAATGGCTCTCATAAAGGTAAATACAATGACTGCCCTGCCACGGACTGAGCTGCTCCTAATGTGGATCCATCCGTCCATCCATCCACAGGATGATCAATATAATTCCTACTTAGGAAGGCATCCCTGTCTTCAGTTCGTTCATACACACCTGCTGGCTGACCTGGACCAAGGGGTGCTTCTTATTGCGAGCCTTGTCAGTTGCAGAACTTGCCATGAATGTAATGCACTCGCCTTTGGAATACTTACTGAATGATCAGAATGAGGTTGAAAAAGAATATTGGTCCACCCATTTGGGTTAACCAATTCCCTAACCGTACACCAATGCCAAGTACTACGTCACGCATAAAATATTTCAATGCACAAGCTATCTGAACACCAAATTGAAAGAAAATGTATCATGCATTGAGAATGAACGATTGTGTTGTTGGGCATTGTGCTTCTAAATGAATTGAACAATTAGTTCTTGTAAAACTGACAACTGCTCAGTTACGCATATATTATCCCATTTGCCAAAGTTGTGATATTCTCACGATACATATGTGGAAAAATGTTTTTCATTAATTTTTTTTTCATTCAGGTATATGTTAGTTATGTTTGTAGTTCTACCAGAAATATTCTTTTTTTTTTCTTCTCAAAACGGGGACAGCATGACGATAACGTACTCCAAGCCAGGTGTTCAATGAAAATTGTACTAAAAAATACGACACGAACCGTAAAGTGGAATGGAAAGTCTTCAAGTTGGGATGTCAACCCGTCCACCCGTCACAGTGTCAAAATTATGGTTTTTCATTTGGTGTTAGATGTCGAAATGAGCACAGAGGATGTCAAAATTTTTCATTTGATTTGTGTCCTTTAAAATGTCTTTGATGTCTCTAAGACTCAAATTTTAGCTAAAGGCATATTATGATTGTACCTTTGCCATTTGTTTTGATGTTCATAATTCACGAAGAGCTATGTTCTGGATGACAAGAACAATACCTATGCTATACACTGGGATTGTATACATATCACATTATATTTAATCCCTTTACCTAAAATTGCACTGTTAAATGTTCTTGTACCACTATCCCTTATCGAGAGCATCAGCATGATACTTATGAAAGGGATACTATCGGAAAGGAGATAAGAGGACTTCATAAGCATGCATCATAAAGCAGGGTGTCAATAATTATCGGAGAAGGATGTCAATTGAGTGCTCAGAAAGTGGCATATTCCACCACATCTCATGAATAATTTATAACTGAACCGTCATCAACATCACATTATTTACCCAGCCGTGAATGAAATGGCTGTCAAAGTGTTCGATCACACGAGTCACACCACCTGCCAGATGTGCAAAATTGGCCGAGGAGCTACTCACAATCCTCGTATGCCGTGGAGCTATAAATACCGGCAGAAGGCGCACGCTAAGGACGCTGGACGACCCAGTAAAGGTAATGCAAATAAAATACGGTGGGGCCGGGCTTGGCTGCTCAGGCGACCTTTTGTACTATATACACGGGAGTAGACTCACTTAGGCTTTGGCTCCCTCGATGGCAACAATTTGCAAATCATTCAAATGCAAACGCCTCATGACCTGGCATCCTCAGTGGTAGTGTCGGGCGAGTGCAAGGTGGGCATTTTCGGATCGACGAAGTTTCCTAAAACACGCAGCATTTTCGCGCAGAATTGACATGCCATTACTCTCCGAGTGACTGCTAAGATTATCATTGCAAGAGCATAAGTTGTCATTGTGAAATGACGTATGTTGTACATTCCCATGCAAAATTATCACCGAACACCATGCATACATAACTGCTTCATATACAAGTATATTATATAAATAAATTATATTCTACTGGTTTTCACTTAGTAAAACCATACTCATCGTTCCACCCATGACTAGGGACCTTCGAATGATGTCGCACCGTTGTTCCTGATTTGTGCAAACACTAAGACTTTAGCCATGATTCAATGATCTCGCTAGACTTACTCTGGGTCAGTATGCCTAGGAAATGCAAACAACTAGACAAGACAATTCCTTGTAAAAGAGTCTTCTTTCTGTACACAAACAAGGAACACACACAAAGCAGCGAGGTCCTCAATCGTCCAAGTGCTACTTTTCTTATAATTAGGTAATATATTGAGATAAATTTATGGATGTCTACTCGAAGTACGATCCAGTTATAAATTATATTCTTGAGTATTCACTTGGATTAACATATGTCTTATAATGCCCAGAAATTCTCTGAAGAAGTTATTAGCAACGAATGGGTTGATTTGGAGTCGTTCATGGCGAACATCCAAGCAACTAAAATGTTTAATCAAAATGAGCTGCACAAAATAAAGTGGGATGTCTTGAAAGGACACCTCAGGCATCAAGTTAACTTTTTTCAAATGCGCCTGAACACCCGAATAACCAACTAACTGAGGTCAAGATACTTTTAATTTATTCTCTGAAATATTGATGATGGATACAACGACCAATTGAAAATAGGCAACAGAGCAGTTCTTAAAAAATATCAGAATGTATGTCGAACTTCACTGAACTGAACGACCCGTCACGGCCAGGCCTGCTTGGAGAAAGCCGGAGTCGCCGGAGTTCTGATGCACCGTGGAGTGAACTTGGCTGGTGGCTAAGAGCCTGTGGAGCATCGCACCACGACTGAACTACCGCGGCACGTGGCGGGAAAATGCCCGCTTATTTCTGAACCGTACCAAGCCTCCATCTGTGAGAACAGCGCTGCCCGCACTCTAACACTCGCCTCAGGAGTGATCCTGAAGTGCTCGGTCAAACTTCTCGTCTGCTGGAAGACCGAGAGTATGGGTCAGCCGCTCGAGCGTACCGCCAGGTTTGCTTTGTCGTCAAACTCAGCCGCCATGTGTCGATCGACGACACTAGTTCGATTCGAACTACCTCATCTGCGGGGTCATCAGGTGCTGGGCTGCTAATGGATTTGCAAGATCGCGTACGTGCCTCGCAAGGGCGCCCCAGCGTGCTTCGGCTTGGGAAGTCTTTGCTATTCCACACACACATACACACACGTATATATAATTATATATATATATATATATATATATATATATATATTTATATATATATATATATATATATATATATATATATATATATATATATATATATATATATATATATATATATATATATATTGTTTAATACGACGAAGAATGGCTCATAAGTGCTCCTAGGTTTCAGACATTGCATGAGAAGAAATGTACGACCTTCAATATACCAGAAGGTGCTGAGTTTACATCAAAAGTAACGTTAGGGATTATGGTATATTACTCAACGTTTCGGCCAGGGGCCATCGTCAGGAGTGACTCATGGCGATGGCCCCTGGCCGAAACCCAGATAACCCCGTATGCTAATTTTCATAAAAACATGTGACAGTAGGGTGCTAAGCCATGTTCGAGATATGGTGGACGGAACTTGTTGGTAAACAGCATAGCATAGCATATTACATGATCAAACAGCAGTCACGCTATGCATGCAAATACTATAACATAACACAGTGTATTATCAAACAACAATCATACCATATATACACAACCCATATCAAGACACATTACATTATCAAACAACAACCTATTGTTGTTTGATAATGTAATGTGTCACTGATAATGTTGTATAAGGGGGAGGGGGGAGGGGGAGGACCGAGACCGAGACTCCATTTACAGTGGGACCATACCCGGCCTCATACGCCGTATGCATGTACCAGCGTTCACCTAATGTACACACTACACATTCCGCTCGTGTACCAGGAGGCTCCGGGCTAGCCGGCCGTTTCCCCAGGCGAATTCCACGGCTCCATACTCCGCCCGTGTTACCGCTTCTGGCGGACGACACTGCCGACGACGTTCCAGATGAGAGTGTCGACGCAACAGATTGGGCTGCCATGGAACAGATGAACAAGAATTGGTTCATCAATTTAGTTTGCGTGACGTGATTGTTTATCACGTCTGTCACGGTCATTTGGTGAGCTCGATGTTTCTTGGCGGATGTTGTGTGCTGTTGATTGGATCAGTGAAATGGTGAGAAAGTTTCGAAGAGGATTGTAGTGACGTCATCATTGTGCATGGCTTCCCTCATTCTATGTGCACCATATACCCCCACGCTCGTTACGCCACACATCCCTAGGCTCCTCTTGGCTACGGCACACACAACTATGCTACGCCGCGCTACGCCACCTACCCCTATCCTTCGTCCCGCTACGCCATACACCCTCAACGCTAATCTACAATACACATCCATACGCTACGCTGCACTACGCTGCGCTACGCTGCACCACACCACCCTAAGCTCCGCTCCACTACTCTACACACCCCTGCTACGCGGTGCGTCGCCACACACCACTAAGCTCCGCTCCGCTACGCCACACATCCCTACGCTATGCTATGTTTATGGCTTAATGAGTATTCCGCAGAAAGAATTGACCTGGAAGATTCCATCCAGAACTTCATTTCCGACGTTCTGCGCCTTTGCAATGAAGATGCATTTAAGTAAATCGTACAGGCTTACTTGCCGCTGTCGTTCTGCTATGAATGATCTCGCTGGCAAATGAGCCAGTATCGGTGGCCAGATAGGTTTTTTTTTCTCGTGAATCATTGCTTCATGTGGCCACGTTGTTGTTCTGGAATTGCTTGTCTCCACAACTCATGCATGCCTCACGAACTGCTGAAGAGTAGGCTGGAGGAGAGACTAGCAAAATGTAGGGCAAAATGACCAACATGCATTCTTTCCTTCCAACGACTTACCAAGTAATGTTGGGGCCAAGTCTGTCGAGAAACCCAGGAAAGTAAATCGGATTACGATGTTATTTTCCACTTCTTGTCCCTTGCGTATGGGCGTCGGAAGCTTAGTGGTTAAGCTGAGCGTCTAACATGCCAGAGGTACGGTGCTCGATTCCCTACGGTACCCGTCCTTTATGTCATGGTAAGATGCAGGCGACTCCACGCAACTTCAGCTGTTGAGCGTGTCGTAAGACCACAAGCAACCAACCTTGCGCAATGAACGGATCAATTGCAAATATTTGGAACGTCGATTGCTTAGAGAAGTTAACATGTTGCACAAATATGATGTGTGCATGGAGGTAGGGGAGGTAGGAGAGGTGAGTGCAGATGCGAGGTGAAAGTGAAGGATGTGAGTGCAGATGGGTGATAGAGGTGGGGAGGTGAGTGCCAATGGATGATAGAGATGGGAGAGGTGAGTATAGATGGGTGGGGGCGATTAGTGCAGATGGATGGACTGTAGTGTGTAATTTGATCCCAAAAATACTTAGGATCACTTCGCTGGCATTGTCAATTTTCTGATGCTACGATTTGCATTATATTTACTCAGTGAATAACTAATTATGGGAATTGAAGAATGCATGGATGCTGCCATGTATATGATTGTCGTTGATTTTGAGGCTCGTGAAGCCGAGCCCATGACCCACCGAACTTGCCTTACACGAAATGCAGGTGACGCTTAATTAAAAATCGTATTCCAATTCAAATACGCCATAAGGCTGCACGTTAACGAGGCAAATACTCTTCCAGCTTCGATGAGTGCCTCTCTCATGGTCGAAGCACCTCCGCTGGAAAGTTTGATCGCTACGCGAGCACCTGTAGCATGCGCTCTCAGGGAACCCAACTAGCTGCGGGCCGGCTGCGCACTGGCCGACCGGGGCGGTGACGGTGGCGGGACTCTCCTCAGCGGGCGGTATTTCGGACAGAACTGATCACCATCGGCGGCGAGTGGCGACGGCAGACTGCTGGACGCCCCTCCGCTGGCCGGCAATCTGGCCGGCGGGCGCCCGGACGTCGACGGAGCGGCACCGACGGCAGAGCGCCACCGACGGCAGAGCGCCACCGACGGCTCTCTCCACTGGGCTGGGCGGCACCGGCGGCTCTCTCCACCGGGCTGGGGGATCGGCAGCGGCGGCTCTCTCCACTGGGCTGGGGCGGCACCGACGGCTCTCTCCACTGGGCTGGGGGGCGGCACCGACGGCTCTCCTCCACTGGGCCGGGGGAGCGGCACCGGCGGCTCTCTCCACTGGGCTGGGGGAGCGGCACCGGCGGCTCTCTCTCCACTGGGCTGGGGGAGCGGCACCGGCGGCTCTCTCCACTGGGCTGGGGAGCGGCACCGGCGGCTCTCTCCACTGGGCCGGGGGAGCGGCACCGGCGGCTCTCTCCACTGGGCTGGGGGAGCGGCACCGGCGGCTCTCTCCACTGGGCTGGGGGAGCGGCACCGGCGGCTCTCTCCACTGGGCTGGGGGAGCGGCACCGGCGGCTCTCTCCACTGGGCTGGGGGAGCGGCACCGACGGCTCTCTCCACTGGGCTGGGGGAGCGGCACCGGCGGCTCTCTCCACTGGGCTGGGGGAGCGGCACCGACAGCTCTCCCCACTGGGCTGGGGGAGCGGCACCGGCGGCTCTCCACTGGGCTGGGGGAGCGGCACCGGCGGCTCTCTCCACTGGGCCACTGGGCTGGGGGAGCGGCACCGACAGCTCTCCCCACTGGGCTGGGGGAGCGGCACCGACAGCTCTCCCCACTGGGCTGGGGGAGCGGCACCGACGGCTCTCTCCACTGGGCCGGGGGAGCGGCACCGACGGCTCTCCCCACTGGGCTGGGGGAGCGGCACCGACAGCTCTCCCCACTGGGCTGGGGGAGCGGCACCGACGGCTCTCTCCACTGGGCTGGAGGAGCGGCACCGACAGCTCTCCCCACTGGGCTGCTGGGGGAGCGGCACCGACAGCTCTCCCCACTGGGCCGGGGAGCGGCACCGACGGCTCTCTCCACTGGGCTGGGGAGCGGCACCGGCGGCTCTCTCCACTGGGCTGGGGGAGCGGCACCGGCGGCTCTCCCCACTGGGCGGGGGCGGCACCGACAGCTCTCTCCACTGGGCTGGGGGAGCGGCACCGACGGCTCTCCCCACTGGGCTGGGGGAGCGGCACCGACAGCTCTCCCCACTGGGCCGGGGAGCGGCACCGGCGGCTCTCTCCACTGGGCCGGGGAGCGGCACCGGCGGCTCTCTCCACTGGGCTGGGGGGCGGCACCGGCGGCACCGGCGGCTCTCTCCACTGGGCCGGGGAGCGGCACCGGCGGCTCTCTCCACTGGGCTGGGGGAGCGGCACCGGCGGCTCTCTCCACTGGGCTGAGAGGAGCGGCACCGGCGGCTCTCTCCACTGGGCTGGGCGGCACCGACGGCTCTCTCCACTGGGCTGGGGGAGCGGCACCGGCGGCTCTCTCCACTGGGCTGGGGGAGCGGCACCGGCGGCTCTCTCCACTGGGCCGGGGGAGCGGCACCGGCGGCTCTCTCCACTGGGCTGGGGAGCGGCACCGGCGGCTCTCCACTGGGCTGGGGGCGGCACCGACGGCTCTCTCCACTGGGACTGGGGGAGCGGCACCGGCGGCTCTCTCCACTGGGCCGGGGGAGCGGCACCGGCGGCTCTCTCCACTGGGCTGGGGAGCGGCACCGGCGGCTCTCCACTGGGCTGGGGGAGCGGCACCGGCGGCTCTCCACTGGGCTGTGGGAGCGGCACCGGCGGCTCTCTCCACTGGGCCGGCCGACGCGACTCCGGCCCATCAGCCACACATTATGACGGTCATGATCGTCGCCAGCCACTTACCAGGCTCGACTGCCGACGCGGCGGGGTCACAGGACGACCGGCCGACCGGCGAGATGACGTCATAGGACGACTGTACAGCCAGCCAGACAGGTGACGTCAGAGGATGACGGGCCGACCGGCGAGATGACGTCACAGGACGACTGTACAGCCAGCCAGTGATGTGACGTCAGAGGATGACTGGCCGGCCAGCGAGATGATGTCACAGGACGACTGTACAGCCAGCCAGGTGACGTCAGAGGACGACTGGCCGGCCAGCCAGGTGACGTCAGAGGACGACTGGCCAGCCAGTGATGTGACGTCAGAGGACGACTGTCCGGCCAGCCAGGTGACGTCAGAGGACGACTGGCCAGCCAGTGATGTGACGTCAGAGGACGACTGTCCGGCCAGCGAGATGACGTCAGAGGAAATCAGACAAGACTTGCGCTTCTGTGCTCGTCATCGAAGGAGCGGCCGGCAGTTTGTTGCCACCGAGTCAGACACCACTTCAGGCGTAAACTGGTGACGATGAAGTCACGACACACCCACAGGTCACTCCAGGGGGAAAGTACCGTCACTTACAGATCGTCCCACGTGAAAACGATCAAAACGACAAAGAATGGCGTCATCGCCGATTCATGGGCCATAATTCATTAAATAAAGCTTTGCCATCTCGAGCATAGTTTTTCAGAAAATGTATTTAAAAATCGGTGGCATGGATCGCATCTCGTATCCGTATGTTGTTAATTAATGTGCACTTCCATAAAGGTATTGCACAAATCCCCATACCTCTATGTGCTGTCCTGAAAGTCTGCGGCACCATGCCCTTGAACTTTACTTGGTGACTACACAGACACTAAGAGCACGGGGGCAAGTTTGTCAATTGGCCCCTGATGAGCCAAATTGGTGCAGACCCCTGTACTCTTCACCGGCATTTATACACCCCTGGGCAGCTACACTCATGCACACCACCATTGTGACCAGTATTCGCTCAGTCCCAACATTGTTTTAGGGACAGCCGATAGTCGGGTGATATAATAATCCGACAGCTCAGCTGTAATTCCCGTGTAAAGCTTGCGACGACCGCCGCGACGAGCTTCTGGAGGCGACCGTAATCCACACAGAGCTCGGCGGTGCTCATCTTCTCCATCTTCGGCTGGCCCCGACACGGCCAGAACCGTGTGGTCCGCCGCCCAGCGCTCGATTGCCGAGTGCCGACAGCTGGTGGCGTGACGAGGCCGATGATCTGCCACACTTAGCGGCGAGTATGTCCGGCGGTGATGTGACCACGCCGTCCGCCGCCGCCGCGACTGGCTCGGCGGACCGCGCGCCACATGGTGGGGGGCTGGGATAGCACCCCATGTGTCTTACTGGAGCACGGTCCGCACGATTTGTACGACGTCGTTTAGTCTACTGTGACATCTTTCCGTCAGTAGTCAGCAGATCAAGGCAGATAATTGATGGTCAAAGACAATATGTATAAGAGCAGTAAGCTATCCAGAACAACAAGCTGTTAGGTATTGCTATTTTAATTAGGGGATTATTTTGCTTGCGTGAAATTATTACACTTCATAAAATACTATAAAATTATATCATTTTTGCACGTTAATAGATTTTGCATCCTTGCACGGGTGGAAAAGAGTGAGTGCAGTGTAAGTATGACATTTGGTATGAGTGCCACGGCGCGTAGCTGATCACGAAATTGTATGGATATGACGCCACAGCTCTGAATCATCCAACATAATTGATAATGGTGAGAAATGTTGCACCGCGGCCGGCCGTTTCTCCCAGCATGTCAAGAGTCCCGTGGCGAACTGAGCGGTTTGCCGTACGGAACTGACACCAACTGAGGTCGTCACCGTTACCGTGACCTCAACTGATGTCACCTTTACCGTTGCCTCAACTGAGGTCCTCACCGTTACTGTGGCCTAGTGGTCTCACAAATACGTTCCTTCAAGTGAGCAGCAAGTTATGAGCAGCTTTCGGGAGTGTTCAGCAAGCTGATATCCCTTGTGTCCTTACATCTGTCTTGCATCATTCCTTTTTTTCTGTTTCTTGGCTATTACTGACGCGGTAATTTATCTTGACACTAGCGCCGCTCGGGACATTTCCCAATCCCACTGTTTCGCCGGCCCACCGGCGAAACAGTGTGGGCGGCGCCATTAGCCGTGAACGTGCATAAAGTGCGTTGTGAGCCACCAACAAACAAACGCAGTAATTGATCCGAAGTTGTTGATCCTCTGAACCCCGTATACCCCAGTTGAGCGGATTCCACTGGTCATTTACCAAATGCGGTAAGGACTTTCTCTGTTCTCCGCCGTGTGCCGTCTAATCGAACAATAGGCGCTGTATAACCACTGCAGTTAATGCGCTCTAAAACCCAACTAACTAACTAACATCTAATCGAACACATGAGTGCACATCCTAGTTCTGATAAACGCGGCTAGTGTCGCCCACCAACCGAAAGCCTGACTGTCGCACGATGCGAGCTCCGTTGATCCGTTGTCGTTCACGTCGTCTGTCCACGACCTCGTCGTTTGTCGACGTCGTCGATTGTGTGCGGCCCGTTGTTCGGTGGTCAGAAGCCATGCCTTTGCCGAGTCAGATGACACACGGGCGGGCGCCGCTCCAACCGCTCGGCGCCTCGGCGACACAATTGCGCTCGGTAGCAAGCGCAGGACCTGCTGGAGGGTGGCACGCTCGGTTGGTTGGTTGGTTGCTAGTTACCACACATCGACCGTTTAGTAATTAGCGTCGCGATTGGCCGCGGTCGAAGAGTAGCGAGATGTGAGACTCGAACTCACGATCTTTCGATTGTGAGACGGGCAACTTACCCGTAGTCTTCTCGTCCCCAGGGCGGCACCCTCGTCACCGACTGCGGCGAGAAGCATCTCGGTGAGGCGGACGTCGTGCCGACGGTCGAACGGCGCGCCGTCCGGAAGGCCGTCGACAGGCCGCGAGCGAGCTCTCGGCCAACTTCGCCACCAGCCACTAGTCGGCGCCGAGCGGCGACACCACCCCGGGACTCATCCGGAGAGGATCGCCGCCGCTGGACCTGCCTGGGCGAGACGGGCGGCTGTGGCTGCCAGAGCGGCCGCGTCGGCAGCAGCTGCGGCTGCGTGAGCACGCTGCTGCGCGAGATCGGGCGTGGGAGGAGGCTTCACCACCGGCAGTCGCGCACCGACCGCAACAACTACGCCGTTATTACACTGGGGAATCCCCGATCCGGCAGGGACAGCTTCGCCATCTGCCGGCGCTCGTCCGGCTTCTCGGCGCGGTGCGACCCGATGTCCTGCTTGAACTGCAGCAGCAGGACTTTCTCCGTCGACTCTTGGGACACGATCCAGGCGCGCAACGCTCCTCAAGAGGAGGCGCTCGACGGTCCGCGCAGTCTCGCGCTGCGACTGGCTGATCGTCAACTTCACGCACAACCGCGTCGTCGGCTGCGTCCAGCCATCCATCTGCGCCTTCTGTACGGGCGTCTTCCCGCACAACCCGGCCGGCACTAACTACCGGACATTCAACTCCGGGTCTGCCCGCCTAACCCGCCCGGCGCTAACTACCGGACGCTCAACTCCGACCACTACCCGGCGCCGACGTTCGGTTTGACAAACGGCAGTTGATACCATCACAACACGCCGACAGTTGATACCATCAGAACACTCCGACAGTTAATACCATCGCATCACGCTGACAGTTGATACCATCACAACACACCGACAGTTGACATCATCACCTTGCCCAACAATTTCGACAAGTTCCCCAAACACGTCAGCTGTGTGTGGACTGTCGGGGCACCTATGAACCACAGCGACTCCGTCAACTTCACCGACATGAAGATGTTGTGGCGCAGAGGAGACTGGTGTGCGGCGGACTGCGTGGTCCAACACTACACTGGCGACATATACCTGACCGACCGGGAGACCCGCGACAAGGAGCTGAAGGGTGAGACAATCGTGCCCACGTGAAACACCATCGAATGCTTTTTTTCTCTCGAGCAACTACGGCTCACACGGAGCTTCAGCGCCAACGTCACGTTTATTGTCGCTTGGATGCTGACGGCTTGCGAAAAGTGTGTACTAACGGCTGGCAAATATCGCTGGCGATCCTTTCCGTGGAGGTTCTCTGAGGCACGAACTATTAAAAGTTTCGAACGGTACGCAGGTATGCGTGATTTTAGTCTGTGGTTTTCCTTCCGGTATTCTTCAAAGGGGTGACATGCATCTACTGAACACTCCGATTCATCATTTTGTTGCGTTGTAAAACAATTCGATGTTTCATTCCTCATGCTAGGGCGATATCACAGCGCATTTGCCAGTGGAAATGCTTTGCCATTTCAGTGACATGTTGTGGTAAGTCTCGGCAGTGCGCTGTGTATATATGGGATAATAAGAGCAAATTTAATGCGAAATATATTAAAATTTGTTAATGTTACGGTTAGTACCTAAGGTATATATGGGAAATAAGGCAAATTTAATGCGAAATATATTAAATTTGTGGGGGTATATATGGATAAGAGCAAATTTAATATATATATGTAGCATATATATATATATATATATATATATATATATATATCACTGGGGTCACCGTTACTTAAAGCACATGGAAAAGAAGGATGCATTTTTTGCAAAACTGGTCTCAACTCCATCTCAGGAACATCGCTATATTTCGGCAAGATAGGTAGAGGCTACAGCTGAACATAGCTTTGACATGGGAAATGCCATTGCATGGGACAACACCGAAATACAAGCATGTGCTGCGAAGCAGAGACAGAAGAAAATCAAAGAAGTAGTATTCATACAGAGAGAAAATAATTGCACGCCAAACATATATGTTGGCAAGTGCAGACTGCACCCTAGGTGGTGGATAAGTCTGTTGAAGAAGGTGGATACGTCTGTTGCTCACCGCAGGACGCTTCGTTTTCCATTTCTCGTTCTGTCCTCTTTCAGAATCCAAATAAGAACGCGCTATCATTTTTAACTCCAGCGAATTAAAGTGAACTGTTGACGATGCCGAGGTGGTGCTGAAACCGGCTTTCCTTTCAAAAGAAAATCTTGTGACGCGCGTTAAGTAACCGTGACCGTAATTATTGAGATTGGTCTTTGGAATAGACACGATTATGCATGCACCAGGGAATCCTGAGGAATTCGTCACGCCCGTGCCCCTAAGGCGGTAGTGACAGTCGACCCATATCTAGTCGAATGCCTATTTCACGCATCGCTGTTTTGATTCCGCGGAGTCGACGTGGCTGTTTTGATGGCATCGGATGAGGCTCTTCTCGCAGCATGCCATTTGACATGATCGTAAAACATTTCATTTCGCAGTCTCACACTAGGTGAATCTTCCAGGGCTATAGCCACATTCAACGATATGCTAAAGGTGGAAGTGGAGGGCTCATCCTTGAAGTCGATTGTTTCCACGCCATATCAAGGACATAGGCTTGATGAGTTAGGCTCGTAAACGATGTGAGAGCACCGACCTTGTCTTACACCCATGGACTCACAACTCTTTGACATGCAAGGAAAAGAACGCAGTGAACTGACACGTTCTGAATTTTTACTTCCTCTAGGCTGCGATTTTGCCACATTTTCTACGTTTATAGATACGCGAGCATGACAATAATGCGTATCCCTCAGTGAACCGGAGCGATCCTGTAGAGCAGGGTGACGTTCGATATGACAGGAAGCTTTCCTGGCATGAACAGAAGCAAACTATTGTGCATGCATACACAGCACTCTGCTTACTTGAGCGATGATGGTCAACAATGGCGCCCGCCATACCACCACAAACCGCACAGTAGCAAAGCTGATGTGCTAGAAGCAGCTTTCATCCCCGAGAAGGATCCGATGATTACTCGGCAGATTAACATTAGGAATACACCGTCCCTTAGGTGCAGGTAATTTCCAATAGTCAAATTTGAAGAACATTGAAACAAGCTCTTATGATGTGTAGGTCGTGTTATTACCAAATCATTTCACCATGTCACAATGCCAATTGCTACAAAGTGAAGTTGTAGCAATTGATATGCTGACAATTTCCAATGTATTTAACTGAACGAAAATGGAACATACTGTATTTTATATCACCTTGAATAACTTCCATGAAGGTTTAACCCTGGCACTTTTGCACTAAATTCCAGAATTTTTGTCGCAAATTATCACGTTGTATTCTTTCAATTGCATATCAGGTGCTCTACATTACCGAAGTAATTTCCAATGGTCTCAAATATACCGACTTCAAATAATCTGCCTTCCGATGACATACTGGACTACTTTTATACACATCTAACCCTGTCATTGTTGAGCTCAATTCCAGGATTTGTGTCTCGAATGATCGCATTGTACTTATTTAAATTGCATATCAGATGTTCTACATTAGGGAATTAATTTCCAATGGTCTTAAATAAACCGAAATAAAATCAGCTGCATCCTGATGCCATACTCAATTACTTGTTTATTTTTTATTATTATTTTTTTTTTTTATATATATATATATATATATATATATATATATATATATATATATATATATATATATATATATATGCATATAACCATGAATTTTCTCGCTCAATCCTAGGACTTCTGTCCGTCCATATTCAGCAGCGTTTCGATACGTCGATCTAGCAGTGCAAATTCGATGCCGGCCCGGGAAATGATAGTACCTGAAGTAGCCCTGCACGATGTTGCCACCACTTGTTCGATACCTCGCGCCCGGTATCTGGTGAGAAGCAGCAGGTCAAATGGTCAGCAGGCCTGGTGGCCTCTTATGACCATTTGGTCATCTTCAGTGGCGGTGGTCTCGTCACCCCCTGGGGTGCCGTGGGTGGCAGCCGAGACGCTTTCATTGACCTGGAACTGGTCAAAGTGAGTTATGCTCCGAAATCTTAAGTGCCGCCAAGCAGAGCAGTTGCAACATATACGCACCATAGTGAAGGCATGCTCTCTTTTCTTCGAGACGAATAGCCTCCTAGTTGGAAATTTAAATTAAAGTCAAGGTTACCGATCGGAGAGTAGATTAATTTCGCAGTGGTTTGCCGTATTGAGTGGAAAGAAATAGACTTGGCAGTAGTTCGTCACACCGAAAAGATAAAGGGGATGCAATGCGCATTCTAAATTAAATATGCCAACACTCAATGACGTAAAGTCAGGTCACTTATACATATTCTACAAAAATCCATATAAAGCAGAATGTTGCTCTTCCTCGCCAAATGTTATCTGAATTCGGTTTCAGTGCCGCCTAAGTCATGCAACATGCCATTGGATGGCCAGCAAAGGACCTAAGGATCTGAGTTAGCCCGACCTAGTGCGATCTGACCTCATTTGACCTGATTTGACCTTTCTACGAACTTGCTTCCCAAGCATTGTACACTTAGGCGAAGGCTAATTAAGGTTGTTGATCAATGCATTGTTCCATCGTGAACTGAAGTCGGGCAACAGGGTCAGAAGCTGGACAGTTTGCAAAGAATATTCAGCATCATAGCAGTTCTTCTTAGAAAACCATTCTATACTTCCGAGATAATGCTTCGGATATATTTAATCTTCGCCTTAGTTGACCTGACGGCAAGGTGTGACCTTTTCTGACTCATAATTTCCTCACGTCAATCATATCTACACACCTAAATACATGCGTACATACGTGCATGTTTATATTAATATTTTCTATGGTAAAGGTCATGTCACTGTGTTCCCAATATCATGGCCTTTAGTGACCCCAGCATAGCCAAAAATGGAAAAATAAGATGTGATATGAACTCTGACTATATCGACTTGCCAATGCCATTTTTCCCTGAGCTTCTAACATGTATAGTTCGAAAGCTAATTTTCAACCGTGATTCAAACTAGACCTGACTTACCACGACCGATCCCTTTTCATCTATGGTCAATGGGGGTCAGCTATGGGGTGTGGGGGGCTTAAAAAAGGGAAGGTGGATTTGTCGACCGGTCCGACGAGGGAAATCCCGATGACGACCGTGTGGTTTTTAGGATTTGGTGCAACTGTATCGGATAATGTAATTGTAAATGTACTCAGACATGTCGGAGGCAGAGAAAGTTGTATTTCTTTGCAAATATCAATGGTCACCAGGCTCCCTTGGTCTGAAACCTTTCGAGCGGCGAGTATGCACACACAAACAAACAAACACACACGCATACACGAACATATACACACATGTGTGTATATGTATATATATATATGTGTGTGTGTGTATGTGTGTGTGTGTGTGTATGCGTGTGTGCGTATTTGTCTATGATGCCTGCAGGAAGTTGTGTACACAAGGAGGTGGAAGAAATACTCACATGTGCAGGAGCTCGAGATCAGATGACATAACAATGACTAGCATCTGTTATAGCAATGAATAGCATCAGCTGCAACCAATAGCTGCGTCGCCTCATCTCGGTTCTGGAAGAGGAAGGTGGAGTCATCACATGTTGGCGTGAAAGCAAATCAAATTCACAGACATTTTATAGATAAGGAATTTTACTACCGCTGTCTTAAACCCTGAAAAGCCGAAAATGCACGAGAACATGACGCAAAATTGTCTCCGCAAATGCCACCGGAGGCATACCAACTACCATAATTTTGTGCCACCGCACATCGATGCTTAGATTTCAAGCTTTCCGATGTGCTACTTTGTTCATGTTCAGTGAGTTTGCATTTTCATTGATCACGGATGCATTTTTGTGAGGTTGAATATTGCGCACAATGACATGTTCTGTGCACTATGCTATTCCCACGCACACAGAACATTTTCAAATATGTGCGCTGTTGACGTAAAAGGCGCATCGAGCAATAACACGCTAAATTATTCGGCGGAGTTACCAAAAACAGACATATCAATATATTAAAATATTCAAAGTGCCTAGCATGCAATATTGGGCGACTACGTGTGGACGTAATTGGTAAGCAGAGTTCAATTTTGTAAACGTACAGTAATTCCAGAATGCTGGTGGATGATAGTCTGAGGCATAAATGTTCACGCGATCCGATCAACATGCTCCGATCCGATCAACATGCCCATGCACAAAGTGATCCATGCTGAATGGACTACACCGAAATTGAGAGACAAGCAGACGCTGTTCTAGACTATCCAGACGCTCTTCTTCTGAACTAGGGGTTCGTGTGGTCTAGGGGTAAGTTGCTCGTCTCACAATCGAAAGGTTGTGGGTTCGAGTCTCACCTGTCGCAACTATTCGCCCGCGGCCAATCGGCGTGAGAGATTGGCGACGCTACATGGCTCAACGGTCGATGTGTCGTAAAATCAACCAACCAACCAACAACTTCTTCTGAACTGGGCAGATATTGATAAGGCGCCATTCGGCAGGCACTCATGGGGATAGGGCAGGCACTCCTGGTCCTCCTGGTCCATAGCAGAGTCTGTCTAGTCCAATGGGGAGTGCAGACATAGGCCCTCCTTTTGGGTCCTCCTTTGCTCTTAGGATCTAATGTCCTGAAAAGCAGGTATTCTTAGGTGTTAAGCAATGGGTATTATTTCCCAGTCCACAATTATTATTCGTTCACCGTATCCATGTGACTTGCAACACTTATTTTTTCTTAGCCCTGGTGTGTCTCGTCTCGTCGGGTGAAATCGGTAGACAAGGAATCCGCAAAATTCATCACCATGGTCACTTTCAATCCATTGCCTTTTCAGGGAAGGTTAACCAGAAATTGCCTGATTAGTAGAAACCGAAGGTTGGTGAATGCTATCAAACGAGCTTGTGTCTTACGCAATTTGTTGATATAAACAGTAACTACTTCATTTCAACTCTGTAAATCAACGGCAAGGCGTTTTATGGTTTCACCGTGGCAGAATGACCGTCATAATGCGACTTGCTTGTGCATTTCTGCGCTTCCTCAGCGCCGCAGTCGTGTTTATATCACAGTAATATGTGCTGTTCATTGTCATGTACAGTTCACAGTGCACACGATTACAAAACAAGATTCATTACTTCGTTTTCAATATCCGACAAACGACATGGTGTAGAAAATAAGGAGATTAGTGGGGAAATGATGGGATTGCAACTGCGAACCAGCGGCGCAAAGTGCACGCTCCAGTTCGGGGCGTTCAAGAATCGGAGTTTCAGGGGATGGGCGTGGAGCACCAAGCATTCTTCAGATTGAAATAGGCTCAATGCTCCCATTCGATGTCATAGGCAAGAGGTTTGCAGGGTCCTCCACGAAGGAGGGGGGAGGGGGGCTCCCGGAGATCACTGTGCCTTTCCTGGGGATGCAACGTTGCGCA
Source organism: Imbricaverruca yamaguchii (assembly GCA_034440575.1). Lineage (NCBI taxonomy): Eukaryota > Metazoa > Arthropoda > Thecostraca > Neoverrucidae > Imbricaverruca > Imbricaverruca yamaguchii. Next base: position 1,503,854 of record JAOTOL010001539.1, read on the forward strand.
GCTTTGGTAATGGACTATACTTTGCCACCATGTGTCAGGAAACTTTTGATTTAGGTACAGATCGTTAATGGTCGTTAGAAAGTACGCTAGAGAATTTGAGCTGAGGTTTAAAAAACTGGTAATGAATATCGACCTGCTCAACTGTTCATCAAGTGTTTCTAGAAACACTTGATGGTGGCAGGTTTCAATTCGTGCCTAGTGAATGTTTGGCTGAATTGTCAGAGCTGAAATTTGTATTGGAGGTGAGGACGTCTAGAGAGTGTTCTATGGTGGTGTCTTGGGTGCTGTTGCCAGAGACGTTTGGGTAATGTAATCTAAAGTGGTCTGCGACTTGTGGGTCGGCAATATGCGGGTCTGCGGTTCGCTGGGGGAAGGCGCCTGCTGCTGGGTCGTTTCAGGTTGAAACGCGTAATCAGGTCCCAGACTTTGTTGGCCGGGGTGAACCTATGGAATTGTGACGCGAAAGACTGCCGAGGGATTTGACGTGATGTTTTAATTGTGTGCCGGCGGTGTGTTTTGTGACTATATGCTGATGCATATGATTCACACACGCATCTTTTGTACTGTTTGTGGGGCACGGCGCCGGCCGGCGATTGCCCTCTGACAATTCGAGGTCCACCAAGGCGCTGTTGCCCCTATTCTAGGTTCATTACTTTTCGGGTCTGAGTCGTGTGCTGCTGGGTTGACGGCCCTGAGTGTCGTTTTTCTTCCATTTTGCTGTTCTCGGATCTCGCAAGGCTGAGGTCCGCCTAATCCTCGTATTTTGTCCAGTCTGCGCTCTTTTCAAGTTTCAAGATGGTCTGAATAGCTTGGTGTGGTGGATAGCGTCCGTGCTGAGCCTAATTGTGATTGAGTAGTGACAGCTCAGCTCGGGGTCGTCTGAGACTGACTAGTCAAATAGTGAGCTCAACCATTGGGAACAGCACATTGAATCAATGCGACTGTTGAAGCCTCACAAGGTCGGGTTGTGGCTTGTGGTGTTTCTAACATTTCTAAACACCGGGGCGGTGTTTAGAAATGCTAAGTCGTGGTCTGACATAAACCGGTGAATTTCGCCGCCTATAGTGTCCGTTTGGTTGCTTCCCCAGGAGTGAGTGGTTTGTGTTTAGCCCAACAATAATTAAAACTGGTGGATGAGCCTGAAACACCAAGTCGCTCAGGGGGCGGGGCGGCCGAGTGGTTAAGGTGTCGGGCTATGGGTACCAAAGGTCCCGGGTTCGACTCTAGCGCCACTCAGGACATTTCCCAATCCCGCGGCCCACCGGCGAAACAGTGTGGGCGGCGCCATTAGCCGTGAATGTGCATAAAGTGTGTCGTGAACCAACCAATAAACAAACAGTAAACAAACCAAGTCGCTCAGCTCCCATTGTGCAGGGTAAGCAGGTGATGACGTCACGCAAATTGAGATGGCAGTGGTTTGCCAGTGGGCGATTTTGAGGCTGACTGTCACGCAGTTCCGGATATAATTTCACTTTGCTCCGCAATTACCCCGTTTACATAAGCAGGTCAGTCGCAAAAGAAAATGTCCGATCTGGTCGATTCGCAAAAGTTCCGATCGCGCGGCTCGTTTGCAAGAGCAAAGGAGGCACCTAATCGGATTTATACGATTTGACGGCTGACACAATGTGGTGAAAAGTTTCGGATATTTGGTGCATTTTTGCGCTTCTGACGCACCTGCTTCGAGCAACGGCGTGCACCAATACAATGTATCATCAATGATCCACGTAGTATGAGGTTGTTGGGCGGAGATATAAGGAATCTGAATTCCAAGGATTCACGGAGCCGATGACGCGTTGTCAATGACAATATAGCCCCTTCTTCTTCGTGAATCAAACGGTGCATTGGTTCGAGGCCAGACTACATTCCATAGCATACGTTCCAGACAATGCAATGGTGCATTTCTCCAGACTGTGCAATGGTCAAATGAACAGGGTAAATCAGGTTCACTACGCAATCCAAGAGATAGATCAGCAAAGCACAAACGCTGTCACAAATCCGCAAGTTGAACACTCCGCCAAATCGTATAGCTGACAGTTGGGGCACGCACTAATAACGGAACGTCTCAGCGCTGATTTCAGCTGTTACATGTCTGATTTTTGTATTTCATGACTAGGTTTGCAATTGTAATAAAAAACGTTTGTTTTTCATAATTACCCTAAATGTACTGAACACGTAGCAAATAATAGCATCAAGATGTATCATGACCCTTGCAGCCGTGCCGTTAATTGTTAGTGGCTGGCGCTGATCGCCAACTTCCACTTACCGAAGCGCAAATTTGCGTTAAGATATTCGCATGTATTGCTACGCCAAAGCCCGTTTACAAGAGCATTATATTCGCAAGTTTTCCTAATCGCATCGTATTCGGAAGTTTTGCTGCTCATGTAAACAGGGTAAATGAGGCATTCTGAAGTATGGTTGCGCCCCATTTCCGAGTCGAATTCCTTGCTTTGTCGACATGCCAAGTGTAATCTGAAATTCTGTTCAAAATTGAGTCTGAGTCTCGAAAATGTTCTTCTTAGGGCGCGGCTAATGATGGTTTTTGTTGAAGGGATTCTAATTTAAGCTCTTGGGTTTTGCTCGGAATACCGCTGGTGTATTACACTGTAGGAAGAGACTCATTGCTGAACGTCATTAGTGTCTGCTGGTGTTCCTGTTCAGAGGTGGTGTCGGTGTCATGTGGAGGGGAAGGTGTGATCCAGTGGATGGTGTGGGTGGCGGGTGGTGGGTCGGACAGGAGTGGTTGGTGGGCTCTGGTGGGTGAATTGAGTGTGCGATGACGGGTGCGGGTTTTGCGCTTTGGAAGCTAGGTAGGCGCGGGCGGGATTGGTTTGGCGGTGGTTGTAGGCTGGACCTGGGTGGACTTGGCAGGTGTGGCGGGCCTGGTCTGGGTGGAGGCACGGGACCAGATTTTGAGATGCGTTTGGGTGGTAACGCAGGGGGTGGTGTGAAAGTCGGTCTGACAGGAGGTGGTGGCCGTGTGCTCGCGGGAAGTCTGCGTGGTGACTGACGTGAACCTGGGAGTTGGCCTTGGCATGGGCCGGGCGGATGGGTGAGGCCCGGGGCTGGGGGAGGGAGTGCTGGGAAGCGTCAGAGTGTCGGGGTCCTCTCTGGCCGACCGGATGGGTAGGGCAGGGGGCCCGGGGAGGGAGTACTGGGAAGCGTCAGAGTGTTGGGGTCCTCTCTGGCCGACCGGATGGGTGGGGCAGGGGGCCCGGGGAGGGAGTGCTGGGAAGCGTCAGAGTGTCGGGGTCCTCTCTGGCCGACCGGATGGGTGGGGCAGGGGGTCCGGGGAGGGAGTGTTGGGAAGGTGCCAGAGTGGCAGGGTCCTCACTGGCCGGCTGGTGGCAGGGTGGCGAAGGGTCCTGGGCGGGACAGGGGGGTATCAGGAAGGGAGGTGACGGAGTCCGGGTCTGGGTCTGAGATGAAGAGGAGATGGGATGAGGCCGGTCTGGGGTGAGGTAGATGTGAGGGGAGGGCGCAGAAATGCTAATGTGCATGTGTTGGCAGCAAATACAGGTGCACGCTTGAAGTAAAAGTGATTTACTGACGATGGAGTAATGTTTCAAGCGTTCTCGCTCGTGATCTCATGATAATAACCGGAACCAGGATTTGTGAACAGCTGGCCTTTCGCTGTTCGGATTTTTTCCGGCATCAGCTGATGCAAATGACTGGGCTTATAACAGCGTGTAACGTGAGCCTTTGATGCAATCACTGGCCGTGTCCTGTTGAGACATAGCTCAGACCTTGCATAGTCAATTTCGATCTTAGTACATGACCGGAGATGTCATATATTAAGCCTGAATGACGTCTTCGATTGGCACATAGCAGCATCAAAAAGATTGCCCACCTCCGTCTAAAAGGTCGCATAAAATGATACATGGGCATGCTAAATCCAAAGTGATACTTGTCGATGTTCTTGGTGATACAGGTGAGGGAAACGTTTTGGAAGTGAATAGATCCGAACTCGGAATTTAGACATTGCCACTTCTCGGGAGCAACATCAGGTCATCCGACAAAGGAATTACTCGAATCACAATTAGCTTTCATTTAGCAACAAAATACTTGCCTGCCGAACTTAAATAGAGTAAGTGAACATGGCACCTACAAAGCTAGCGTAATTGTAAGTGATCTATATGCTACTTGTCAGTTATCTATATGCTTCTATAGGCTTGCATGCTTCACGTTGATCTCATTATTGCATTCGTTTTCATTTTGTGATCATAGTTCAGACAATGCCATAATATAACGATATTTCATGCATTTCATCGCAATATCTATGCCGTATCCAAAGAAAATAAAGTTATTGGCACACCTTTCCCCTCCCCTAATGTCTTCCAAACTCCCATGATCCCATGAGTAGCAGCACATTGAACGTCTTTAAAAACAGCATAGACAATCATTATAAGAATAGAGGGCTTGCTTTTCAGTATTACAGGGAGGGCTGATTGACAGATTTGGTGGGCAACTGGTTCAGTGTACAGAGTGCAACCAAGAAAGGCCCTTGTGGCTCATAGTTGCACTAATCATTTATGTCTTTGTGTCTTTATGTCTTTATGTCTTTTTATTACGTTCCGGTTTTCGACAGGAACATGGTAACGGAGGCCTACATATGCAGGCATACACGCCGCTCCCAGTCGGTTAGAGCGCTTGCCTGCTCTAGTCTCCCCTGTCCTGGCGGCACAGGGTTCGAGTCGCTTCGCGCGCTCAAATTTAGCGCATGGCTGAGAGGGTCAGGTGGCAGCGTGGCCCGATAAGGCCGGGGATGAGCTACCGGGCGGCCGTGTCGGTGGACTGGCGGCACGTTAAACTTTCGGTCAAAATTCTCCTGTTGATCTGGAATTCATGGTCGGTTGATGAGGCCAGGGTTCACGCAACAAGCTTTACTTAGCAATAGGACCTTGGTCCATAAAGCCACCGCAGCAAGAACTCGATAAAAATTATTTGTAAAATGTTGACTTCAACCATGTGCTTTGTGCAACAATCCTAGCTGCTCTACAGGATTTCTTTCAGCAAGCTTCGGCTTCCAGGGCACTTCCGTTGACTACAGTGGGACCACATCGAGTCTCTCACTATGCCAGTACTGCTTACCCTTGACACTAAGGTAATAGTGCTAATATGTAGGCAGTGCCTACTGCTCTACTTATTAGCACATTAAAAAACACACACAAATCGAAATGTAACGAGGAGACACATTTTAGTATACAGTCGTGGTTTTACTACATATCTTGACATTTATTAGATAACAAGGTGTTTGGATCAAACTTAAGCACTACTTACGCAGCAGTGCAAGTAAATACTGACCTGAAGAAAACATCTGACTTGGTTTATCATAATAACCATAACTTGGCCATGTAAATGAGCAAAATTGCTTTTGGCATGTCCACTTTGTTCATTCCTTCCACCTGTTCAAAATCCATGGTGATACCCATATTCCTTATGGAATGATAAGGGGTTGCCTTGTGAACCCCTAAGTACACAACATGTAATCGAATCATTTCCTTTGAGTAAGCATACGCGTAATTTGTGATCTGTGTTATTTCGCAATGACGATGAATGCACTTTGCCGCAAAAGCTTGTTTTCTCCCGTTACGTAGCTGCACATGGTCATGACAAATGTTTCACAAATAAACTCTCGTTCCAGAATAAGCCCAAACCAATGAATGTATCTGATCGCCGCACCCCGGCCATTTACAGACACCAAGCACGGCTGGAGCAGCTTAGGTAACTGCGGCACGTGATATTCTCCTGCCGACAGCCCACGCTGCGAACTTAATCCGGCCCGCACCTCCGACCCTGCATACGCGTTCGTCGGATTTGTTGCGAGTCTGTGCGGCAGTTCATTACCTCTGGATGCAGACGCCATTACAGAACTGTCACAATGCGGCATCTGCTGGCGCCCGGCGGTGCCACCGGCCAGGTGTTTACCGCAGTTACGTGTAGTGACGAGTGGGGTTCTGTGTCGCAGTTGGCCATCCCGACACGCAACCGGTGACCGTGGACCAGCCGCTGTCCCGGCATTGTTCTTCCGCTGATGGGACGGCAGCGTCAAAACAGCAGAGACTAATGCAGGCGCGCAATGCAAATTCCCCCGGCGGAGTCATCAGACAAATTGCGTCACGACCGAATTGCTGTCAGACGACATTGGGCTTCAAATGTGGGTGGAATGGAAAGGCACCGCGTTGCATCCACGGCAATTAGAGGGAGCAGAGCAGATACGGAGGACCAGGTTTGGGGTGCAGTGCATCTCCCCAGCCGTACACAATGTCTCGATGGCGGATGTGACGCAGTCTAAGTCGTGCCAAAGTGTTCTCTCCTGCATGCTGCCGAAGACGACATCGACGGGCTTCGGTGATGTTTTCTGCTGTGGCTGCCAAGGCCACGGATCGCCAATGTTGTGTGTCTTGTGGTTGATTGGTTATTGGTTTTACGACACATCGACCGTTGAGTCATGCAGTGTCACCAATCTCTCACGCCAATTGGTCGCGGGCGAAGAGTAGCGACAGGTGAGACTCGAACCCACAACCTTTCGATTGTGAGACGAGCAACTTACCTCTAGACTACTCGTCCCCTGTGTGTCTTGTGTGTGTAGTAAATTAAGGTAGGAGGTTTCATTTCCTTTCGATTAAGTTGTTTCTTATCTTAGCTTAACTATTCAAATGATGCCCACATTCTTTATTTGGATAACTCTTTGGGCTTATAAATAGGTCTAAAGCTTCTAAAGGGACCAGGCTACATTGGGAACAAGGTGAAAAACTCCAGCTATGAAGTTTGGATTCTTACCCATTCTTTTGCATCACGAATAAAGTTTCTGTTAGGAGACGGACAGTTGCTTTCTTTTGTGTGAGGTACGCAAATTTAAGTGTTAAGTTTTCAGTAAGGGAGTTCAATGATTTTTCATTAGGTACAGTAATAGTTGGTAAGCTTCTTACCTCAACAAGCCAAGTGTTAGTTTGGTTAGTTAGGCATAAAAACAAAGAAAACAAAACAAACACTTAGTATGAAAATAGGGGAGGGGGAGTCAGTTGCAGGAAGCACGAGCGAGGTTTATGTGGTCGCGACTGACACCCATCTGTCTCCGGAGAGTTTATTTTGTGGAATATGTCTTTAAAACAAAACTTATTTGGAATAAGAAAAGGCAGGCGAAATATACTATGGTCCCACCCCATCTTTTAAGTCGTGAAATTTAGTTTTACATTTCAAACAAATTATTTTTAATGGGCAGAACGAACCGAAAAAAACGTTGTTTCACGTAAATCTAGAATTTTACATTGTGCTTACTTTAGCCAGAATCTTCGATTGTAGCCCGTATGGGTAAAAATGCAAAATACATATCCTAGAAAACGTAATAAATAAGCATTCCTCTGATGCGGTTTGCTTCGTCCCTACAGATAAGTAAGCGATTAACGTTTTATTAAAATATCTTTACCCGTTAACGCGTGACGACCGGTTGAACATCTATGGAAGTGACCTCACTTGACCTTGACTAACTCAGTGCCCATGGATTATCATACCTAACAATTTTCACACTATGTCAAATTTATGTGGGAAAAGGCGTGCCATATTCCGGCGCACTACCGAGCGTCGTTTGTTCATTTCCCGCGAAAAAAAAAAACTTAGGGCGGGGGACTCCCTCCGTGACGGCTAGGGCCAGGATATCTTTGAGGAAAGTGGTCCGAAAGCTAGAGCTGCGGAATAGGCTTGAGACCTTGCGAGAGCAGGATAACAATGCCAGTTGCCATGGAGATGCTGGTGAGGTGACTTAAGCTACAACACATGGGCAGGCCCAAATGGGTTTTTTTGGGATGCTGCATAGGGCCCCAAGTTAGAAGTAGAAAACATTGAGGGGGACACAGCCAACGTTTGGCGGAGGAGGGGGGGGCAAGTGCCTTCCCAACAAAGTATAAATCTACACCCCTGTGGCTTACATGTGTTTCATCTTATTCTTCGCAAATGAACATACATTTAAACATTACGCATGCCGCAAATCATGTTAATATCGTATTCACATTTTAGCATCCATCCTGAATAATTCGCGCTCGCACACTGTTGTACGGGTCTTACTGTAAGCCATCAGCATATGACAGTCTGGTGATGTCTGATGTTCTGTAGGTGAAAGGTTGGACACTTTCACCCTTTGATGCATAATTACATAACTTGAAAAGCAGCATGCAATTAACTAGTGCATTTTTAGTGACTTCACGTCAAAAATAACGGAACAAAACGTAATGACAGGAACTAGATTCTACATTGACGGATTCGTGGTTAATCTGTCTGCATTATGTTGAACCGAAAAAGTTGCTCGGTGTGCTATTTTAATGTACATGTGGCATTTCACATGGGGATATACATAAAGGGGTGCCAAATGTACCTATCCAATTGTAGTAGCTTTAAAGAATGATTACTGTCAGGAAAGCATAGTTTAAGTCCGGACATTTCATTTTAACGTCTTCATTTATATCTTGTTTCCAAAATGTTCCTCTTGGCGGCACTTCGGGTCTTCTGGACAGCAAATGTACTCGCTTGACATGCATCGTCTTATCAACGCATGCTAACAAAGGGGATGAAACGGGGATGAGTAACCTAGGGATAAGTTGCTCGTCTCACAATCGAAGGTTGTAGATTCGAGTTTCACCTGTCGCTACTCTTCGCCCGCGACAAATCGGCGTGAGAGATTGGCGACGCTACATGACACGACGGTCGATGTGTCGTAAAACCAATAATCAACCAACCAAAGGGGATGAAACTCAAAAACGTCATTAGTCAGTTAGCCACAAAAAGCAATGACATTGTGTGACGTGACAAAGAGGGAGCAAAAACATTGTGACAGCCTCGACATGCAGTCTGGTTTGAAGTTCTACCCTCGACTGCAAATCCCGATACAAATACACTAGTTGACGGGTTACGTTTTGTGGAAGACATATTTGGACTTGTTACCTCTAATCATTGGATGCAGAAGAACCAGCAGTTGAATGATCGGGTCAAGGATGTCAGGTTCTTGAAGCAGTGAAACGTTGGCCGAACCGCAATCCTCTTTTCCGGATTTTGTTTTGTTATCTGAATGCGCAGTGAACACGTCCCTGACCAACATATCCGCCCCTGGCGCACTTTCGGGCTCGCTAAGTTACTGCTGTGCCAGTCCGGAGATTTATCAGCCTGCCGATTATGCTCGGCTGCTGAAACTTGCAGTGGTACCACCGCTGTCAGACATACGAAAACAAGATCGGGGAGTTACGGCCTACCTGCGACACTGCTCACCAGATTTGGACACTGGCGGGTACTCGGAGAGACGCGTCGATGAGCTGACCTCTCGCCTTGCTCCATTTGAGATTGGCAATCCGTTAACCCTTGTCGGCACGGTGCCCTTCGGCTTTGGCCATACTGGAGCAAACAGCAATGGGGAATGGAAATCGCCCCATCATTTTGTCTCTAATATACTTGGACTGGAGCCACACTGGGTGGGGAAGCAGTAGCCGATGTCGGCTTGACACACGGCTCATCCAACTGCGCTGGCCTGCTGTACTGCGTGACTGTTGGCACCATTCAGGCTAGACCAGGTGACTAACTTAGTTGCTTTCGTCGCCCTCTCCCGACTGTGTTAGGCCGAACAGCCTTAACCTCAATTAGCAGATGCAGTTAGCGGGTACGTCCACCTCAATCGTCTTTACCTCGCCATCTCCGAACCATTCGAACCGTAAGGTGTCATAAGCGGACGTAATACCGATGGCGCCTCTGGTGGTGGGTTTGTGAAAGACCACCACCAGAGTAGGCTGGGTCTGATTAATGCTATATTCTAGTTTCTAGAGAAGGTGCGGGTGATTTCCAATGGTCAAATGTGAATAACATTGAAACAAGCTCTCTTATGATGTGTAGTTCATTTTATAATCACATCATTTCACCCTGTCACTTAGCCGTTAAAGTGAAATGAAAGCAATTGGTTACCCAACATCTTGTGATAAAAATGCGTCATACATCTCCTGTGTGATGTGCTGACAGTTTCCAATGTTCTTAACGAAACGAACATCGAGCGTGCTACATTCTCATGTCATTTTGAATAACTTCCATGAAGGTTTGACCCTGTCACTTTTGCACTCAGCTCCAGAATTTGTGTTCCAAATTATCACACCGTACTACATTACGTTGGATATCAGATGTTCTACATTGCTGAATTAATGGCCAATGGTCTCAAATAAACCGACATAAAATGAGCCGTCTTTTGATGCCATGTTCAACTACTCTCATAGATCGCTAACCCTGTCATTTTTGCACACAATTCAAAGATTTGTGTTTGAAATTATCGCATTCTATTCCTTCAAATTGAATATCGGATGTTGTACATTAGCGAATTAATTTCAAATGGTCTCAAATGAACTGGCATAAAATCAACTACCTTCTGATGCCACACTCGATTTATTTTATGTGTATTTAACCCTGCCATTTTTGCACTCAACTTCACGATTTCTGTCTCGAATTATCACATTGTATTACTTTCATTTGTATATCACATGTTCTACATTAGCGAATTAGTTTCCAATGGTCTCAACTAAGCCACTATAGAATCAGCTGACTTCTGATGTCATACTCGACTACTTTTATAGATATCTAACCCTGTAATTTTTTGCATTTTGACATGAAGCTGTCCGGAATTATTGAGATTCTGGCATGGCTCGATGCAAGTCAAGCGCTGACAGTTGCTGCCCAGAGGATCCGGAGGGCCTCCGAGGGGTGGCATGACAAAAATTAACGTACAGTTCCACCCTTCACCAATACTAAGCAGCATCGGCTCTTCCACGCCAAAATGGTATAGAAGAGATTCCCGTTGATAGATTTGGGACCTAAAAGGGGGGGTAGGGAGAATATTAACTATAATAAAAGTAAGGTTATATAGGGGGGGAATATATAAAAAGGGGGGGGGGGGGGATATTATAGAGGAGGGGGGGGGGGGGTGTGTTTAATAAAAAAAAAAAAAAAAAAAAAAAAAAAAAAAAAAAAAAAAAAAAAAAAAAAGGAAAAAAAAAAAAAAAAAAAAATTAAAACAAAAAAAAAAAAAAAAAATAAAAAAAAAAAAAAAAAAAAAAAAAAAAAAAAAAAAAAAAAAAAAAAAAAAAAAAAAAAAAAAAAAAAAAAAAAAAAAAAAAAAAAAAAAAAAAAAAAAAAAAAAAGAAAAAATAAATTAAAAAAAATAAAAAAAAAAAAAAAAAGGAAAAAAAAAAAAAAAAAAAGTAAAAAAGTTTAAATAAAAATATATTAAAAAATTTTTTATTTTATTTATATAATAAAATTTTTTTTTTTTTTTGGGTGGGGGGGGGGGGGTTTTACCGTTGATTCTTCTTTCATTCTTTCCATTCAACGCTCATAAGCGCACTGTTCTTAGACAATATCGAAAGAAAACCTGTCGGCCTGGACTGTACTAGTGGCAGAACCCATGCCATGTACATCGCTTTGTGTTTAAAATCTGAAAATTTGCCTGCTACTTTGGCATTGGGGCTCATTAACATTCAGGGAAGGGTTCGAGCCACACCATATTATGAATAGCGGAGGGCAGTCGGGGACGGGCCGGGGCCCCGGCCGCCAGCGTTGCCTCCAGCGTCCGGCTGTCTATGGTGGAAAGTTCCAGAATGCATTGCGCAAAGTAACAATATTAGCAATATACCACTGTAAATGGCAATGGAATTGACGTCTGAAGGCAAACTAACTTTCATACATGCAATTCGCATGATATTTTATGAAGACAGTCTCATAAATTGTAACTATATTCTTCGTGCACACACTAATGAACATCCGGGTGCGCTTGTCGCGGGCGCATGTTTCAGAGTTCTTGAATGGCATCAGGAACCTATCTGTTTTCTTTTTTTACTGGGGGTCCCGCTGATGTCCGCATTAACATTGCGTCTGACCCCTAACGCAACGAATCCGAGCATTAAGCTGTGAGTGGCTTCAGCCAGATCATTGAAGCCATGAGTGGCTTCAGTCGTAACCTCGTAAAATAGTGGCTTTTCAAACCATACTCGTTTTCTCTATTTTAATTCCTAACATCATCAGGGCGCATCCAGGGCATGCTCCAAGCAAGCATTTTTGATGAAGTTAGCTTTCTTTCTCGATGGGATGTTGCACGTCACCTTATTGGTGGCAACTTTGCATACGAAGTAATTCAGCGTACGAAGTAATTCATAAGTGGCTGTTGCTTTATGTTCTGATACACGTGATACCTAATTGTTTATAATTGAGGATAAGCAGAGGCGGCCCAGGCAGGAAAATGGGACGTGGTTTGTATGCTTCGTTTTGCTTGTTAATTTGAACACCTAGCACCACAGAATGAGTACGTGAATACAAAGCATGCATTTCTGGATGCATATTGCAGTCGATGGCTACTTCAGGTGCAATTCCGGGTTACACTGGACATAATTTACGTTGTTCTTCACTGAAGTCGGCAATAAATTCGAAGCCCCTCGACGTTGAGTAACGTCATACTATACGGGGTGACGTCATGCTTCAGACTAAATAAATTCGCTGATCGCCGGCTAACCGTGCGTCTGATATATTAACTGATCTTATTTAAATAGCAGGTGAATATGCTTCAATATACCCAAAACATTACGTTTTTCATTCACCGGTCCCACAAGTTGTGGCTGTGGTCTCAAAAGGTGCGTCCGCCAATTCATTTAAAACAGCCAACACACCACCATAGACACATATTGTGACCACCATCCCCGCCCTCTGGCTTTGTGTATTAGAATAGTTTCTCAATTCTTGGAATTTTCCAATACGTTTGTTAACATGATTAAGACAATGTGACCGATCAGTTCCTCTGGCAATAATTACTCATCATTTGACAAGCACAATTATACCAAAAATGTTCTTCCATTCAGATAATATAATGTAAAATGTATGCTAAAATGAGATATCATAACATTGCCTGAGAAATGCTAAATACCATACAATCTAACAAGCCTAATAATGTAGCCTAATATAACCTACCCATGCCTAACCTTCCCTTTATAAAAACAAATTAAGAAAATGAAAAATATTACACCATTTTTCCTAGCTAACCTAGCCTGAAGTTTTTTTTTAAATAAGAAAGCTTAATTTTTCAAATTTTAAAAACATTCAAAATTTACCCAGCATACAGACTACCTTGCTTAGCTTAACCCGCGCCGTCTTTCCGGTCAAATCGTCACACCCTGTCCCGGGTGGGGGCGGTTGAAGATCCCCTCTAAAATCCACACTAAGCATCATACGAAAACGAAAGTGATGTTATCAGAAAGCGCTCGAGGAGTAGGGTCAATGTTCATCATCCAAAACAATTTCCCCACAAAAGTGACGTCACCAGGGGGCTCGATTTTCACGACTTTTCACGACTTACATTATGTTTGGACTCTGGGGAGTCCATTTTGGGGATATATGAAAAGACAACATTTATTTGGAATGAGAAAGGGAGAGCGAAATCGACCAAGGCTATAATTTTTGTTGGCCCCCCAAATTATTTTTTTTTCTCAAAAGTTTGCGTTTTCAAGTTTTCTTTGATTTTCCTTTTCCAATGTGTAGAACACACCGAGAAACGTTGTTGGAAGTTAATTTTCCCAAATAAACATGCTTACTTTAGCCAGAATCCTGTATTTGAACTGCACTTTGGCAAATACGAAACATTTATAGGTAGCCAAAAACGAAAAAATGAAAAATTCCACTCGTACGTTTTGTTGCATCCGTAGATAAGCAAACGCTGAAAGTTTCATTAAATTATCTGTATCCGTTAAAGCGTGACGACCGGTTGAACGTTTTTGGAGGTGACCTCACTTGACCTTGACTAACCCGTTGATCCTAGATGACCTGACCTAACATTTCATGTCAAATTGATGTGGGGGAGGCTAAACCTGAAGGGGGGCGGTTGAAGACCCTCCCCGAGACGGGACTGTTTAACCCTTTGTGTGCTTCATAAAGGACAAACGTGTGTAAAGCTTGTCATGATTCCCTTAACACTCGCACGTCCGGAGGTCCGCGCCAACTTCGCATGTCCGGGAGGGAGGCAGATGTCTTCTCTAGAACTATGCTAGCTAGCGACAAACGGAAATCGGCATTGGATAGCTGGTGACGGGCTCTATCGAAAGTGTTTCGGTCATTTTTTCGTTCAGATCAACATTCAGGTCACTGGATAATCATAGGTCAAATTCGACCAGATCAGGTGGGACTCAGATATTGACACATATCTCAGGACCTCTAACAAATAGAAACAAACGGCGAACGCTATTCGACAGTCCTTGAAATGCGCTACCGACAATAGGCGGTGTAATTTAATGTCAGGTCAACTGAAGCTCAGGTCAAGGTCATGAAGTTGCCTAGGGAGGTCATGTACTGTATCAATGGACACGTCTCGGCGATACAAGCACAATGACGGTAATTTTAGCCTTCTAACTCAATGCAGTGCGATATAATGCGCAGAAATGTGTAGTTATCTCAGATGACCTCAGATGACCTTGATGAGGTCACTGAGCAAAAATGTCAGCGGTAACATTGAGCATAGCTTCCATCTACATGCCATAACCATTGTGAGGTCATTTCGAGCGCAAATATGTAACCAGGAAACATTGGTATATTTTATCATAGCCATATAATGGGGGAAGCCATGGCCGCGACCTGACCTAGGTAAATGCTACGAAAAAACCCGATATACATGTTATGGTCCCTGATGAGATCATGACATATTATAAGTTTGAAATAAATCACTCAATTATGGTGGAAGTTATGCCACCTAGAAGTTATGTAGTTGGGTCACTTCGCCTAACCTGGTGACCTGACCTGAGATGGTCCAGGATTAAAAATGTATGAGAATATGCGGAAAAGACCAATGAAGAGCTACGCGAGGTTTGGCCTTGCTAACCTGATTAGTTTGGCGACAAATGAGGAAGAACCAGAGGGGGGAGATATCTGCCCCCGGACGTGCGGGTGTTAAACTACAACTACCATTAAAAAAAACATTTCTAAGATGATTTGGGCTTTAGGGTACCTTGACTGCCATTTAACCAATTAGCTTTTAAGATGATTTCTTCTGACAAGAGGTTAAGCTGGGTTAGGTTAATTTATGCTCCATCATCATTCCTAATGTAGTTATTCTTGGAATGTTACCCAACTCAAAGCCCCTTTATTGCCTGCCTCCTGACATGTAAACACTTACAGAAGAATGTACTGGTCAAAAAAAAAAAATAAAAATAATAATCTCCAAAATTTTGCAGAATAAAAACTGATATAACTGGGGTTTAAGTTAACAAAACCTATCCCCTGTTTTCTTTATGGAATTAAAATACATGCAAAACATGTGCTGTGAATGCCTTAAAGCATAGCGATACATTTGGAAGTTATGCACTCTTGCAGCAGATGTTTCATGTACAATTTCACCAGGTATGTTGTGTAGGCACCGATATTGCCACAATCCTGCAAAACAAAGGAGTAGCCTAGTCGTACCATTTGCATGTGGCATGCAAATCAAACAAATCTGAACACTGCTTCAGAACTTGAACATGCAGGTATCCAGACAGGGTATGCTTACCCAGGAAACTAACATTCAAATACTGGGATTGTATGATGAATGCTGCATATCCCCAGCTTGATAATGAGTATGGTCAATTTTGAATGTTCAGACATTCTTATAATGATTCTGAGATGTTGTGGTATTTGGGTAAATTTCACACAATATTATTTGCAGTTGAAAAACTAAATATACTTTTAAAAAAACACATAGTCAGATACATTTATCACTCAGGCATTTCTTGCTGTGAAATCACATGTAATATTATGGCTTGTGTCCCTGTTTTCATTTTTATTAAATATTAATACAGCTAGTATCACCTACTCCCAAATCACCTAGTCTACAACAAAATGAATATGATGCCATCAAGCTTCATTATGGGGCGAAAACGTAAACAAACTATGCCATGCGGCGATGATTGCGCCAAAAGCGCCACTATGCGAACAAAATCAAGAGTATTTTCACAAGAAATTGCGCATGCGCAGAACGGATGTCAGCCTTCAACACTAGTATGTCCCCTAACGCCGAACTTGGTTTTGATCATGCCGTATTCAATGCTCATAAACGAAAATAGGAGAAAAATATGGGAAATTTTGGCACGAATTATTCCCTGATAATGAATATTAATAGAATATTAACAAATGCATGGTGTGGAAGCTTGACATATTTATGTCGGCCAAGGTAGCTTAGCCAGATGTTCTGGGGATATACCTACATATTCTGATCCTTCCGTGTACTAAGTAATACACGGAAGCTTAAGGCGACATATTGTTGGTATTTGCGGAAAAGTACCATATTTTAAAATTATTCATCCCATGCGTACATAAAACTAGCGAACATACATGCACGCATGCCTCGTGGTTCGTGATGAAGGTGTGTATGCACTCGCATACTTACAATTTCAGATTAATGCATTTGTGATAAAACATGCACAACATTGTCCTTTGTCTTTTTCTTACCCTGGACGCATCCATGACTTTCGAATGCATTTATTCATATTTCATGTGTACATATCTTACCCCAAAAAGGCTGGCACGCCATTTCAATAGTGGTATCAAATTCAAAGTGAAAATTACTGTCCTTCGCAGCTGGCCAATGGGGTGTTTTTTATTCCAACTTTGGCGAATTGCAATTTCCACCTAACCATTATTGCTCTCAGTGATCGAACGTGAGATTACGAACCGCGCTAGTACGCTGAGACGTTCACAACACGAACACACACAGTTCTCGAAAAGTGCAGCTTTCCCTATAATGTAGGCATGAACATCTCACCAGACTCGTGACTACCACTCACAATTTCGTTATTTATTTTCTCCAGAGTGGTCTCCTCTTAGCGTAAGTTCAGCGATCAACAGATGTTTTTGTGTGCCGTTCCGCCCGAACGTCTCAGCCCCAAGCTGACAGTGATCAAGTTAGCTCCTTATTACGTCAAGCACCCAAGGACAGCCGTCAAATTATCTCACGGTAAATCACATCAAATTCCGCAAATCCCCGAGGAGCTCATTTCAGGTTAACGAACTGGTTTGACATAAGATGACTTTGACATGCAGGTTTTCAGCATCAGGATGAGTAGTGCCAAAACCCGTACGCCTACCTAGAACAGCTAGGCTACTGACACTCCAGGTTTCCGTGACAATAAGAGTCGCCTCTACAGCTCACACAAGTGAAGGCGCGCCACCGTGGGCGGCCTGCGCCTGCGCCCATAAAGGCGGGAGGCGCATGATGCCATCCTCCACAAGGTTTTGTACGCCACCACAGAAATCAGCGCAGCAAGCGAGCGTGCCACGTTTTGCCATGTCTGACGGCGCGTCCTTTGTGGATCATGATCGAAAATATAGACGTCATGTCAGGTCACTGATCTATAGGAGAGAGCATGTCAGGTCGTTCTTCGCCGAAATCGCAAGCTACTGCCAATTAACCTCACGCATTGCACCCAAATGGGCAGTTTCACATGTTGTGGCATGGAACAGCTAACTAACCTGCGTAAATAGGCAACTGACCTTGTCGAATTTGTTGACATTTCGAGACACTGCAAGGTAATATGCTGAAAACTTAAAGCATGCATCTACTGCTTTCTTACACAGATACGACTTAAGCGTTAAAATACTTGGTTGTCGTGAATATTGACCTGTAAACGGGAGGACGAGTAGTCCAAGGGTAAGTTGCTTGTCTCACAATCAAAAGATCGTGGGTTCGATTCTCGCCTGTCGCTACTCTTCACCCGCGACCGATCAGCGTGAGAGATTGGTGACGCTACGTGACTCAACGGTCGATGTGTCATAAAACCAATAACCAACCAACCGACCTGTAAACGGACCTGTGGGGTCAGCCAATATAACGTAGTCAAACATGGAATAGCAATCGCGCTACCTCATAATGTGCAGAATGCTGACTTTGTTTGGTGCCGTTTTGGAAGACCACGGAGTCACAATAGCCCCCGCACTGGGAGAGCAGCAAAGTACCGCGCACGTGCGACGGGTGAATTTCGCAGCAGCAGCTGCGAAATTTGCCATTTTTAAACCGAGTGGACAGAGAATATGCCCCAGCATTAAGTGAACTAAGATCAAAGTTTCGTCCTGGTGTGCGTGCTGAAGGGTTGCCTGGAAGTAGAAAAATTGTGGGGGAAAGTTCCTGTTCCCTGGCAGCGATAAGTCTATGGACCGTCGGGTTGCGATCCCCCACGGTTGAAAGGTCTGCGTTACTGTGCACAATATTTTCTATTGGGACTCGACAAGCTCAGAAGAGCGATGAGGGCAGGATTAGCGTAGCGAAATGATAAACGATGCCGACAGTAATTTAGAAGCGCGACTGCCGGCACCACGATGACAAGCCAACGTCCGCTCGCGACCGTTCTACCTCAGTCTCTCCTGACAACCCTACGATGACTCACTACGGGCCCGCACAACCCCGCCATGGGCGACAACCCACGACAGGCGTGATTGGCCAATGCCTTACAGGAAATGAAATACTTCCATCTGATTGGCTGAACACCCGGCGGCTACGATGCATCTGTAATGGCCGCGGTGGTGGGTGAACTTCACCGATGGGTCAGACACACGTGTCGGACCTTAGAACTAACGGGTATCTTTCCGGATGCCTGGCCGCCGACGGCGCGGCCGGGCAGCTCCGGTACCATTGGTTATCTCGCCACACTGACAGGGCATCCTGTTTTTCTACAGCTAACAATACAAATTAATCATGACTACATTCCGAGCAGCGGGGCCGAAAGGATACATTTTTATATAACATTCCCACAAAATGATTAAATTGGTTTGTTCAGAAGGAAGCGGCAGACTGGTTGAGAATGACATGCAGAGTTAAAGTCCATGCATCGAGGAGTATGTGCAGCTACTGCTATGCGCACTTGGGCATGCTATGCAAAACATACGCTACTTCTCGGAGAAACTTCCGCGTATAGGAACAGTGAATTGATGCATGATTCACGATACATGAAATAATCACCCTCGCGGTACCCCTACAATCAATGCCTTCATTAGCTAGCTGTGCCGACCGTTTCCCACTATTACGACGAAGGTGTTGTGACTGTATTTTACTAATATAGCAAACTCCCATTGAACTTCAGCGGTGGGAGGATCTGATTGATCAGACAAAGCTGTCGAACACCTTACCGGACAGCTGATCAGTCCGTGCCGCTTTAGAAGCGTGCGACAACTCGAGCGAAGTTTGAAGGAACAACTCTTGACGTAATTCGATGAAGTTCACCAAGTCACCGTCGTGACCGGCAACAGTACGTCGACACGGGGCCGGCGAAGGACAGTATCTGCTCGGCCAGAGCGACGCGCGAACACTCGGTCCGCGCCAACGAGAGCCCACCATCATGTCACGGCCACCATCTACCCACCGGCCCGCGCCATCGAGAGTCCACCATCATGTCACGGCCACCACCTACCCACCGGCTCGCGCCATCGAGAGTCCACCATCATGTCACGACCACCACCTACCCACCGCCTCGCACCATCGAGAGTCCACCATCAATCACCCACCACATACCACGCCCCACCTCGAGAGTCCACCATCATGTCAAAACCTACCCACCGCCTCACATCGAGTCCACCATCATGTCACGGCCACCATCTACCCACCGCCTCGCACCATCAAGTCCACCATCATGTCACGGCCACCATCTACCCACCGGCTCGCGCCATCGAGAGTCCACCATCATGTCACGGCCACCACCTACCCACCGCCTCGCACCATCGAGAGTCCACCATCATGTCACGACCACCACCTACCCACCGCCTCGCACCATCGAGAGTCCACCATCATGTCACGGCCACCACCTACCCACCGGCTCGCGCCATCGAGAGTCCACCATCATGTCACGGCCACCACCTACCCACCGGCTCGCGCCATCGAGAGTCCACCATCATGTCACGGCCACCACCTACCCACCGGGCCGCGCCTGACCCGTTGTCGGGATAGACAGTCATCGGCGCACCGCGACCGTGAGTTCGCCAGCGGCCACGGCGGCGGCCGCCCTCCTGCGAGGGCGCCGACCAACGCCATTGATTGCAGCCGCGGGCGGTCTGACCGGCCGGCCTGCCGACGGCCCACTCGGCCTGCGCGCCGCTCCGAGACACGACGCCGGGCGGCCCGCTGTCGCCGGAGCGTTCCCGCGCGCGCCGGGACCGGGCCTGTCGGGCGACACAGAGCGCGGCCCGAGACACGACACAGGTCACAGGTCCGAGACACGACACAGGTCACAGGTCCGAGACACGACACAGGTCACAGGTCCGAGACACGACACAGGTCACAGGTCCGAGACACGACACAGGTCACGAAAAAACAAAGAGACACGACACAGGTCACAGGTCGAGACACGACACAGGTTCGAGACACGACACAGGTCACAGGTCCGAGACACGACACAGGTCACAGGTCCGAGACACGACACAGGTCACAGGTCCGAGACACGACACAGGTCACAGGTCCGAGACACGACACAGGTCACAGGTCCGAGACACGACACAGGTCACAGGTCCGAGACACGACACAGGTCACAGGTCCGAGACACGACACAGGTCACAGGTCCGAGACACGGCAGGTCGCAGGTCAGAGACACGACACAGGTCACAGGTCAGAGACACGACACAGGTCACAGGTTCGAGACACGACACAGGTCACAGGTCCGAGACACGACACAGGTCACAGGTCCGAGACACGACACAGGTCACAGGTCCGAGACACGACACAGGTCACAGGTCCGAGACACGACACAGGTCACAGGTCAGAGACACGACACAGGTCACAGGTCCGAGACACGACACAGGTCACAGGTCCGAGACACGACACAGGTGGTGCGCGGTCAGCGCATCGGACGGAGCCGGGCCTGACCAGCTGACCGCCTGAGGCGGTCGGGTAGGTCATCACTCAACCGAACCGCCGACCATCGTCGGCCGGACACTGTCTGAGCCAACACTGTCGGCCGGACACTGTCTGAGCCAACACTGTCGGCCGGACACTGTCTGAGCCAACACTGTCGGCCGGGACACTGCCTGAGCCAACACTGTCGGCCGGACACTGTCTGAGCCAACACTGTCGGCCGGGACACTGTCTGTAGCACTATCGCCGGGCCCTTTTCCCGCCAACACTGTCGGCCGAGACACTGTGTGGCGCCAACACTGTCGGCCGGGCCACTGTCTGTCCCGCCAACACTGTCTAACCGCACCGTCCGGTCGACACTGTGGGGTCGACGCCGCCGATGCCATACGAGCGAGCTGAACCCGTCGAGCCGACACTATCGAGCTGAACCCGTCTAGCCGACACTATGGAGCTGAACCCGTCTAGCCGACATTATCGAGCTGAACCCGTCTAGCCGACACTGTCGAGCCGACACTATCGAGCTGAACCCGTCAAGCCGACACTGTCAAGCCGACACTTTCGAGCCGACGCCATCGAGCCGACATTGTCGAGGCGACGCTGTCGAATTACCACGCTCTAGTTGACACACTGTTGATCTAACGCTCAGTGGTGTAAAAAGCTGCGTGCTCACCAGCCGGGGTTTATGGCAGGCTGGCACTTCGGCGCCGTCTTTTTGCGATAGATTGCTGCTGATGGAGCGACACTCCCCGGAGTATGGGCACGACTGATTAAATACAAGTGCTTGTTTGGTAAATGTTGATAGATATATCATGATAGGCTTATAAAATGAACACGTGTGATGCACCTCAAGTGTGTATTATCTCTAAAAACGTGACGGTCCTGTGAAAACAATCACCTTTAAATTGTAGCGCCCAGTCGCTCCAAACAAACTACCTGTTCTGCATGCCACTTAGCGCTTATGGTGAACCGCAAGAACCGCAAGGGCCAGCTCAAAACACGGAATAACTTCATTACTGCTCAAATATATTTTATATTTAATTCTTCAGTGGCATGCAGCACTGGAAGTCGAGTGTACATGCAACAAACACACTCGAATTCACCAAGCGCAACAAAAAACGCACGCCACTAACAAACGGATAAACTACAAGTTGAACTTCCTGTCTAAACTATTTTGAATATGTGATCGGAGACTAAATGCTCATTCTTTTGACATGGCAAGAAATGAATTAAAATAATGAGATTTCGTCACTCAACATTATATGCATGTATGCAACTGGTGCTTTCTTTTGCTTCTACCGACTTCTTTCGACGAAACAAGTAGTATTCAGTTATTAGTTATAATACAGTTGGTTACCTCAGCTGATTTTTTGCTGATTTATTACAATATTTCACATCCATATCAATGCCTGGGAAACATAAACATGAATATTAAACTGGAATTTCTTTTCGTTTGTTCGTGGTGCGGGTTTTCGTTAGCCTGGTGAAATCAGTTGACTGTCATGCAATGCTGTTGGCTAGTAGTTCAGGTTGATCAATAATTGATTAACCCGCGAAGATCACCTTGGTCATTGACCCATAATGATCTCGAAAGGGTGCACGTATTAAGAATGCATGTAGAGTACATGTCGACTCATGTGATACGGCCATGTGTTATCATTTCGCTGCCCATAAAGACCATTAATTACATTTTGACAATTCATCATTCATTGCGGGGTGCAGGTGGACATTTGGAATCATGCCTCCGTGACCTGACCTCATAACGATCTGAAACTTTCCACACGTGTAGGAGACAATGCGCTCTATCGCATACATTCCTGTTCTTGTGTTGTGATTGGTAGGTTGGGCATTCTGAGCATATACACAAAATGTAGTTTTAACCTCAGCTTGCCCTCGTAACTTGGTTTGGATTTACCTAAACTAATTGTGTTTTGCTTGTATATGAATTCAGATATACACCT
This sequence comes from Imbricaverruca yamaguchii, assembly GCA_034440575.1. Lineage (NCBI taxonomy): Eukaryota > Metazoa > Arthropoda > Thecostraca > Neoverrucidae > Imbricaverruca > Imbricaverruca yamaguchii. The sequence goes on from JAOTOL010001539.1 coordinate 1,526,672, forward strand.
TGATGTGAAGACTTCTCACGTCACTTAAGGTCTGTTTTGACAGCTCTTTGAAAAGGTAGATGTATGTCAAACTTGAGCCTGATGGCGCCACCCGTTTGGCGGCAGTCCAGAAACAGAGAAGGAGAAGATGTTGGTGCAATTTGCCTGTCCTCCCCCTCCAAGCCAGTTCTAACCTCAATATGTTGATTAATTTCGGGCGCTATTGGCTGGTCACGTACAGAGATCGGTAGTGACCATGAAGAATGAAAGAGATATGTGAATACAGGAGTGTGGCAGACTGTCGGTGGTTTTCACCGCGCATGTGACAGCTCAGGAACTTCCTGCACCTCCACCAACACACTTTAGCTGATATTGTCGAGCCGACCCTGTCGAGCCGACACTGTCGAGCCGACCCTGTCGAGCCGATACTGTCGAGCCGACCCTGTCGAGCCGACACTGTCGAGCCGACACTATCGAGCCGACACTGTCGAGCCGATACTGTCGAGCCGACACTGTCGAGCCGACACTGTCCAGCCGACACTATCGAGCCGACACTGTCGAGCCGATACTGTCGAGGCGACACTGTCCAGTTTAAGCTATCGAGCCGGTCCTGCGGGCCGACACTATCGGGCCGACACTGTCGAGGCGACAATGTCCAGTTTAAGCTATCGAGCCGGCCCTGACGGCCGACACTATCGACCTGACACTGTCGAGGCGCCACTGTCGAGCCAACTTTGTCGAGCCGACGCTTTCGAGCCGATCCTGTCGAGCCGACACTATCGACACGACACTGTCAAGGCGACACTGTCGAGCCGACACTGTCCAGCCGACACTGTCAAGGCGATACTATCGACCCGACACTGTCGAGGCGACGCTGTCGAGCCCGCAATGTCACGTCGACACTGTCGGGCCGACACGGGCGGCCGTATGATGGTCGGCCGGGCCGTTGGACGGCAAGATGCGTGTCGACCCTCGCGTCGACGCCGACGTAGCAGCGGCACCGGCGGCGACCGGCGGGCTCAGTCGGACCCGCCGCGTCACCAGCGAGAGAGCGTCGCAGGTCAGTGGCTAGGTCAGTGGCCGGGCCACCGGGGATCGCCGCAGGCCAGTCGCCACGTCAGCAGGGACCACCGCAGGTCAGTGGCTAGGTCAGTGGCCTCGCCAATGGGGACCACCGCAGGTCAGTGGCTAGGTCAGTGGCCTCGCCAATGGGGACCACCGCAGGTCAGTGGCTAGGTCAGTGGCCTCGCCAATGGGGACCACCGCAGGTCAGTGGCTAGGTCAGTGGCCTCGCCAATGGGGACCACCGCAGGTCAGTGGCTAGGTCAGTGGCCTCGCCAATGGGGACCACCGCAGGTCAGTGGCTAGGTCAGTGGCCTCGCCAATGGGGACCACCGCAGGTCAGTGGCTAGGTCAGTGGCCTCGCCAATGGGGACCACCGCAGGTCAGTGGCTAGGTCATGGCCCCGCCAAGGGGACCACCCAGTGGCTGGTCAGTGGCCCCGCCAATGGGGACCACCGCAGGTCAGTGGCTAGGTCAGTGGCCTCGCCAATGGGGACCACCGCAGGTCAGTGGCTAGGTCAGTGGCCTCGCCAATGGGGACCACCGCAGGTCAGTGGCTAGGTCAGTGGCCGGGCCAATGGGGACCACCGCAGGTCAGTGTCCAGGTCAGTGACTAGGGCAGTGGCCAGGTCAGTGTCTAGGTCAGTGACTAGGGCAGTGGCAAGGTCAGTGACCGGGCGAACGAACTACCGCAGGCCAACGGCGAGGGCAGTAGGGACCGACACAGGTAAACGGTGAGTTCAGTGGTTAGGTCAGTGGTCAAGTCAACAAAGACCACCATAGGTCAGTGGCTAAGGCGGCAGGGAAGGCCGAAATTCAGTGGCCATGTCAACGGAAACCAGAATAGATCGGCAGCCAAGTGAACAGGAAACACCATAGATGAGTAGGGACCACCACTGATAGTGGGCAAATCAGTAGATGTCATCACATGTCGATGGGAAAGTGAAGAGGGAATGCAACAGGACAGCATGGTATTCAATAAGGACCGCCACAAGTCCGTGGAAAGGCCAACAGGAGCTGCTACAGATCTTTGAAAGGTCAATAATAATCATTAAATGAGAGTACGAAACCTTTCGGCAGGACAGAAGGATCCGTATGTTAGATGTGCATGAGGTAAAGAGTAACATGTGTAAATCACGAATTGCATTGTGTTGAACACACAAAAACATGAATGTTTAATCAAATCAATGCTATTCTTACTGCCAGGCTACCACAGGAGTTGGTTTGCATATCCCAATCACATCAGCCATGGAGATAGCTTACAATATGTGTTGGAAGTCATTTCGATGCTGATCACCATTGGTGTTTCTCGAATTGCATACTACTAGATATGCCTTTTTCAGTTTAAAACAATTAATTGTTTAGACACTAGCATAAGACATTTTCGTTCGTTTTTTTCAACAATTGAAACGATCGTCTGAAAGAGCTCCCCTTCATATTCGGCTTCATGGGTTTCATCCGTTATACCGGATCTTCATCCTGTCTGCGATTGCGACATCTATGTACTTTTCCATTAATTATTGCATTGATCATGTACGCATCTCGATAATCTGTCAATTTCTTCCTTCACCTTTACGATCGCACCTTCTACCACAAATTGACGCGATCAAGAACTTGAATGCGGTAACTAATCAACTTATTAGCGTAGTAATTCAAGCTGTGGCCAGCAACTGTGGACACATCGTCTTCCACTGCAACACCCAAGTGATGGCTGCATATTGAAGCTAGCCCTGTTGCTGCCTACACCCAGAAGATGCTGAGCAACATTGTGCAGAGTCGAGCGTGGCTGCTTGCAATTAGCAGTTCACCGCGAGATGCATGGTAACTGGGATGGTGGTGGGGAGATGAAAAATGACTGGATAAACGCTTCCGTTGATAAGTGAACATGAGAGGGCGCCATCTCTAGATAGTTGAGCTACCGGCTGAAAGCTGAGCACCAGAGCTGAACTCAGCTCCATAGAACGATTTGCGTGAGATATTATGATATTCCCCTGGATTCGCACGATCTAATCCTGGACAAATATAGCATCAATCGAACTCCGCACTTCGCTCCACAGTGCGCGTAAGCTCATCTGGAAGCCTTTTGAAGAGCCAGGGTAAAAATAGCTTGATGCTGAACGGTAAGTTGCATATCAATTGAGGCGATCAAAATATTTTCAGTCTCGGTCCATGTCCAGTCGTCCCGATGAAGGCAATACAGTCGAAACGTCGGGAAATACTTTTTAAGTTTCGTGATAGTACTCACTTACGCTCAATTGGTATGCAACCTACCGCACATCATCATACTATTTTAAAGAATCTGTCTCTCCGACAATCCAAGGGAGGGATACCGAAATACCATCTTCAGCAATAGCCCCAGAGCCAGGTAATGTGAGTCAAAATGTGAACTTCATGAGTGAACATCCTGGATGTTTTGTGTCGAAAAAATACATACCAATCCGTGCATTCTATTCCAGGATTCACCCGCATCATCAAATTGATTTAATTGCTACCTTCGCATCCGATATATTTCCCCTGCGATGTGACCAAGTCTCTTATGGGACTTGATTTCAGATTGGGCTAGACTGGCACAACGCACACGCAGGGTACGCATCTGGTGTTCTAGGCAGGTTAGGGTGGGCGATATCCCTTCGGCCGCAACAATGGAAAATATGCACTGACGCATGCAACGTAGTTCGAACGAGCCACAACAGTTCAGCGAGTGCTGCTACAGTCGCACCGATACATTCAGCTTACTATGCAGCACGGGCGATGCGGTGCCCCGGGTAGATTGAACAAGGATGTGGATAAGCGAACATGTAAAACTGTCGTGTATTCTACTTGAGGAAGGTAGACCACGTAGACAAAAATGCTCGCAGTATCCGAATTACTGTTTTTTTTTTGCTTTTGCTTTATGTGGGTGGCAGAGAAGTAGTAATTGGGTTACTTACATGATGTCAAGTCGAAGCACTTTTGCTTCATTGCAGTACATATATTCTACAAGCAAGGTGTCATTTTTGATCGTGTATCGTGCATCAAGTATTGTTAACTATCACCAGCAGGCAATGCCCAAATGTATGTGAAGCCATATAAAAATACATCAACGGACAAATTACATAAATGAAATTAATGATAATGCGACGATGCGAAGCATATGCAGTTTCATAGATTAGCTCTTCAAGTCGCCGTACGAGTGGCGACCTGTCGCTTGCTCAGCCTATTGGGTCACAGAAAAGGTCGGTCGTTGGTGATGACATGAAGTCATTTACAGTGCGAGGAGCGCGAACGAAGACACTAGCTGTAGAGCTATTTATCATACCAAACGGCACATTGAGAAGTACCGCCTGACATTCCTTGTGGTTCTGGATGACACATGAAAGGAAAACGACTCAGAAAGGTGAGATATTCTTTCGGTAAGCCCATGTGCTCATTTATAAACAAGCGCTTATTTACCCAAAGAAATACATTCGATATCCCATGGAGCCATACGACCTCACTCATTCTTCATTGCTGGGGAACCTCGTAGTCAACATGTACAGTGTTCCCAGTTAGCGTCGTAAAATGTCTCCTATTTCAACTATGTCTCCAATCGTCTCGTAAGCTGCATCATAAAATGTCGATGACAGGTGGTAGTCATGCCAGATATTATTATATTCGGCCCGCACCTCGCCTATGGTTCCGTCGAGGGCTCATTGCAATGGGTTTCGCGCCAGGCAAGGCTTGCTCTAAGCACGGAGCTATTTGTACTGTATGTATGTATTACTTACATAAAGATTACTTATAGTTGGCAGTAATTGATGGCTGCGTATGATTTTAAGGGTGGTCGGACAGGAGACATGCTGACATTTGATACGACCTACCGAATGAGGGACAATGCTAAATTATCCAGACAGCTTTATTATATACATACATTCAATTATTACGCGTCAGGGCACTCACAGGGGTTGGGTTAAATGACAAACTTCAACATTAATCATTTACCTTCGCCTAAATCCATTCTTTTCCAGCATTAACCTCAATGTCATGTATATATTATATATATATATATATATATATATATATATATATATATCGATTGCAAAAGATCGCTAAAAATAATCCTGACGGTCTACCACTACTGTCCTGGGCTCCCTGTAGAATGGTATTACTGCAATATTAATGGATGTATCGTATGTTGTGCTCACTTCGTTGATTGCGGTGAACTCTTCGGGTGGGACCTGGGGCAGTGAATCTTCCCCTCACCACAAGCATATTGATGCTACAGACGGAATAGGTCACGAGCTCAAAAACGTGGGTAACTACCCGCATCCGGTGGTCATTACGAGTTCGGCATCCAGCCAGTGACATCATCAAGGGAAGACAAGGATGGACAACCCGGTAACAGAGCTGTAGCAGTGCACTGCAATGCCACACGAGGTGAATTCAGATTCACAAGAGCATGAATGTTGGTTGTTAACCCTGCAGACTTGTTAACCCTGTTGGTTGTTAACCCGGCAAGTGCTGTAGTCAATTACCCGATCGCGTACCTTCCACATTTGTTCCCATCATGATCATGCATACACTGAGAAATGTCCTAAGATAGGTATGGAAACGTTGTTCTGGTGGCATGACCTCAGTTTCACCCGTCCTAACTCCGCAACCGGAGAGATAAATGAATATTTTGAGTGCCAAATGACATGCTATTCAATTATATATACATATCCTAAGTTTCAATTTGGTTTCCAGGAAGGTGTCGAAATCAATTCAGAAAAACGTTTTTGGGTGGAAAGGTGAGCTAAAATGAAACTCAGTGACGGACAGTTTAAGATGTTCCTTCCCGACACACCGAATTTATATGATGCACATCTGATGTAAAATTGCTGCTTACGACTTCAGAGGATACTACGGGAACGTATCAACTACTTTATGTGACCACTTTGGGACTCAGGAAAGTCACTTGAAAGCTACATACGAGAACTCGCAATATTTTATGCCGCTCACGACATCGGAAATCGGACTTCGCCGTTTTATTTCGTATGTGGTCCGGTATAGCCATATACTTTATATTCAACCCTCCATTTTCAGATATTTTGCTTTGTCGATAGATAATTCGTTAACTAAAGTTGGTAATTCCGTGGAGATACTAGATGTTCCCTATTGGCACGACTTGATGATCACGACTTCCACGACGACTAGAAGATCACGACTTCCAAGACGACTAGATGATCACGACTTCCAAGATGACTAGACGATCACGACTTCCAAGCAAGAGGGCATCTAGGAATATTGCAAATGAGTGGGCTGCGAGGCGTTGAGAATATTGCACAGCATTTCAGATATAAGTAAGGAAATAGCACGCCCAGCGGCGCAGCTTTACGCCGTCATACTTAAGTACGTGTCTCAGGTCAGTATGAGTACGCAAGTGCATTTCCCCGACTCCTGTGACTCGCACGGTCCGATTTCTTTTCGGAAGACGGGCTGGCAAGACATATTTGCGTGCTGGCACATATTTTCGCTCTCGGCCGATCTTTTTGGTCCGGCTCAGCCATTGCGAGGCCGCGCTCTTTTCAGGGCCTAAGGCCACTACTTTTGAATCTGCGACCGGTGAGCTCGTGCGCGAGCAGACGCTCTGTGCCTGCCGAACTGGCTGACAGGTGACCATCACGAAGGCCACAACGGCCGCGACGGTGACTGCGATGGAGGCTGCAGCTGCCGCGACGAAGGCCGTGTGGGTGGTCAGAGCAGCGGCGGTCCTGCTGGTAAACATTGGCAACAATGGCAACACTGGCCACTATGATGCAGATTCTGAACTCGTTACCGGCCGCAGGTATTGTTTTAAACGGCTTCCTAATAGAATGCTTGTTGCCTAATGCTCCGCCCTCGTCGCGCCAGCCGGAGCATCCATCTCCGCCGAGCCCGGGGGCAACAGTTCTCGACAGCCCCACACTACTTCTGGTGTGCGTAAGCTCGCATACAATGCAGAACACCGTTAGGAGATTCCACCCTGGTCATGGGCCATGTACCATACAGTTATTTTTGCCTTAAAGTTACTTAAAGTTACATTACCTTAAAGTTACATTTCACTGCAAAGTTATATACGCAGAATGAGATCACCAGAGGCCATATGGTATCCAAATACGAAATGCGGCGAACCTTGACCTGCATCCCTGGAAATCGTTTTTTAGCGAAATGATGCAAAATTTGGACTTGATATATATGTATATATATATATATATATATATATATATATATATATATATATATATATATATTTGTATACATATATTGCGAAAGCGATCACTTCGACATTCGACAAGGTGTAAAATGCTTTTTAAGTAATTCTACAGAAATGTCGAATCAGGTCGAATAAGGTCAGATGAGACGAGGTCTGGAGATTCCAGGCCTTTGGTTAGCCATCTAATGTCATGCCACATAATGTACCAGAATTCAAATATAACGTTAGTGAAGAATAAAAACATTTTGGATACCACAGTATCGTTTATAATGTATATATTTGATCTGATCTTTTGCTGTTGATATTTGACATGTGATAAAACAATGTTCTTCATCTTCTGGTTGTCAACTTACTCCAACTTCAACTTTCTCCATTCAATACGCTAGAAATGCATCAAAATTTAAGAAATATAAGGTCATTAGCCTTGACCTTAATACTACTTTCGAGATTGCAGTCGTCTCGATGAAAAAACAGCTGAAGATTTGAGGATCTGAGGTTCGTGCTGAAATGTTGCAACTACTCCGATTGGCGACACTTTAAAAATTTTGGACCATTGCTCTCTTTGATCCGTCTCAGGTTCATAATCCAAGACGACCTTGACCTGAAATTTGTATGACATACAAAACCGATGCACAAGAAGGTACCGGAAGTTTGTTGTCTCTGTGTCTACACATTTGATCGCTCTCCCGGAAGAACCTGAGAGGGTGGTCTCGAGACCTCCTCCCCCTCCCATCCAGGCCCGGCGAGGGTTAATAGGTTCTGGGAGTCGGCTGACGCGTATTGATCGCATAATACTGGATACAGCCGCACCAAGCTTCGACTCGACCCCACCTGTCCGCCTGGCGTCAGCCTCAGCCTGGTGTCAGCCTGGTGTCAGCCTCTGATCACAGCCTTGCCGCTGCAGGAATATGTCGTGCAGCCATGCAAATTAGTGGACACCCGACCCAATACTGGGAGGCTGCCGGAGTGAATAATTTTCCCCTTGATGTCACGGCGAGTTTCTGTGTCTTGGCGGGCTAACAGCGTTGTAGTTGATTGTCCTGTCCCACAATCCGCTGCTGCAAGGATTCAGATTAGATCAGCTAAGCCTGCAGCCGTGCCAGCGAAAATAGGTATGCGTGTGAGCGTGCGAGTAGATAGATTTAAGTAGTAGTATATTTAAGCGTGCGAGTAGAAGGAGATTTTGTGTAAGAATATTTGTTGATGACCAGTGTAAGGATGGCGCTGATATTCGAGAGGTTCTTTCTCATTTCTCAGATCGAACAATACTTCGCTATACTAGGAATATGGCATGCATATATTCCTTTCCACAGACACAGTGCTGTTGGTATCTTGGAAACTTTTGATGAAGATCCACTGACTGGGATTTGACTGACGCAGATTATCGGACTCCAAACCGGAATGGCTGTCCAAATGAATTTGAAATGAATGTGATGTCTGTCGATGCTAGTCCATTCTTGAGTAAAGACAAAAAGGAGATTCTGCCTCACTTTGTTGTAGGCGATCAGACCACGGGGCATCGCCTTGTAAAGATGCGTCGTTATTTTCCATTCCTTGAAGCGTTCATAAACCTAAAGCGACCCAAATAGTCTGCGCGCTCTAAAACACCAATGCACCCCAAAGACTCGCTGGTGCTCCCTCGCTGGTGCGCTGACATTAGCACTAATCGCAGTAGTGAAGTAGTTGTAGAGCTTCAGCTTGGTATTCGTCCACGATTTGCAAAGCGGTACCCAATACCACTGGGACAGGATGGCCAGCTGAAGTCCCAGCTGGCCGGAGGGCACGGTTGTGGAGAGATCTAGCCATCCGACTGGAATTCCCCATCCACATGTTCAGGATCAGAGGTCCGTCCGTACGTCATCCCCTCCGGAAGATGTGCATTGCTAATGAGCTTCTCTTCTCGAAAAAGTTTGTGTCCTAGTATATACTTGTTTCGTCGTCTTGGCGGAGGGTGGCCAGTTCTTGGGACATTGCATATTTATTCTGGAATTTTCGACTGCCATGGAAATCTAACTGAATCTCGGTGAGGCGAAGCGGTGGCATGGATTTTTCATCGTCCCGAAAATTCACGCATCGTTTCCCACCGCTGCATCGCCTTTCGAATTCGAACCTTTCGAATCTTTCGAATTCGCCACATTTCTACCGGAGTGAGGAAATCGAACAGCTATTCCGCGGACTGCGGGGCGCTTTACTGGATGATCCGCGTCGGCATATCCAAGACGGGGAGGTCGGCTCGTGCTTTACGCTGAAAACAGAATGTTGGGGCGTGACGAAATTGTGCGCAACATTCAAAATGGTGTTCATAAAGCAATTCCTTTTAATAGAAGAAAACAACCATAGCCAGAAAAAATGAACATTTTTAACCAGAGGTGTACGGCTCCATACAAGGCTTGAGACCTTTCTATAAGAGGCTGGCCGGTACTGCACTTACGTGGTGCTGCGATCGTAAAAGCGCATTACATATGTTGCCTGGACTGAATATGCGGATTGTACGATGGAGGTCAGGTGTGGTGGGATGGGGTACGATGGAGGTCAGGTGGGGTGGGGATGGAGTACGATGGAGGTCAGGTGGGGTGGAGATGGAGTACGATGGAGGTCAGGTGGGGTGGATATGGAGTACGATGGAGGTCGGGTGGGGTGGGGATGGAGTACGATGGAGGTCAGGTGGAGTGAAGATGGAGTACGATGGAGGTCAGGTGGGGTGAAGTCGGAGTACGATGGAGGTCAGGTTGGGTGGGATGGAGTACGATGGAGGTCAGGTGGGGGGGGATGGAGTACGATGGAGGTTAGGTGGGGTGGAGATGGAGTACGATGGAGGTCAGGTGGGGTGGAGATGGAGTACGATGGAGGTCAGACGGGGTGGGATGGAGTACGATGGAGATCAGGTGGGGTGGTATGGAGTACGATGGAGGTCAAATGGGTGAAGATGGAGTACGATGGAGGTCAGGTGGGGTGGAGATAGGAGTACAATGAAGGTATGATGGAGGTCAGATACCGTTCAGTTAGCTTCGTCGTGGAGCATCGGTGTGTTGTGGATATTGCAACACGCTGATAACAAGAATACAGGGAAGTGTGGGAAAGTTGAGGTTTGGTGCGGTGGGACAAGAGTCATTTCGAAGTGAATTCTTTCAATTCGATCGGATGAAGATCCGGATCAATGTCATATGTCTACCGCTGATGTGCCACTTCTTGGCAGTGACGTCACACGAGGGACGCGGGACGCTGCGTCACCGGTGAGGGGTTACAGGTCGACTGAGGTTAGCCCCTTTACCGGGTAACCGAGACTCGTAATGGGGAGGGAGCGAGCGTAGTGGAGGTGGATTCCCACAGGAAGAGATTTGGACTAAAATATGCAACCCCAGACGGCGGATGGCTGGAGATGAAAACCGTAGCGGTCGATTTCCTTGCAGGATGCTCACTTGAGCCAGTGTTTCTGACCTGGTAGCACAGACATGAGCAACATCGCCGGATGTCGGTAGTTCGGTTAACTCGTGACAATTGGCCCGGGCACTGCTCGCCTATCTTGAGCCGTGAAGACATGCAAAATTTCATGTTGACGGGCAGACGTACTGCCTCGCGTCTCGCCAGACAATGGGACATCGAGGCAGTGTTGCCACGACCAAACGGTTTGAGGTGCTGTAGAAGCATGATTTTCAAATTGTGCATTCACCTGTCCACGTTGTGGTTCCGAAAAAGTTGTGCCAGATTATCAGTCTCAATGTTTGGTGCACTGGCTCAGCGAGGGCTTGGGACGATTACGCACGGAACTGTCAGAGGTGTACTCGGAGAAAGTCTATGCAGACCACGACACCCCACTGTTGCCTCAGTGTGTTTATGTTCCAAAGCAAACATTCGTTCTTGATGATTCTTTCTCGTGTGTCAGAGTCAATTAGCAGGAATATATGCCTTCGTGTCACGTGTGGATAGGTAAGTGTGGAGGTTGCATCTCAGCTTACGCCACGTCGTTTGGTACTGCTGACAACACCGCAAATGTGCCGATTCTTCAGTTTATGGTGATGGACAATAGGCATATACAAAGTACCAAGTTGGCTTTCACAGGCAGGAAAAAAATAGAAACTGAGCAAACTAACACTTTATTAATAACTCGATCAAGCATCAAGTGTTCATTTGCTCAAGCTCTATTTTCCCCTGTCAATGCAGGCCAATTTGATGGCCGTCATGGAATTGAAGACATTCGTCAACCAACTTGATAGCTCAGTTCTTGTTTTTATCCCCATCGATTCTTGCTTAGCATTGTGTGGGCACCATCGAAAGGTGGCTCCCCTGTAACCGCGAAAAGGCGCCTCTTTGGCGGGCTCGAGTGCTGCCATTTTCCCCCACTCAATTCGTTTTCTCATCCAAAATACGTCCCTTCGAGGCAAAGAGCAAAAGGCAGCCCTTCAGTGATGCACTCAAGTGTGCTTCCCATCCTTGCTCTCAACGGATTTTCAGTCGAAGGCGCCCCTCCAGGAACTTTTCCAGTGGCGTCCCCTCCCAGGATGTAACGCGCGTCCAGACGAGTGTCGCATGCAAACTCTTGGAACCGCCCCAGGCTGAAACCGCTTTGACTGGCACAAGAGCTAAGGAACTGTGTGCATTTTGTGAAATAGTGATGCAGATCCGTGTTGGGCGCCATCATCAGGTCAGAATGAGCGCCAACACTTCGATGTTAAGGAGTCTACTCCGTCCTTTGTCGGATGAGTGAGGCGCGCGTTGGGAGCAATGCATAGGGGAATTGTGTTTTCATGAAGCAATGACGTCTTGAAAGTGCACAGGTACATCTCATATTTCTTTTATTTTAAGAGACATGCGAATAGCGCAGGATGCCGTTTGATGTCTATATCTATAAGCCGCTATGCGGATGACCTTGCAATCGAAGAGCTACGATAGTTTTCGGCAGCGTTACGAAAGGCGCAGCAAAACTGCAGCAAGTAAAATAAAACGAGCAGTGCTACTTTGACGGTCGGTATAATCGGTAGAACATGAAGCTCAGGCCAAGTGCTAAAATTCGAATTACAATCTTTTATCACATTTTAGTTTATCGCTAAAGGTGGAATCGTCCCAGTCTGGTGTACTTAGGTGCCGTTTTGGAGTGCGTTGGGAGTCAACATGTAGTCTACCTGACACCAATGGACAAAACGCAGAACACGCATGAAAAAAAACCAATTATGCTTGTGTGAGAGCGTCGGAAGTAATCTGATGCTGCGTGTTTTTTTTCTTCAGTTATTCCACTTAAAAGATTAGAGGCAGGGAATATTGACATGCACCACTGCGCTTGGTGTCATTGCGCATTTGCATAAAAGTGACCTTTGTGATCGATAATTGAACGGGGCCCTTTTGTCGCCAACATCTTCTTCTTCTTTAGCATGCCTTTTGGAAAACATCGTCCTCTGCAGTCGAGTAGAGCTTGATGTCTCTGGGATATAGAGCTTGGTGTCTGTGGTATAGGGCTTGGTGTCTCTGGGGTATAGAGCTTGGTGTCGGGGATATAGGGATTTTGTGGGTATTGGGATGGGGGGGACTTTAGATGAGACACTTTCGGGATTGGGGGATGTTGGGGGTATTGGGTGGGGGACTTTAGATGAGACATTGGTAGCGCCGTCGCTAGCATGTGGTCCGTCTGGTATGTGGTCCGTCTGGTATGTGGTCCGTCTGGTATGTGGTCCGTCTGGTATGTGGTCCGTCTGGTATGTGGTCCGTCTGGTATGTGGTCCGTCTGGTATGTGGTCCGTCTGGTATGTGGTCCGTCTGGGACCGGCGGCGTGACCGACCGCCACTTACCTCCCACCCCGAAGCCGCTCAGGTCGAGTCAGCAGCGTCGCTCTGTCACAGGCTGACGGAGGCCCGCCCGGCAGGCACCCTCCCCTCCCCCCTCTCCCGGCTGACGGCCGTCGGTCAGGTCGGATCGCCTGCTCCGCACGGGCGCCGGCCGCTCCTCCGGCGCGCCAGCGGGGCCCGCCCCGCCGTCGGAGGCCGGGCGCGGCGACCTCGGCGGCGGACAGTGTGCCGCGGCGGCCGGCGGTGACGTCAGACCGCGCGTCGGCCGACTGAATGCACGCCGCCTCGGCGATGGATGGCGCGTTGATTCAGTGCATCACGCTACCTGTCCGCATCGATTTGCGGCCGCCTTGTCCGCCCGGCGCCCCCCCCCACCACCACGCGGCGGCCGTGATTTGGCGGCGCGGCCTTCCTGGCGCAGTCGGTGGGCGCGACGTGACCATCGTGGCGCAGTCGGTGGGCGCCCAGCCGACGTTCACCTCCGTCACTGTCGGGAAGTTCCTCGGATCCACTCTGAAGAGATCGGCGAGTGATGGAGTTGAGTGTCCCATAAAGTTTGCAAGGGCCCACTCAACCTGATAATTGAGCTAATATTAGCTGATCATGTTGTCCGGATCCGTGTTGAAGTGTTCAGATTGGTGGCCTGCGAAGTTTCATGCAAGTTGGCTAGCATCCACTCCATCTGATGTGCATCGCTCGTGCCAACGCTATGTTGCGAGAGTAGCTTGGTAGCTGAGGGATGACGCACTTTTAATCTTACTTCCGTAAATGGTCCAATTTCCTGTCCATGCTGCCTTGCTGCTTGCCTTGCTCTATTGCTGTGAATGGGTACAGATGGTGATCTTTTAGGTTCATTTGTTTGTGTCCTACTTTCACTTGTTCGGTAAATTTGTTGTTTGTTTGTTGTTAGCTTGTTTGCTATGGTGTTTGGTAAGTTAGGTTTGTTTTCAGACCACACCATCTCATGGATCACACGTTCAAAGTCAAACGAGGTCATTTTCACGATTGACCTCGGGTAATCTTTTCCGAAAACCAAACATTCTAGAAGATTTGTGCGACCTGAATCCAAATTCCGTCGGTGACTTTATTAACTTTAACCTACGAAAGTTGCTGACTTCCGACGCCCCGGAAAACGTCGACCTTTGACCCTGGACTTACCATTTGCCCTGGAGAGTTACCATTTGACGAAATGTGTGAACACCTAGTAGTATTGGACTGTTCGGCCGACATCCAGTTCACTGACTTTTGCTCTGTGGCTCTATCTCAATCCGATGAGTTTTGTTCCGCGGCTCTACCGTGATCAGGGACGTCATGGCCAGGGGCATGGCAGCCTCTTCCAACGGGATGTGGACCGAATGCGCTGGGAAGGCGAGTACTGATAGAATAAAGGCAGTCCGAAAATGTTTGCAGCTGCTATCGGGCCCCAAGCAACGTTCATGGAACGGCATTCACGTTGTCCATTGTCTGCGATATTGGTGGGCTCTTGTTTCGAGAGAAGCACACTTGATTGGAGCTGGTTAACATGGCTGACGTACGCTTCTCTGAATATGAATCACTAGAAAGGGCCTAGCTAGTCTGTCGGTGGTCGTCGACCTACTGAAGCCGTAGCGAATTGGCACCCGATTTTCGGAGCGCTAGACAGCATCCACACCGTGCGAGCGTGAAGCTCGGAATCAGCGGGCACCATATGCGCGGACTTTGGTGCGGCCTCGTGCGTGACGACCTATACAGCAGCATTGTGCACCCACACAATGGCCAGGTAGGCGCAGTCGCGGTCGTGTCCGAAGACCCGCATCGTGCTATGGCGACACAACATTCGGGCTACTCCAGTCGCTACACATTCATCCTATTTTCCAAGCGTGCAGAGTTAATGGATCTATTGCAAGAAGGCTGTGTGCATGCGACATCATCACAGGCGTACATTGTGTAGATATGCTTTCTGAGTGACAATTTGCGTCCTTTGTGTGTAAGTACGAAAAAGGAAGTGCGGACTTCCATCGGCGCACGTGAAAAATCTGGAATGTATTGGAGAGAGGGGAGGAGCCAGTGTCCAGTAAAATGATACACGATGACAACTGCGCCGCAGAAGTACCGAGAGCCGTGCCCACAGCTGGGAGGTGAGGTTTCCTGCAACGACAGAGCTCGGCCAGATATTGGGGCACTGCTGATGATTTGCCACCAACGATGTCGGGGTGAATAAAGGCGTGGGACTGTAGGTGCATGTCAAAATCGAATTGCATTAGGACTTTGGGTATATTGGAGAGCTCGAGCCTTCAAAGCGAACTCCACCTATGGCATTTCAATTTCTTATTGGAACCTCTAAGATTTCTTCCACGGCCCGATTGATTTCTGATTTTAGAACATCACCGAGCGGGGCACACATCTCTTGTGGTTACCAATTTTAGCGTTGCTTGACCCTACCACCACAACAACCCAGCACGTTTATCAAAAGTTCCTCCCGTGTTTGCACCACCATTCATTTGCATGAAGCACCTTTGCTTGTAATTGTGGCATGATCAGGTAATATATGGCAAGGGCAGGAACGCTGTCGGCGATAATGGTCGCAATTTTCTTCAGTCCTCGGTTGCATTGCAACATACTTCGCTTTAGTGTATTTTTAGATGTATGAATGAGCTGTGGCTAGTCAGATGAGCGTGATAAATCGCATATGCATGTTAAATCTGAAAGCATTTTAGCTGACCGCATACATTGAAGATGCCTTTAATGTACAGCTATAACATGTGCACTAGGGACCTAGCCAGGCACCTATTGCAAGGATTATTTCCTTCATTTAAGCCTGCTCAAAGATGTTTTCCCAAATCCTGAACAGAGTTGCTAGTGTTCCCTCACCCATGCCACAAGACTCATCGACAATGTCTATGGTTTGCAGTTTGATGCCAGACAGTCAGTATTTCGACATCCATGGAATATTTCACCTCTCAGCCTTATCAACGTAACATAGCAATATGCTGAACGATGAGACAAAGTAATATATCGCATTTATCAAAATTGCCGTGTGCCCGAAGAACAGCTTTTCCACCTTACCATCGCATTTGACTTTGAGTTTATTGACATTAATTTAGGTGGAAGTAGAAATACCCCAGGAAAGCAGAGCATGCCCAACGTACCAACATTACGCTCGTTTATCGTCGCAACCTAAATTGCACTTATCTTAGGCCAAAGCATAGTGGCACTGAAGATACAGTCCAAGCTCTTGTTCACTTTTCGAACTTGGTTTATGACTTGTTATGAGTGCTTATTTAAAGAAGTATTATATTGTGACCAGCATAAAAAACTTACTGCAATCTGTGCATTTATTTTCTACTTGCATGCAACACATAGTGGTTTCTCTTACTCATGTGGCCCTGCATGCATCGGTAGTATGGTTAGTGTCATCAATTTAAGTGGTAACCTTTTGAGGTAATGAGGCAATGCGTTGATTTTGAGGTATTGAGGTACTGAGGTTTGCATGCAGACCAAACTTACATCATATGCCCATGATGGTGCATGCGGATATACATCCACACACATGACCGCTCGCTTGCCTGCCTCCGGACTGATGCTATGAGTGAAGTGAATTGTCACAGATGACTAGGTGCCATAGTGTATCACTATCACTGTATCACATTACAATTCCTTCCCGGTAGCTCAGTTGGTAGGAGCGCTGGCCTGCATTGGTCTCTCCTGTCCTGGCAACACAGGGTTGGAGGCTCTTCGCGCGCTCGCATTTAGCCCCCGGCTGGGAGCGTTAATTGGAAGCTGGTCCGATAAGGCCGGGGATGAGCTACCGGGCGGCTGTGTCGGTGCATTGACGGCACGCTAAGCTTTCTGTCAAAATTCTGCCGTTGAACCGGAATTAATGAATCGGGTGGTGGGACCAGGGTTCACACAACAAACTCTGCTTAGCAATAGGACCCTGGTTCATAAAGCCACCCCAGCAAGAACTCGGATTAAAGTTTTTTTTAAAAAACTTGTGCACATAGATATAGCAGGTGGACGAGCATGGCGAACAGCTGCATAATTAACGGGTTAAGCGATATAAAACCTCGCTTCAGTTAAACTGCTCTACGCTATCGTTGGCGAACCGCTCAGAAAAGTGTGCGGCAAATCCCTCATGTGGTCTGGAGACATGAGCTCAGACATGTGGTCAGCCAGCAGGCTGAAAGGTAATGACCAAGCAAGCCGATTATTAACATTGGAAATATACATTTTTAGTCTTTTAATGCTTCTGGGTTTATCAAGCAGACTAAGTAGGCCTTCTAGAATATTTGCTACCCATTACTGGCGGGGATCGGCCGTAACTACCTGTTACTGGCGGGGATCGGCCGTAACTACCTGTTACTGGCGGGGATCGGCCGTAACCACCTGTTACTGGCGGGGATCGGCCGTAACCACCTGTTACTGGCGGGGATCGGCCGTAACTACCCATTACTGTCTGGGATCGGCCGTAACTACCTGTTACTGGGGGGGATCGGTTGTAACCACGTGTTACTGGCGGGGATCGCCCGGTAATTACTGTCTGGGATCGGCCGTAACTATGTTACTGTCGGGGATCGGCCGTAACTACCCATTACTGGCGGGGATCGGCCGTAACTACCCATTACTGTGGGATCGGCCGAACTACCTGTTACTGGCGGGATCGGCCGTAACTACCTGTTACTGGCGGGATCGGCCGAACTACCCATTACTGGCGGGGATCGGTCGTAAATACCTGTTACTGCCGGAGATCGGCCGTAACTACCCATTACTGTCTGGGATCGGCCGTAACTACCTGTTACTGTCGGATCGGCCGTAACTACCCATTACTGGCGGGGATCGGCCGTAACTACCATTACTGTCGGGGATCGTCGTAATTACCAATTACTGTCGGGATCGGCCGTAACTACCTGTTACTGGGGGGATCGGCTGTAACCACGTGTTACTGGCGGGGATCGCCCATAACTACCCATTACTGTCTGGGATCGGCCGTAACTACCTGTTACTGTCGGGGATCGGCCGTAACTACCTGTTACTGGCGGGGATCGGCCGTAACTACCTGTTACTGGCGGGGATCGGCCGTAACTACCTGTTACTGGCGGGGATCGGCCGTAACTACCTGTTACTGGCGGGGATCGGCCGTAACTACCCATTACTGGCGGGGATCAGTCGTAACTACCTGTTACTGCCGGAGATTGGCCGTAACTACCTGTTACTGGCGGGATCGGCCCTAGCCACCTGTTACTGGCGGGGACCGGCCGTAACTACCTGTTACTGGCGGGGATCGGCCGTAACTACCCATTACTGGCGGGGATCGGTCGTAACTACCTGTTACTGCCGGAGATCGCCAACTACCATTACTGTCTGGGATCGGCCGTAACTACCTGTTACTGTCGGGGATCGGCCGTAACTACCTGTTACTGGCGGGGATCGGCCGTAACTACCTGTTACTGGCGGGGATCGGCCGTAACTACCTGTTACTGGCGGGGATCGGCCGTAACTACCTGTTACTGTCGGGGATCGGCCGTAACTACCTGTTACTGGCGGGGATCGGCCGTAACTACCTGTTACTGGCGGGGATCGGCCGTAACTACCTGTTGCTGTCGGGGATCGGCTACCTGCTACTGACGAGGATCGGCTGTTTGTTACGGACGAAGATCGGCTACCTGCTCCGACGAGGATCGGTGGCTCCAGGAGGCGACACCCGATTGTGCTCGGTTCCTCTTGGTGATTGATATTCTAGCCGGTATGAATTGAATTCTGGCCGTCGTGGGCGACCGTTTTAGACATCTGTTGGTGGGTTGCACGCATGAGACACTGGGATTCCAGGCCTGTGGGGAAGAGGAAGGAAGGATTGGGAGCGGATAACTCCATAGGCTATCAAGTTATATATTATTTAAAGTGCAGCACTGCCGTATGGGAGTAGCATACCATTTGCAGAATCTGACATATACCGTCCATCTCGCGGCTTACAATCTTAGTATGCGCAGACCTGCATGATGCGATTCGACTGACAATAACGTCGGGAGCTGGCGTTAGAACCCCCCCCCCTCCACCCACCCTGGAGATGAAGAGCCGCACACGGCTCGACCACGTGACCTCCATAGCGGCAGCAACAGGCTCAGACAGATTCTAGTTTTAGTCAGTTTTGGCGTTGGTTGTTATTCGTTAGGCTTCCATCTATTTGCTGATGTGCTACAGCCAAACGGAGCTAACCAAATTAATGGGACTTGCAGGCTATATAATTAATGCTGGATGTCGGGCAGATTATAATTGCTGTAATATTGGTATATTTTCAATGCAATTAACCTGTCCATGTTAATTATCATGAATACTGTTCATCTACATGCTACTAATGGCTATGGTGCGGATATATGTTAAGTTTCAGTTTCAAGACAGAAACTGAAACCATAAAATTAGCACACTTTTCACTAAGATGGGCGTCAGGTGGCGGTAATTTGGGAAAATGGTCGCTCCGGCTGTCGGGAGTGAGATGTGCAACGATCCAACATCCTGATCTGTTTAAAAATTGCACTGGTCTGCATATGTGCTAAATATGGTGCTTTACTACAAAAAAAAAAGATAAGTTACCTCTCCCACCACACTACGTAACGTTCAAAACATTTTCTCAAAACCTGTACCATCAGCTGGTTGAACGTCAAAGAGAGGCGCAGCCAAGTTGGCGGAGGGGGTGGGTCGGGATCCATCCCCCTCAGGAACCAAAGGTGTACTAGATCAAACAAGAAATTTCGATATTTTCGCCACGTGAGCCGTTTTTTTTAAACTGCATGCTAAGCGCGCTGAAAACATTTTCTGCTTTTTGACATTTATTTTAGTGAGCCACCGCTGGGAAATCCGGGCTGCGCCACTGACGTCAGACAGTAACTGCTAAAATGGCTCTCTTCACACAAACAAACACCATGATTGACAATAGTTCAGACCGAGTAAGTGAGGGAGGGAGCAACCGGGCTAACGTATGCAGACTCCATCTCAGGGGCGCAGCCAAAGGGAGGGGACACGAGGCTCGCCCCTCTTAGCATCCAAAAATACATCAGATAAAAGGATAAATTTTGGGACTCTCACCATGCAAATCTTTCAGTTTTCAGTGCGTTTCGCTCGCCTGAAGCTCTCTGTTTTTTTTTTCTCTATTTCTTGTTCTAAGCTCTCTGATCACATTTTTTTAGGGTAGGCCCCTGTTCAGAAAATTCTGGCTGCGCCACTGCTCGATCTAGATTGTTTCCAAGGGTTTCACAGATGTCTCTTGATTCAGGGCATTGCCTATGCAAATCTACATGCCAATCATCAATGAGATTGTCGCCACAAACACTTTTAGTTTTTAGTGCGTTTCGCGCGTCGGAAGCTGTCTGCGAGATCACATTTTTGTGGGTTAGCCCCCATTCAGAAAATTCTGCACTTCAGAGCACAGCCTGCCTCGAGAAAGTAGTGGTCTGCGTAGGTATGCAATAGTTAACGGAGATTATAACTTTTAACTAATGTAGTTTTTGAGAATCATAGGTTCTACAGCTTGCTATGCTTTGAGCATTATGCGACTTTATAGGCCCCCTTTCGCATTAATAGTAAGCTCTCTGCGCACGTGCCCTCTGAGCCCCGACCAGTGGCAATGCACACAATGTATACCCTCCAGTTCTGTTGTTTCTATTCCGCTTCTGTCCCGGGGACGAATAGTCTAGGGGTAAGTTGCCCGTCTCACAATCGAAAGATTGTGGGTTCGTACCTCACCTGTCGCTACTCTTCACCCGCAGCCAATCGGCGTGAGATATTGGCGACGCTGCATGATTCAACGGTCGACGTGTCGTAAAACCAATAACCACCACCACCGCTTTTGTCCCTTTTTGGTGCATTTAGTATGGGGTAAGCTACATATTAACGGTACATTGCATTGTTCATATGCTCTATGTTCATGTTATTGAACTTCACAATTTCAGGTGCACGAATGCATCTCTGCTGGCTTCATGATCAATTTCAAGCTCAAAATCACAGTCTTTGTCACATGGCATCGTTCGAAAGTTTACAAGGAAAATTATACTCCATTTGCAGCTACAAGCGTCATCCCACACAGTAATGGGGTTAACTGGACCGCGCAGGAATATGACTCAACCTAATGCAATCATTAGAAATGTAGTCCAACGATAACAGAAGTAAGACACTATTTAAGCTGATCAGGTTTCCAGGTACGCCTGAGCAAAAGAAAGATCCGATTAGCTCCACTCGGGCTGCCAATTTGACATGTCTGGAGAAGCCATTATCCCAGTCGTGGCAGCGCTAAGTTAGTTACGGTACAATACAATGAAGAGTGACAAGTTTCGCTTACCACGCTTGGGACGACAACGGAGAGAAAGTGACGCATATGGACATTTACAACTTAGTTGCCTCTTGGCTGACAATCTGACAAGTTAATTCCCCAATATGACCCCACTAAAGTTTGATTCTACGCTACATTAAGACTGCATGCAGGAGAATCCGCTTGGGATTCGGGAATGTTTTATAGAGCGGGCAAGAATTATTGCTTAGCGTGTTTACACGCCACGCGTATATCTTAGACGCCAGGGCGAGTTACATTACCCAATTTCGGCGCTTCCAGCTACGATATTCCATTTAGTAGTTGAACTTGTATCGATTATTATTGATAGAGATCATTGGTGCAAATCTACATTCAACCTGACTGGCACAAAGCAAATGTACATTTTTACATGTACTACAGTGACAAGATAAATCTGCACTACAGTGGGCGACAGTATGTCTGATACTCTCGGATCCAGCCGACTTCCAAGAGAAGGATGGTGGGGAGTTGGGAAGAGGGTCATCTCGTTGTCGTATATTGGCAGCTCCAATCTATCTACATGTAGGGTAGCGTAGTGTAGCATAGTGACTATGCAATGCATATAGACTTGAGTAATGACGAAGTGGCGATGCACTATTAACCCGCGCCGTCTTTCCGGTCAGATCCTCACACCCCGTCTCGGGGGGGGGGGGCGGTTAGTAACCACCCTCTAAAATCCAAACTAAGCATCGCATGAAAACGAAAGAGGTGTCATCGGAAAGCGCTCGACGAGTAGGGCCCGGGTCAACCACAAAACAATTTCCCCCTCAAGTGACGTCACCAGGGGCTACATTTTCACGACTTTTCACGACATACATTATGTTTTTGGATCTGGGGTGTTCATTTTTGGGGAGATATATGAAAAACAAAATGTATTTGGAATGAAGAAAGGACAGCGAAATCGGCTAGTACTTTATTTTTTTGCCGCCCCCCCCCCCCAATTTTTTTTTTAATTTCAAAACTTTGAGTTTTAAAGTTTTCTTTAATTTTCCTTTTCCAATCGGTAGAGCAGACCGAGAAACGTTATTGGAAGTCAACTTTCACTAAAAAATGCTTACTTTAGCCAGAATTCTCTATTTGAACTGTAATTTGGCAAATACGCAAAATATATATGTAGTAAAAACGAAAAAAATGAAAAATTCCACTCGTACGTTTTGCTGCATCCCTAAAGATAAGCAAACGCTGAAACTTTCATTAAAATATCTGTATCCGTTAAAGCGTGACGACTAGTTGAACTTTTTTAGAGGTGACCTCACTTGACCTGGACTACCTTGTTGACCCTAGATGACCTGACTTCAAAATTTTGAAACAGCATGCCAAATTGATGTGGAAAAGGGTATGCCAAATTTGGGCGCGCTGCCGCGTGCCGTTCATCCACTATCCGCGAAAAACCTGAGGGGGGCGGTTGAAAACCCCCAGAGACGGGACGGGTTAACTGCCTGATATCATAATATGTGCCGGTCTTGACACACAAAAAATATTGACCATGAATAGTCTGTAAATGGCAAGTGCTCACATGACGCTTTTTCGTGTTATTTCAGTCACCAAGTAAGTATGTTCTCTCCGTATATATTGTTTTATTATGCATAGCATCTTCGTGGCATAGGTAATTTTGTACCCGTTTCCTTCTCACCAGTGTAGTGCCATAACGGCTTCGAATACTTCTGCTAATGGCAAGGTTTAGATAGATGCATTTAGAGATGACTGTAAGTTCGTTGACACTGCCAAGCTTGTTTATTCACACTGGAATAGAGATTGAGGAAAAAAGTACTGAAAAGCAGTCTTTTTCAGGATGAAAATAACCGGTCTGCCGTTAAATTTACATTCGATGTCCGCTGTTAGAACAAGTTGATGCACCATTTGCGATCAACTTCGCAGTATTTTCTTGTTAACTTATAACAGTGGTAGACGTACACAATTTAATGGGTTCCCACAAGAAGTGGCAGACAGAAATCTTCCTTCAGTTTACAAAATGTAAAATTAGTGTCTGTGCTTACTACATATATGACGTTCCCTAACACCATAAACTCGCTCGGAGGCGAAGTACTACATCATTTGTTGTATAGATTTTCATTGTTCATCGTATTTAATCACTAAAAGTAGTGCTTAGTAACACAACTTAACGGGTGTCAGAATTAGCCATTAACGGGTATCAGAAAGCATGCACTACTGCCTCA
Source organism: Imbricaverruca yamaguchii (assembly GCA_034440575.1). NCBI lineage: Eukaryota > Metazoa > Arthropoda > Thecostraca > Neoverrucidae > Imbricaverruca > Imbricaverruca yamaguchii. The sequence continues at coordinate 1,550,178 of JAOTOL010001539.1, forward strand.
GTGTATTGGTGGCCCGTATCCCTCAGTGCACCTGCTGTCAGTGTGGATCCAGGGGAAGCTAAGGCATGAGGGGGAGGGGATCATACCTTCCTCTTCGTTTTACCCGATTTTGGAAAAAGTTACATACATTCAAGATTTACAAAAGGGAAGTATGTGTAAGAATTTTCGGATATTTCGAGGAAGTATGTCTAAGATTGTTTTAAATTTCAGCTCAATGTTTAAGCTATCCAAGTCCAATAAGTTTTAACATTCATAGCAATTGATCTTTAGCATTTACTTACTCGTTCGCTGGAGTTATTTTTTTCTTTGCATTTGCGACCTACGGTTTGGCTTTCGATGGTCTCGACTCCAGTTAGTTTCAGCCGTTCCGTTTTCGTCGATGTACAGCTGAAAGACCGTGTCGGACGGAAGGAGGAGACTGGAAATGGGCGTCACAGGCAGAGGTGTGGTTGATGGGGTGGGGGTGGGCTAGACTATCAATCCTGCCCTTCCGTTGTTCCGGCCGGAAGGTGCTCGGCTGCGGCGGGAAGGGGGACGTTGCCAGATGTCACAACACATTTCAGCTGTGAATTAATTTCTTCGTGGAACTTAGTAATACTGCGTGTTCCCATCTGGCCATTTATTATCTTTCAGAGTTACGGAAGTGTACTGGCCGATTAATCCCGGATTTAATTTTTTTCTGGCTTAGTTCCGTAACCGGAAGTTCCGCGAGTGGTCCGCCGGGTGCGACATCTACCGGCTGTAAGCATAGATCGTAGTAGTTTGATGCCGCTAAAGATGACGGGAACAGCCTGCTGAGTTACACGCCGCGCCCTAAGGCGCGAGATGAGCTGTCATCACCTACCGTCTCGTATCAACGCTAATAAATATTGCCCTTACGGGAATATACTAATTCCACACGCATTCAAGAATAGCTACCATAATATTTATCTGCTATTTGCCTGATTGTGCTGGTACTAGGTACCTCTGGTAATCAACTAGCTGGTTTGAAAGACTGAAATTATATCCTATAGCACCTACCTAGGTGCCATGCTGCCTACCTACCTAGATCAACCTTGGATACTGTGGCACAGCTAGGGGGTGGAGAATGGGCGCATTTGCCTACCTTGATGACCCAAGCACACTTTTCGTCATTGGTATTCTTTGCCATTCATATATTACATATGGCCTACGTATTTCCCCCGCGATGCCATTGTGACTGTGCTACTTCCCGGGCATAGTGACGAAATCATGCGAACAAGGGTCTTGTTGCAGTGGGTTAGCATGGCGGATGTTTTCCGGCAGCACTCTCCTGTACACCAAAGGAAATTGTTATCAGCAGCACGAGGGAAACATTTGGTCCACAGTTAAGCTTTATACACCTCCTAATCATGCCTTGTTAGGCAATTAAGCACAAATCCTCACCGTTATTGATCCACCTCCAGCACCAGCTCCGCAAAACACTGCAAAACAAATGTCACAGTGACAGAAGCACAATGGCCGCTCGTCGAAAGAAGACACGAGAAAATAGAACTGAAAACGAATAAATATTGGCACATGGAGCGCGCGTTAGACGAAGTTTTTTTGGGTGTTGTTGCATCCTATTTTTCGGGTGTGGCATCATACATACGTTGCATGTATGAGCACCATAACTCTGCATGCTTGCATGTGACAAGTTTCCTTAGTGGACATGCATATAAAAGTGATTTTTCATGTTCAAAGAGAAAGAAAGTCGTGTCTGTAAACACTTATTTTTATAGCACACCTTTGATTGTCTAAGCGTTCCCGTATCGTCATTTCTGAAGAACACAACCGTAATGGTTGAAGTTAAAAGAACTTTCGTGTTACATTGCCCATTCCTGGGTGAATATTTATGTGTGCTCGGACGATTATCTGCATGGAAATAGAAGAACGTGGTTTTTCACTGAGATTTTAAAAAATCACTAGCTTTGCTTCAATTTGAATCGATATTGACGATAATTTTTTGCCGAAATGTTGGCCATCGGAGAGCATAAATGAAGATATGAAATATGACAGGTTCCACAGCCCAATTGTCGCTTTTCGGAGGAAGTAAAAACTTGATGAAATAATTCATATTATTTTGGAATGGAATACAGCACGCAGCAATGTTAAAAATGGGCATTCTACACCGAGGCAGGGAGGCAGGGTCTGTGCCGCGAGAAGTTGACTGCAGTGGAAGTTCAAATTGTTTTGCCATTGAATGCAAATATCACGTAAAGTAGTCATGAATGTCAAGCTTCTCGTCTATGCATGCCTGATTGAGAAGCACAAACTCACGTTCCCACTACATGCCTGCTTGTGTATACAAACTGACGTACCTACTGTAGGTCTGATTCAGTATACAAATGGTCGCTTCTGCTGTTTGGGATTCCTAACATGGCACAGACGGGGACGAGTAACCTGGGGGTAAGTTGCTCGTCTCACAATCGAAAGGTTGTGGGTTCGAGTCTCACCTGTCGCTACTCTTCGCCCGCGACCAATCGGCGTGAGATATTGGCAACACTACATGACTCAACGGTCGATGTGTCATAAAACCAATAGCCAACCAACCAACCGACATGGCACAGACTTGGCAAGACTGAAAGAGCTTTGCCCGCAATTAAACATTACGTAGTAATGATGGAGCGATGGGTACCGAAGCCTCACTCCCGCGGAAATCACACCACTATGGGGGCAACTGTCCAAGCAGTTAGCATGTTACCCGACGGTCTGGGCGATGCACAGCCCTCTTATTTCATGGTTTTGCCCCTCGCTATCGGTGCTGTTGGGCTGTGATGACTTTAATGCTCACATAGGAGCCCGTACCTGTGACAGAGCTTCCTGACGTAATTATCAGATTATGCTATTTTAGGTATCGGCCCTATCATTTCATACTGGATAATCCCAGGACACTCCACCAATGTGAGTCCACCACACACATTGCGAATTCGGTGAAAATTGCGAGATGCATGGGATTGTCGATGGCTTTGTACCTTTCCTCAGCAAGATTATCGGATATTTGGTTCCTACTTCAGTGAGCACGAGATGCAACATATGCATATTTAAGGTCACAATCAACTTTTCTTTGCAACTATTTGTACAATAATAGGATGTAAAATTATAACCGTTGTAATGAGGCATGTACATACAACTAGTTAAAATTAGTGCAATCCCATAAGGTTAACGTTTGAACCAATAACTCCCGTAACACTTAACTGTGTACGACATCTTGAAAAGCCCCCATTTTGACTTGTACACGCATGTTCTCAGTCAATTATCTAGCTGAGTCACAAGTCGTTTTGTAACTCGAGTTTTATAGGGGTTCAGAGATCAAATGTCAAGACCTAACCCATTATTAAATAGATCACTATTATATGTTACGGGGAGCATTACCGGTATTTGTACCACATAAAACACTTCACACATAGACCACACTCGTGGAATAGTAAGCTTTCAACTTGCGAACTAGTAAACACAGATTGCGGAAGTCGCATGTGACGAAGTGACCTGACTTCAAAATGACCTAAAACGACCTCACAATATAGGCTTGGCATGCGTTGCGGAAGTCCGTCAATATGTGTCAATGAAAAATAAACAACTTAGAGAACATCGATCATGTTAATGATAGAGCGTCGTGAGAGTGGGGCGTGCTAAAGTGTCTCATGGGGTCAGAAAGGTAACAAACGATACAGTAACATGGCGTCATATGAGAGGAGACGTTTGTGCCGCAAGAGTGAGCGTTGTAGCGTCATTGGGCGTGAGGTAGGTGGAACGGATATTTGTTCACTCGCAGTCCATTTATCACCCTACTGTCGGCAGACGTCAGTCGCCGCGAAGGAACTCGACGGCCAATATCGACTCTGTGTTTGTGCGTTTTTCACAATGCTTAAGATATGCCGTTTTATCGTGCTTTTACTCGGAGGCACCACGAGCCTTATATTTCCCGACCACTTCTGGGAAAAGTTGGGCGACTCGAGGAAACTTGGCCAAAGAAACTTGCTGAATTGTTTAAGCGAGCGGTTGGCGGTTGGAAGCAGGTGGTGGAACGCTCATCGATCGGCGCGCAATACTCAGACCGAAGTTTGTGTTGCGATGACCCGCAATGACGGGCCCCCTATTGATCGTGACTGTCAATGATGCCAGAAGAGTTTGTGCCATTTCTAACCACTTTACGTACCCATTACATGACCGATGTCGCAGCATTCCAATCGTGTTGATATAGTTCGCCTTCTCCAGGTATTCTTACACCTTCAAAAATTGCATTATTTCTCCACTGAATGTGCAGGCAGGCATAAAGACAATTTGAACTTTGAAAGTATATGTATACATGAAACTTGTTTTTGTATTAAACATCAACGGGCCTTTTTGTCACTGGATAGTGTAGGCAGCACAAAGGCATTTAGCCGCGTTGGTAGCTGCATAAGAAGGCAGTGTCTCGCTTCAGCTCCAGCAACCACCAGATGACCGGACCTTGGATGCCGAGCCGTATACATTGCGACAGTTGCCTGAACAACGAAATTCAATTGTCCCTTGTGATAGAATCTGCTGCCTCGCTCCTGTGTGCCTAATGTATTGACCGATCGGTTTCAACAATCCTATCTACTCAGGGGCACTAAAGGCTAACAAAGCAAGTTGCATCTATTGATCAAAAGAGAGCCACTGCACATACCGTGACCGTCGATACTGGTTATCAGGTTTACTGTATCCGGAGCTGACGTGCGTAGTTATCTAAGCACAAAAGCGTTCGAACCCGTTTGGTAAGTGCAAGGTAAAATATTGTTGCCTCTGCGACATTAAATACAACTTTCAACACGCCTATGCTGTATTGTGAATTATTTACTTGTAAATTACATCCACACTGCGCAACGTTTGTAATGCAGGGGATATATTAATATTGAGGCTAATCCACTATCATGTGTGACCTCTGTGACCCCTTGCGCATCTCACTGGACCACAACCATGATTTATGGGTTGAATACTCTGATGTGATACCCATGGCTGGTGATACCCATGCTCCTAATTGCACATAAAAGTAACCCATTTGAGGTCAGAGTAATTCCTGACATTTTACCTCGTGTAGAGTCTGACTCACAATCATGATTTTTGTGCGATAGCTTGATAATTGAATCGGCAAGGCTCAGCATGTATGCATAATAGCACTCTTCAACAAATCACAGCCTCACTAAAATGTTGTCAACATTGAACTGACTAGGGCAAGTTTACTTGTTTTAAGTCGCATCGGCCACCATATCCCATACATATGCAGGTTTCGTATACCAGATGATTATTCCACCAATACAAAATCAATCATATACTGGTACTTCTAGCGTGATATTATCTTCAATGATCGGCATAATGTCACCGATGTGACCTACGATTCTATGAATCCCAGGATGGAAGTCGGCGACTAAGATTACCGTCGATGCAATTTCCTTCCGGAAGCGATACCTCTACTTTCTCCTGTACGGAAAGGAAAAATGTTCGCCACCACTGCATGTTTTGTTACAGACCGTTTGAGTTTTAACGTAGTACCATCCTTTGTCTACTTAGTTGTATAGAGAACTTGTACCAGCATCTAGCCGCTAACTCCCCGGGTCGTGTCGAAGAGGTTAATATCGAGCAGTCTGACAGATGTATTGTGTTGGCTTCCGACTCATATTCGCCAACAAAAATGATATTTTCCACGTGAGACGTGGCAAGAATGTATAACTGAATCTTTGGAAAATGCCACGGCATTATCAAACTACGACTTGAAGGTCCAAGTCACTAGTAGAAGGCATTGGGCGCAAAAGGTTTTCTGCATTGCACGTAATTGTACCATAACTTCCCAACTACGAGATATAAAACGATGAAACAAAGACAAGTGGAGATTTGGACTATGTGGCGTGACCCCACCCCGAACCCATTTGGGTCCCCCATTGTATTCATGCTTTGTGTCCTCCAGATAATTTGTAGAAAATGACATCTGTGCATCTTGGGATAGGAGGAGCAGTGATTACGAAGTCAGCATTGAAAACTATCCTGGAAAATAATTGTTGCAAAATGATCACCTTGGACCACACCAGGTTGCCTTGAGCATTGGCCCAGAACAGCCTACATCCTATTCCTATAATGTTGGCTCCAGGTGAAAACAAAGTGTTGAAATAAATACAGCGTTGAAAACTATGACTGTGTAAGTCCATTGTCTGCAAAAGCTAAAGTTATTACATCCGAGTCGCCTGGGTCTTTGATGTAGTGTGGTCTTCGAAGGGTGCCAACATTAAAATAGACATAGAAGACGTCAAATCATCGAAGAAGATGATGCCATGTAGTTGAGTTATGTGAAAAGGACGGTCGATGGCATTCGACACTTCGCAATTTGTGCGGAGATGAGGGGGGGTGCAGGTACACATTTTGGGTCATGCCTCCATGAACTGGCCTGATGTAACCTGAAACGCTACACACTTGAAGAGGACGATGCATTTTGTGATATATAATCTGGTTTTTGCTCTATTTATGTCGCGCTTGGGAGCAATCGAGCTGCGCGTTCGGCGATCATCCAGGAAAATCATGAGCGGTTTGGGGGAGTTCTTCCCCGCCCCATCTTCCAATTCTAGGATTAAAGTAACAACCATGGGACACTTCCCGTATAATTTGATACGATGGCGCTGGTCTCGATCAGACCAGCCATAGCCAGTAGAAATCAGCCCACTATTTTCCGCGCATGTCTGATGGAAATGGCTTGCAGGACGTGTCAATTCAGGCGAGTTTCGTCTCATATTCGAGAGGAAATGAGGAGCCAGCGGGCGCAAGACAAATGCTGTCGTGATGCGTACCATTACGTTATTGCGACCAACCACGCCTACTGAGAGGCGTCGTCACAGTTATCGGCGGGCGGGCTCGATGAGTGGAAATCTGCACCACTTCGAGTGACGTGGGAGCTGATGCCGCACACGGTGTGTCTGAGACGCACGACGGTAAGTGATACCGTTGTTGTCCAGGTAAACACGGCCGCCCCGACAGGATAGAGCGCAGTTTTGACTCGCCACTGTTGGGCCTTTCCTTGGGTTCTTATACGACGCATTGAACCGCGGGAGGACTCGGTAAATGCCGTCGGTTGTGAGGTGCGAACCCACAATCTTGCGGCCAAAAGTCCGGCGCCCTACCAACTGAGCTACCGCGCCCCTTGCTATTATTGGGCCGTTCGCCAGCCGCCGATCTTCATCCGATGGTGCATCTGTGACCTTTCGGCTTGGATTGGTCGTCAAGGTAAAACCTGTCAACCGATTCAGTCAAAACTTCAATTCATTCGATACTTATCGCACAATTACTTCCAATTCCTTCGATACTTATCGCACAAACATAACATGCAGCTCGATGTAGCTACCCGTTTGAAATATGTTGAGAACAGCCTGAGCAATGGACCATTCTGAGCCCCATGACATCCCGGGGTGTGCCTGGATAGGCATTCAGTTGGTATTGCCATATTTCAGGTTTCGCAACCGAGGCTAAACATAACCTTGTAGCTAGTAGTTTCTGCTGTTGTCATCAGGCCCCAGCTTGATCAGATGGCCACACGCCGTTATCTTTGTATTGCGTTTGTCACAGGTTTTGTTGATGTCTGGGTGCAAAACTGGATTTATTCCTGCGAAGTACGTGCCCGGAGAGCATTGGCTAATGATTGCAATGACGTAGTTTTGAGATGAAGAAACGCGATTACCAAAACCCTCGCGTTCTGGTTCAGAATAATTTTATCAACATGTCATTTTCCATATCCCGAATTAAGAATGGCGTCACCGGGTCATTCGACTATGAAATTGGCCTACGAGAACGTCAAAATATCCGTGAGCTCTCAGCATTTCCTAATGACATGGCAGCTCCATTCGAGAAAAGACGACAGTGCCTGTCATGCCCTCCCGGGGGCCTGCCAAACAAAACTTTCGCTCGGCTGCACCAATCACGCTCGACCGAGTGCGATGGGTTGGGTAGGGCGCATACTTCGCACGCCAGTTTCATATTCCAGTAGATGCCGAGTTCACTAACCGAATGCTAGCATTCATTCAGTGAGCAGGGGATAATTGCAATGCTCCTTTGCTGCGCACAACTCACGACACGGCTTCACAGGTCCCCGCAGACAGCCACCCACAGAAACGCAGCCGAACTTCGAGCCGGTGCGACCCGAACGGAAGTGATATCATACCTCGTCGTCGAATTCTGCTTCCAACTTCGCACGTTCACCAACGTCTGGTCTTTACAGAGTCTCAGTGGGAATGTAACTCACGTTAACATTTATAAATACCATACAAACCAAATAGTTGCATTTAATTATTATATCGGACCGTCTACTAATTAGATTCGCATAAATCACCAAGGCTACGGAACTCCATTAGCAAATACTCAGAATCGCCTCAGGTCGCCCTCGGTTCAAACACTGTTTCAATCATATTGCAGGAGAAGATTCTATCCGGCTTTTGTTGAAGCTCTACTTACCGTCAATGGTGGTAGTCGTCAGTGGACAGTGGCTTACATTATCTCTACATGTGATGGCCTTGACCTAAGATGGCATCGAATGTATATGCCATCTCAGATTTACGCATCATCGCCAGTTCTCTGCTTGCGTTCCCCGACGGTGCCGTAGAGGTCAACGTTATGATGTAGGATAGCGAAATACTTGACAGAAGAATAGAGCGCCCCACGCCGATTTTGTTCCGAAATGAACGTGACACAAAAGGTGCTCGACATGACAACAAAATGATGTTATGCAAAATATAGTCACACTGGCAACTGTTACGCTAAACCACAAGGGAGTTGAAGAATACATGCTTTGCACTAAAACTGAAAGGTCTCTGAGCATGAGCTAGGGAATGACATCACGAACAACTCTGTGGGATGATTTAGCATGCATTTGACGCTCTGGGGCTCAGAGTATTTGTTAAACCTTCAGAAGTAATCAGAATAACTGAACGTAATGGCTTAGTTGTGAGGGAGGTAAGACGTGCTTCAATCTTTTGCATTTTGAGCAGATGTTGATGTTTCACCTTCGAAACCAAGATTTTTGTGGCGGAAGAATTCTACATATATGTGAAAGCCAACGGTGCAGAGAATACATAAGCACTATTGCCTTCATGGTTCCATAATATATTCGTGGAGGACAGCTGAAGGTGTTACCATATTACGTCATTTCCACGTCTACTGCATCCTGGCGATGGTTTGAAGTTTGAGCTGAAACCTGTGGTGAAACAGACATGAGGACCAGACCTCATGACTTTAATAATTGCTCTTCTGAATTGCACCAAAGACGTTCGAGCGATTTCAGTAGCAGGACGTTCCACCAATCGCCGTATGTGCTAGGACAGGCGATGGTCAGCATGGCCTCTGAAGAACTGAGAAGCCAAAGCCGAGGGTGCTAACGAGATGGCCGCTGAAACAGTGTCCATCACTTACGGCCACAGGTATATGGCCGCTGAAACAGTGTCCATCACTGGCGGCCACAGATATATGGCCGCTGAAACAGTGTCCATCACTGGCGGCCACAGAGATATGGCCGCTGAAACAGTGTCCATCACTGGCGGCCACAGAGATATGGCCGCTGAAACAGTGTCCATCACTGGCGGCCACAGATATATGGCCGCTGAAACAGTGTCCATCACTGGCGGCCACAGAGATATGGCCGCTGAAACAGTGTCCATCACTGGCGGCCACAGAGATATGGCCGCTGAAACAGTGTCCATCACTGGCGGCCACAGATATATGCTGCTATCATGTCGCCTGAGCATGCATGCACCTTGGTAGACATTTGCTTTCGGGTATCATGAGGTGTTATTAGCCATGTCGAGCGCATGGCTAACTAAAATAGCGTAATTCTGGTCTGCTTGAAATTCGGTTTGTTTTGTTCTGTGATACAACCTGCGGCGTGTTGTAGATGACCGCTGGATTTGTACCCTGGCTATGCAAGGTTATCCGCATGGCTCGTCACTCAGTGTGCTCTGTTCCACGCCAGAGTCGACAGGTCAATGGCTGACCTTGACACGGCCGTGTCCGTGCGGCTAGTTTCGGCTGCGCTTCTGAGGCGATGCAGTCCGAGTCGGAGGACGGATGGCGGTCGATGCCGCTTTCCTTTCACCACATGCGCCCCTCCTGACCGAGTGGCCGGCTCGATTTTATGTTGTGGGTCACCCACAGACGATGCCAGACCTCTGTTGACCAATAGACGCCCATATGCATGCATGCATCTGTCATGTCATAGTCGTAACAATCACTTACGGCGTGTACCTTGTCCATACAACTACACAGCCTTGTTGCAATTGACCTGAATGACTTCACTTTGCACCGCCATTACCAATGTAAAACCAATGTTTTAAGAATGACTTTTTACCAATGTAAAAAGAAGACGTTGCATGAAGTTCTCTTTCCCCAAGTCGCCACTCACAGACCGGCGCATGGTTGTCGACGCGCCCCTAAGCCCAAATGACCAACCAACCAACATTCCAATGTGACGAGTGCGATCACCAGTTTACATGAATGTAGCATCATGAATGCAACAACGTGCTTGGAATTGATGACACGTGTCATTTCAAATAGCGTTTCAGTGATGAATGTACTCGAGATGTGCATTAGTCAGAATGTTGGGCGATAGATGCACCCAACCCAGACCCACGCTTTTGAGAAATGTGTGCTACATATCACTGCTGCGATACCCATTGCACATATTCTTCCCATTTTACGGTCGTAGAGTAATGGATGGATAGTGGGCACTAGCTAACCATCCGCCATCAAACACCTGGCTCCATAATTACACCATCAAATGACCAGACGTCGGGTATGGGTCATGAGGTTCATGACGTCTGGTGCTTAAGCATGCCATTGGCTTTTAGGAAGCAAAATAACTTGATTAGAAGGAAGTTCATATAGACGTACGCAGCGATGATTTTGGGCTCACAGGTCAATAAATCGGAATTCCAAGCAGTTCCAATGATCAGGGGGTAGGTGGGGTGGTGGTGGGGGCAGGGTGCACCAAGTCAACTCTGGTACAAATCTGTCAAAGTTACCAGCGTAAAAGGTATGGTTGCTAATGGTTCACAATTATGTTCTCGTCGATGAATAAGTCAAACACTGTAATAAGATTGAAGTTGGGCTGCTTTTAAAGCCACATATGGGCCTTCCAGCACAGCTAGATCAATGCCGATATATAATGATCCTATTGTGCGAATTTTTTGGCAGCTGATGTTTGTGCAGGTGCTGGGGGGGGGTGAATCTGAAGTTGAATCAGGGATAGCAGGATTTTAATTATCTTCGCAATTCGCTGGAGACGGATAACTAGGCTAGTGGGTTATTCAAATTGCAGCTGAAGAGCGAATTCTTCCAAACATCTTCCCCAGTGCTGCCATTGATACCTCCAAAACAGTTCGAGCATGCTAAACCTTTTCATAAAATCTTCAGGTAGGACTTAGACGCATCAAGTTCTGCAACTGAATATGCAGTTGGAAAAGCTATGCAATTTTCAACTGGAATATTTGAACATTTTGGACTGTAACATTTTGGACTGAACATTTTGAACTGGAACATTTCTTTTGATAACAAATCTCAATTTCTTATTTTCATTTAGTCGTACGTTGCTAAACCAAATCAAGTTCAACGACTTTATCCACCCACCGAAGCCAACTCAGCCTCCAGCCTCCACACTCTGCATACCCATGAACAGATGCACAGATGTACCGAAGCAAACTCAGCCTCCAGCAATACACACTCTGCTTACCCATGAACAGATGTCCAGATGTCCATGATATGCATAACCTACATTATGTAGGTTCTAAGTTTTATGATAGTATGCGCAATTGCCTTGTAATAAGTGCTATACTGTTTTCCATCAGTCTCAAATCAACTGAAGTAGTTTGAAGGAGCACAATTGTCTGCATTCGTGCTCCTCCTAAGTAGCCGTTTGTAATAGCTTTTGTGAAGACATCGCTCCGAAATTCTCTGAGACCTCATATCTGGCGCAACCATTCATGCAGTTTGATAGCTCCTTAATGTCAGCAAGTGCATGAATTTAGACGGCAAAACACTCGCCCCATATTCAGCTCATCCTGACGCGCTTGTGGTATGCATAAGAACTACAAGCTCTCACAGGTCGTCGTGCCAATGGTTTTTTAAAGTTAAGTTCCGTGGCGAACGGCCAGATACTATAAAAGATACACAGAGCAGAAGCCAGGTATTTCACGAAGCCACAACAAAAACTGAGGATGCTTTCTAAACATTCACCCGAAAAATCGCCCCCGGAACCGCCCTGGGCAAAGTAAGAAGCTAAATAATTTGCACGGTATGCATGCTTTTTTATTTTGAAAGAACAATTACCAAGGTTCAGAATAATCGCTTCAAACGCTCAGGAGGTACAAACAGGAGGGTTATTTGTGTCTCCCTCCGGTAATGGTTAACGTAGCATAGACTGCCAGCATGGTTTCTAAGGCATGAAGCTGAACTTATGATTGGCCACAGAAGTATTAAAACATTAATTTGTTGTAGGTATGTATGGAGCTGCGATTAAATACTTGGTCATATGCTAAAAGACAACGCTGAAGCATACCACAAGCATGCAGCCTGGATACGCTTCCAATGTTTTAACGCGAAATGACAAAAATTAAGTACATAAGATTAAGCCATCCGCCGTTAGTCATGCTGGATAACATGATCTTGGCACCTATCTCCTGCCACAATCCAAGTAAAGCCGCAATTGATCCCAAAAGTATTCCAAAGCTTCATATTATGCATGCCGTAACCATGCTGTGACGTAGCGGTAGCCATGCTGTGATGCTGTAGCCATGCTGTTAGTTATTTGGGCTTGGGCACGTTGAATTGCTCTTAACTCAAATGCACTCAGCTTCCAACTTACCTTCAAAATTGTGCTCTGCGTACTCCTTTGATTATTTGAAGCTTTTGATCATGAAACGAGATGTGCCAAACGTCAAAATCAACTATCTACCGCATATTACCTACACGTGCAATGTGAATAAGAAATCAAACGACCATGATATTAACCCGTCCCATCTTGGGGGGGGGGGGGTGTTCTTCAACCGCCCCTTCAGGTCTTTGCAGATATTGAACGAACGGCGCGCGGTAGCGCGCCAAAATTTGGCATACCTTTTCCCACATGAATTTGGCATGCTGTTCCAAAATTTTGAAGTCAGGTCATCAGGGTCAAGGAGTTAGTCAAGGTCAAGTGGGGTCACCTCCAAAGAAGTTCAACCAGTCGTCACGCCTTAACGGATGCACATATTTTAATGGAACTTTCAGCGTTTGCTTATCTTTAGGGATGCAACAAAACGTATGAGAGGAATTTGCATTCTTTTTTTGCGTTTTTGACTACATATACATTTCGCATATTTGCTAATTGCAGTTCAAATAGATGATTCTGGCTAAAGTAAGCATTTTTTATAAGTGTCAGCTGATTTCCAACAACGTTTCTCTGTCTGCTCTACCCATTGGAAAAGGAAAGTTAAAGAAAACTTGAAAACTCCAAATTTTGAAATATCCACAAAATGGGGGAGGTCCAACAAATGTTATGGTCCTGGTCGATTTCGTTGTCCTTTTGTGATTCCAAATAATTTTTTGAAGGAATGGATCCGGACCCTACTCGTCGAGCGCTTTCCGATGACACCCCTTTCGTTTTCGTGGGACGCTTAGATTGGAGTTTAGAGGGTGCTACTATTCACCCCCCCCCACGAGACGCGGTGTGAGGATCTGGCCGGAAGAGACGGCGCGAGTAAAAAAAACTATCAAAAATGAACATGCATGCCTCTCTAAAACGTCTTCTGGCGACATCCGATATCATAAGCGCCTTTGGATGCTCAAGTTGCGTAAATAATCGTAGAGCTACCAAGTCCTAGCTTTGTAGTTCAATTGATTTAGAAGTGTTGAGCGAAAAACCGGAGGTATGGAATCCACCTGCACCGATGAGCTACCCCTCCCCACGGCTAGAAAGTTTCTTTTCAATTTGCTTACTGTATTGGGTGGTGAGTGCTTACTAGATTGTGGCTGGGCCTCATTCAGAAACAATTCGGATGACATTCACCACCGCGTTTTTCGGAGGTAACGGATTTTTTTAAATATACCTGATTGGCACATTGCATTTGCCAGAAGGCTGGATATGAAAATCAGTCGTCTGGAGCACAATGAGCACAACAGCCACGATCACCGCGAGGCGCCACAGAATCTGCGTAGCAAGCTCTGCTAAGCGTGGGTTCTGATCCCGTAAAGCAGGCCTGCAAAACGTTCAAACACAATTCGAAGCACATGTCAATTAAATTACTTATGTAGCAGGTATTTCTGCATATATTTCGTCCCTCCATTTATTGTCCACCCATTCCACTTCTACATCGCTGGATATATTTTCGGCAACAGGATACACTAATATATTCTGATGCTGATCAGAAGCTTTGCTGTTTTTTCTTTGCCTTGAGTAATCCAGCCGGCACCTGAGCTTAACGGCTGCAGTGTGCTCCTGCTCTATAGTGTGAGATCACATAATATACACATGGTATTTGGACGTCGAATAAGGCATGTCGTTCAAGCTCGGGACGATCACTGAACATTGAATACGCTGTCTTACAGGAGAGTGGATTATAAAAGTCCGTTCTGGGTTCACCTGTCCGTAACTAGTGCGGGAAACAATCGAATCTTCCTACTAGCGCTGTACAGGTTTCTAAGCATTCGTGGAACGCTTATCGACCCATTGTGTCGATGCTCCCAAAACGTGGGTAGACCTTAAAAAACGGCACGAGGATGGATGAGTGGGGATTGTAAAGCGGATGAGGTTCAGCAAGTACATTGGAGACACTCACCGTGGGGCACCATTTTCAACTGCAAGATTACGAGGAGGGGAATGCAAGCAGTGGAGGGGCTTGACTTTATTCAAAGGGATGAGGATCTCCACTTTGTGATGTTCCTCATCCCTTGGCGAATACATTTTGTCTTGTTTTCTCCTCTTGTAGAGTTCACATATGTATCCAACCTGTCGGCAATTTCTGTTTGCTTATGGGGCTCATTCAGAAACAATTAAGAGGACATTTACTCCTGCGTTCTTGTGTGGTAGCTCACTTAGGAAATGACCCGACCGGCACATTCCATTTACCAGCAGGTGGGCTAATAGTCGCCAGGAGCACGAGCAATGCAACCACAATCGCCGCGAGCCACCACTTGCAAGACGCACCTCATCCTTCAGGTCTGACGTTTGGCTGGTCATTATTTCTCGGGCTCGGGTCTGGGTGGAGCGGTCTCTTGGAGCGCTCTCCGCTCCGCTGCACTGTCTGATCCGACTGATCACTCATCGAGAGGGAGAGCCGCAGCGCGGCAGCGGGAGCTGGCCGACAGAGCGGCGGAGGGTGCGAGACAGGCGGCGGGGGCCGACCGACACAGCGGCGGAGGGTGCCAGACCGGCAGCGGGAGCTGGCCGACAGAGCGGCGGAGGGTGCCAGACCGGCAGCGGGAGCTGGTCGACAGAGCGGGGGGTTGTGCCAGACCGGCCGACAGAGCGGCGGAGGGTGCCAGACCGGCAGCGGGGCTGCCGACAGAGCAGGGGTGGTGCCCGGCGACAGAGCGGCGGAGGGTGCCAGACCGGCAGCGGGAGCTGGCCGACAGAGCGGCGGAGGGTGCCAGACCGGCAGCGGGAGCTGGCCGACAGAGCGGCGGAGGGTGCCAGACCGGCAGCGGGAGCTGGTCGACAGAGCGGCGGAGGGTGCCGGACCGGCAGCGGTGCTGGGTGCGAAGATAATGACGTGTGTCATGTCAATCAGACATTAAAGGATGCATAGACATTGAGAGACAGATGTGGAGAATTCGACATCGAGAGACAGATATGGAGAATTCGACATCGAGATACATAGGAAAAGATACGTAGGATCCCGTGCCGTCTTGAGGGTCTTGCTCTTGGGTATTTCCGCGGACACTGAAAACGGCGCGAGGCAGCTCGCTGATATTTTTGGCATATCTTTTTTGACAACTTGACAAGTGCGAAATTTTGAGGTCAGTTCATCCACGGCCATCGAGTTAATCAAGGTCAAGTGAGGTCATCTCCAAAAAGTTAAACCTGTCGTGACGCTTTAACGGGTAGAGGTATTTCAACAAAATTTTAAGCGGTTACTTATCGTTAGAAACGCAATAAAACGCGTCAGGGGAAGTTTTACAGTTTTGCGTTTTTTAGGACATTTGCTTTGCCTATTTGTGCATTAGGGTCAAAATCAGACATTCTGACCACAGGAAGCACTGTATGGAATTAAGTATACTTAAAGCAACGTTTCTCTGTATGCTCTACTCATTATAAATATAACATTAAAAATCGAAAACTCAAAATTTCCCCAATTGTAACCAAATGTTTCGATGAGCAATCATGTTAGGACCATGGTCCAGTTTACCTTTCTTGTCCGATTCCAAGCGAGTTTTGTTATAAAATCATTTCTAAATGAACTCCCCAAAGCCAAGAACATAACGCCAATCGTGACTACAACCTCTAGTGACGTCACTTTTTGAGGGGATACAATTGTGGGGGTGATTACTGGTAGTACTCGTCGAGCGCTTACCGATGACACTTCTTTCGTTTTCGTGTGACGCTGAGTTTGAAAAATATACGGGGGCTTGTAATTCCTCCGTGACGGGGTTTGAGGATCTGACAGGAATGACTGGGCGGGCTAGATATGGAAAGATAACCAAGGGTAAGGGAGAGGAGGAGTAGGGGAGGGGCTGTAAGAAAAAAACTGTCGGACGGAGATGACACACGAGACTGGGCACCCACGATCTATGTCTGAACAGAGCTGACATATATGTCTGAACAGAGCCGACAGGGTGTGCGTTTTGACGAAGTTCGTGAATGCGATCGTTGATGCCGCCGTCACTTGGCCTCTCTCGCTGCCCACTCGTCGTCTTTCCGGCGATCCCGACCTGGGCCTCACGAGCGCGCCGTCTTCTGTTTCAGAGTAGTCCGGACGGGGCCGTGGAGCGGAGCCGCGGCTGGCCCCTGCCGTCTGCCGTGGCTGGCCCCTGCCCCTGCCCCTGCCCCTGACGCTGTGACGCCATGCCACTGCCCTGCTGGAGGTCGCAGTGGCTGGTGATGGCCTGCGCAGCGGCCACGGCCGTGCTGGCGCAACACTCGGTTCTGCTGGACGGAGACCTGATCCTCGGCGGCCTGTTCCCCGTGCACGAGCGCGGAGAGTTCTCGCCGTGCGGCAAGAAGCTGTACGACCGCGGCCTGCAGCGGCTGGAGGCGATGCTGTTCGCCGTGGACCTCATCAACCGCGACCCGCACATGCTGCCCGGCATCCACATCGGCGTCAACATCCTGGACACGTGCAGCACGGACACGTACGCGCTCAACCAGTCGCTCGAGTTCATCCGGACCTCGCTGGACCTGATGGACACGGTGTCGTTCGAGTGTGCCGACATGTCGACGCCGCAGCTCAAGTACCGCAGCAAGCCGGTGAGCGGCGTCGTCGGCGCCTCCTACAGCACCATCTCCATCAACGCCGCCAACCTGTTCCGGCTGTTCCGCATCCCGCAGATATCGCCCGCCTCCACGGCGCAGGTGCTCAGCGACAAGTCGCGCTTCGAGTTCTTCGCGCGCACCGTGCCGCCGGACACGTTCCAGGCGACGGCGCTGGTGGACATGGTGCGCCTCTTCAACTGGTCGTACGTCAGCACGGTGGCGTCGGAGGGCTCCTACGGCGAGAGCGGCATCGACGCCTTCCACCGGCGCGCCGGCGAGAGCAACATCTGCGTGGCGGTGGCCCAGAAGGTGCCGCGCGATCCCGCCCCTGCCGACTTCGAGAACATCATCACCAACTTGCAGAAGAAGCCGACCGCCAGGGCAGTGATCCTGTTCGTCCGCGCTGGGGATGCCAGGTAGGTTGTCACATCTGGGATATCTGGATATATGTGCATGAGCAGTGGCCATAGTGACGGAGGTACTTATGTTGGCACATAATTTTTTTTCAGGATGGTATTCAGATTCATTGAACAACAGTAAATTCAGGTTAAAGTATGGTGTCATTGTTTTGTCCCTGTTGCACGGGGTCAACAGAATTTCGCTGGATTTTCATTTCAGAATCTGATCAAGATTAATCATGTGGCATTTCCATACAGTTTCCATTACGCCTAGCACATTGTTACACCTCGCCACTTCCACTGGTATTCTTCATAAGAACGCAGCTTATCCGAATTTTCGCACCAGCCGGTGGAATTCATAAGTGTGCCTTTGAATTCCAGTTGTACAGCACTTCTGAACATTTACGGTTTCGGTACCTATGGTGACATGGGGCAAGGAGGTGTAGGTGTCAGGCAGCGTTTACGACAGTCACGACCTGATTTGCGACGTGGTGGGAGACGGGAGCAGCTAGCTCCTGACATTTACCTGTTACCAGGGCAATTCACGGAGGGTGAGCCAGAAGCGAGAGGTGGCCGTTCAGGGAATTTCAAACTCGATTTGCCAGCAGAGGGGTTGTTGCCATCCTTCACCAACTCCCATCGAATTGCGTTGTGAGGTGTGGACAGAGTAACTCAGCGTTCCTTGCTGGAAGACTAACGAAATTTATATGCTAAACATAGGTGTGTTCCTTTGCATTCCTGGGAAATTCGACATGCAAATCGTTAAAACCGGATGTTGTTTACGTTAACACGACCGCGTACTGAAGCCATGCGCATGGTTGTATATGGAGCCGCCCTAATAGCATGCGAAGCTGATGGACCCGGCTCAGTCAAATCCTCTCTAGGTAATACCAAGCTCGATGTACGTGCACGATGACTAAGAAGTCTAAATACATAGAACGTTCTACTGTGGACTTCATTGAGGGCAGAAATTGTGACCAAACTCAGTCATGTAATATAACGCCATGGATGTTGAAATTAAAATCCCTGATACATTTTTGATCATAAGGGGCATGCGAGGCTATGCAAAGCCCCAAAAATGTTTCTTTGGAAATGTTTCCGATCAAAGTACATGGGCTGGAAGGGCCTGAGCAACATGAGCGTCAGGACGGTCACCTGCACCAGAATGAACAAGAGCCGCTCTCCAAGATGCACGAAGCTTGTTTCCATATGTGTCGTCATATGTCGATGACATGTGACGACATGTGTCGGTGACATGTGACAACATGAGTCGGTGACATGTGACAACGTGTGTGGATGACATGTGACAACATGTGTCGGTGATGTGTGACATGTGTCGGTGATATGTGACATGTGTCGGTGACATGTGACAACATGTGTGGATGACAACATGGGACAGCATGTATGGATGGAATGCGACAACATGTGTCGGTTACATGCGACAACATGTGTCAGTGACATGTGGCAACATGTGTCAGTGACATGCGGCAACATGTGTCGGTGACATCTGACATGTGTGGATGACATGTGACAACATGTGTCGGTGACAACACGTGGCAAGTGATGTCATATGACGGTGACTTACGTTGATCTGATCAAAAGCATCAAATGATGTGCAAATGCTGCGTCACGAGGACGAGTTGCCGCCCGTCTCCGTTGTCTGGCTACCGTGTGTCTTGATCAGGCTGCGTGCGGTAGCACTGGGCCCATGCGGTAGATCTACCCCAATCTCGTTGGGAGAGCTCATATATATATATATATATATATATATATATATATATATATATTTATATACAGTGCTTGGTGTGACGCTAGGCAGATGTCCAGATGGCGTTAATTCCACCACAGTGACTGTGCCTGGCACACCTGAGATTATGACTGAGACAGATCTACCGCCGGCAGGAAGAAATTATAGCAGCTATAGTAGTGTTAGAAGAAGGGCGGGCCCGTCAGGAGAGAAGAAGACGAATGGTGTGGGTGAAGCCTGGTTGTTGCGGCGCTTCACCCTGGGACACCGCAAGGGCGCCGCAGGAGACCTCGCGGCGGCCTCACGGTGCCCTTGCGGCGGCCTCACGGAGCCCTCGCGGTGGCCTCACGGCGCCCTTGCGGCGGCCTCACGGCGCCCTTGCTGCGGCCTCACGGCGCCCTTGCGGCGGCCTCACGCACGGCGCCCTTGCGGCGGCCTCACGGTGCCCTTGCGGCGGCCTCACGGAGCCCTCGCGGTGGCCTCACGGCGCCCTTGCGGCGGCCTCATGACGCCCTTGCGGCGGTTTCACGGAGCCCTTGCGGCTGCAACAACCGTGCGGGCGCCTTGCGATTTCCTTGCGGTCACCGTGACATTTGTGAACACCGCTTCCGCAGCCCGCAAAACTGTACGATTCGTAAAAATCCCATCTACCAACTGCAGAGCGCAGAGCCGTGCGGCGGCAGTATCATGTGACTGAGGCTGCCACGCATTCATGCCATGGCTAGCCCGCTATTATCAGAGGCTCGTTCAATGTTTGCTAACAGCTTTCTCGGTCGAGGCCATGGCCGTCGAGCTGCAGTTCTCTCGTTCGATAATGCGTTTCAGTCTTGGGCAGCCAAGGTGTTAACGGCGTGCTATGTAACACCCATGCTGCTTTCGCAATTATAGAACCGTTTTTGTATGAAGATAAGCGGATGAAATACAACTCACAATGGACTAACAGCGGCGGCTTCGCATCATCCACGGCGCCGCGACATTTTCTCGGTTGGTCGGGACGATTTTCAGCATCATTGGGAATGTTGACACGATGCGCTATCCGACGGATGATCAGTGACTTCGCAGTCCTTCCAGTGTGCGCTGAATAATCTGTGAGAGCAGCCAACGGAACCTAGATACCGATACTGGGGCCGGTATAATTATTATCTGGTCAGCTCCTGGGGTGCCGTGGCGTCACATGAAGCCTTCAGCTAGCATCGGAACCAAGGCGCCGACACTAGGTCAGCTGAATTACCCTCGGGTCAGCTCATGAGGTGCCATGGCGTCACATGAAGCTTTCAGCTAGCAGCCAGTCGAAGAAGTTAAATCGGTCGAAATATTTATTTTCTTGGGGACAATCTGGGCGAGGTTTACAGTCGCACTCCGCGATAGTGGAAGTGGGAGTAGACATGGAAACGGAAATAGCATCTAAGTACGATTACATGTGTAAACCAGTATTGTTGAAATTCACTCCTTTGATTTTCTAATGTTCCTGACATTTCTTTCGCGGAGGGAACCAGAATGAGCATTGCTCTCTCTCTCTATGTATATGGAACCAGACAAAGTGATATCCGCAGTACTGCTGTCCATTCAATATCAGGTGAATGGTGCTAGATATGCCAGGATATATAGTTCCCTTGGAACTTAAGATAAGGGATTGATTGGCGTGTGAGCAGGTACTTACTTTTCTAAGCTCTTTCTATATAGGCTTAACCAATATGGGCTCCTGTGGCTCTTATTAAGCCTTAGCACTTGATGAGTTTATGACTTCTACAACACAACTGTCGCTATATTCGAATTTACGAAGTCAAATTGCTCACGTTGATTATTGTTGTTGGTTATGCAATACTACAACTTATACAAGTTGGGTTTGCGCTTTGCCATTTAATTTCGGAGATAACATTTTATAAATATGCTATGCTATAAACACAATATTTGCTAAACAATAATATATATTCCGCATCCCAGATATACGGTATGCTTTACACCGAACATTTGGAATATGAAGAACATTTGGACGTTGGGCTCCTCAACTGGCTTTTCGTATGTTGTTTCTTAATTTCACTTGTTTCGCGGGCGATTCAAGGATGTGATTTGGTGCAACATGGCGTTAAAAAAAACGTGATGCAAACTATTTCATGGTTGAATGAACATAGGTAGTTTGTCTTTGGACAGGAGAACCAAAACCATCTGAATAGACTGCTGTCGGTTTAGTTCCCGTTGCTTGGTCTCCCAGCCATCTCATGTGGTATTGGCTTTACTGCTACCTCAAGTAACTTTTCCAGGTACCATTTTTGTTTGCAAATCAATGCAATGTAGCATGCAATTGAAATTAGACAGTTCGCGAATGTCGTTTTCATAAATTACCGTGAAATATGCAAGTCAAATTACATTATACCTTCGAGTGTGCGAAGGAAATTGGGATAAAGTGAAGAGACAGCGATGGAAATCACACCAATTTGGAATAAGTGATACTCTTCATTGCTTTGCGCTTTTTAAATAATTATACGAATATCATTGGTATTTCAATTGTAACCTGCAAGATGGAATATTTCCATTAGCAACAATAAATATGCATATTTGTTTTGAAAAAATATAGTGCGATGAGAAAGTACATAAGCTTAATGTTTTAGTGAACCTACCTATGCGATTTTTAGATGACGCAACGGAAAGTCAAGAGGGCAAATTTGTCAGGATGGGATCACGTGCCTGTTCAACTAGACAAAATGTCTATTTAGCTGGCAGGAGGTGCTGCCCGTTCTCTACTTTCAGTTGCGTTCTTGTTACCACTGGCGACACGCGGTGCCGATCAGCAGCGACTGCACAGAGGGCTCACCAATTTTTTACCACGATATATATTGTCGGCCATTTTCGCCCGGCCCCAGGATGGTACTGACAGGTCTATCTAGCAGCAATTCGACACCAGCAGACCGACCCCAGCTGTCGCCCCGGCCGCCAATAACTCGCGAGACAAATGGCGCTCCATATTGGCTTCAGTGTGAACAAAATACAACGGAGCGCGGCCCGGCAATGCCGATCTGTGCACGTGCGATCGACACGGTCGCCGGTTGACGGCCACTGGCGCAGGCCCGCCGACAGTGTTGGATGTGGTGCCTACTGCAGGCCATCGGAGACAACCGGCGGCCAAAACTCCGCGTACAGTGCGTCGGCTGGTGGTGCCCTAAAAATGGCACGGATCGCGCTCCGATTTCGTTTTGGTGTTCTGTATTCTGAATACCAGCCAGCGGAGTTCAGTGTGCCTGACAAATGCCGCGTGTACTATCGCCGTTGAAACACATGCCGGCGCCCTGGTGGTGCGTGTCCACATGTTGTGTTCGACAGATGGATGCGCTCTCTCCTGCTCCTCTCTCGTCGGTCGCCCTCCGGATCATCCATGCGGTGTTCGCTTGTGTGCTGGTAAAATTGATTTCGTCATGTCATAATTGAGGAAGTCACTAACTCACGAGTAAAAATATCTGGAATGCAATCCGTGGTAAACATTCGTTGCGACCATTTTCTTAACCTTGCGGACAGGTTCGTTGTTAACTTCCACAAATTGCGCAAGCTGCATGCCAATTTAATGCTCTCATTTTACTTCATGTCGTTACACTACGGACAAATGAATGGAGATTCAAGATAATAGATGAGGTCATTGTACGATAACACAATTATGGTAAAATACACGAGGGACCCCAGATCAAAGGTAAATGGTCCATGCCTGTGTGACAGACATGCATCTACATGACCATAGCATGCAGCATATTACATGATCTGTTACACCGGAACGAAACATATCAAAGACATCGTAGACAAAACGATATGCTGACACTGTTTCAAACATTCATTCAATGCACGACGAATCCTCACAGCAAAGCGATCTTAGCAAATGATAACCCGTACGTACTCCTACGTGGCCGGAAGACCCGTCGAGCCGTTCGTGTCGAAGTGCACAATAGCCCGGTTTCCATGGCATGTTTGACTTGGGATTGGACTTCCACAATGAAACGAATTCGAATTACAAGGAGCGTTTCCACGACCATTCGCAAGGAAATCAGGATTACGTGTAGGATTTCCGAATATGGATTTGGTGGGAAATCACGGATTTGCTGACAGTTGCTGCGCACGTGCGACATTTCCCTTCAATACCCAAAGCGTATGCCACATCGGTGTGGGCTGCACCGTTGCATGAGAGACTCGAAGAGGGCTTACTGTTATTTACCAATTGATTATTTTATATTTTATTATATTATATTATATATTATATTATGCATTACATTATAAATCCGGTCACCCTTCACCAAAATGTGTGGCTGGGGCGGGGAAGGCCGAGTGGTTAAGGTGTCGGGCTCTGGGTACCAAAGGTCCCTGGTTCGACTCTAGCGCCACTCAGGACATTTTCCAATCCCGCGGCCCACCGGCGAAACAGTGTGGGTGTGGGGGGGCGCCATTAGCCGTGAATGTGCATAAAGTGTGTCGTGAACCAACCAATAAACAAACAATCATGTGTGGCTGCCCCGGCGAGGGCGGGATAACTCGACCGCGTGTGCTGTCGCCAGCTGCCTGCACACTGGACATCCAGCGTTGCCAGTTTTGACGGTAGGAATGTGTTTGCAAATCCGTTGGATACGTCCGCTACGGAGGTCAACGCTCCGTGAGGGCGTGGTTAGCGGAGTTGGTCGCCCCATCCCAAGTCATTCTCCCACTACCAGGCACTCTCCCAGTCCCAGTCACTCTCCTAGTCCCAGGCACTCTCCCAGTCCCAGACACTCCCAGTCCCAGGCACTCCCAGTCCCAGGCACTCTCCCAGTCCCAGGCACTCTCCCATCCCAGGCTCTCCCAGTCCCAGTCACTCTCCTAGTCCCAGGCACTCTCCCAGTCCCAGTCACTCTCTCAGTCCCAGGCACTCTCACAGTCCCAGGCACTCCCAGCCCGTCACTCTCCCAGTCCCAGACTCTCCCAGTCCCAGGCACTCTCGCAGTCCTAGGCACTCTCCCAGTCCCAGACACTCCCAGTCCCAGACACTCCCAGTCGACTGCGACGCTCCTGCCGTCTACAGTGGAATGGTGCCGTGTGACTCGGAAATATCGGGCGCCCCCATCGCTACCAATGGGTGCAGCCTGGCGTTGCGCGTGGCAGGTCGTCTCGGCTGCTCCTCAGAGGCGCACCAGCTGATCAGTGGCGTAGCTGCGCGCCGAGTGGGTGGCGAGACGGATCCGTCACTAATCAGTCTACGCTAATCGCTGCTGAGCCGGGCGACCGTACTATTATGGCAGCCGATTAGAAGCGCCGTGTGGGGAATTGCACGGATTCAGCCGCGTCAAAAATTCATGCTGCGCCAACTGAACTATCACTGCGAAGGCGCTGCCTGCTTCCGCGCAGGATGTATCGCCGAACGCAAGCATCGATCAAACGCGCGCATTGTGCGAATGCTCGTAATGATGGCTGATTACAACACTTTCTAGTCGGAATATGTACCTAATTAAAATTCAGAGTGCTGTTAACATATGGCATTAATCTACGGCTTTGAACGGCACTATACATGTCAGGCTCGAAGTTTATCTCCTGATCTAAATGAAACTTAGCCCCGCCATCACAGGCATCCACATGCCACGAGCCGTGTTTTCGGGGACGAATATAGCTTCTATTCGTTGCTTTTGGGGCCATGTAGAACGTTAATTATACTACTAATTTGGGCAGCGTCAGCGGACATTACCACCTATCAGTCCGTTTTGCCTAGGCCATTTTAAATGCATCACAAGCGGTAGAGAAGGTAACAATCGGCAGACCCCGAGTTGCCAGCTGACACCGAGGCCATTCACAAGGTCGAGAATGGCCTTCTTCGTTGTGAGCTCCAAGAAGGCCATTCTCGACCTCCAGGCACAACACCAAGCACTGACACAAAGGAAGCACTCGATAATCACTCGACGCACACGCGACACTCTTAAAATGACACACGCAAACAGCACTCGATCACGATAAAAACATTGGTGCGAACCTGCACATCGCCATGTCAATACCGCATGGCGAACGGGAACAATGAATCGGAAATGCCACATGAGCGATGTCCGTTAAATAAAGCCACAAAGCTAAGCCCAATGAATTTCGGTAGGAGCCCCGGAAGGTAAATAGCAGAAGCTCTGCCGTTGCAGTGAGAAGCGTTAAAAAAATGCATTTGCGACCTATTTTCTTCATTGTTGTATGCCAACATCCAAGTCTGTCCTTTCCTTCGTTGTGCAATTTAATGATCACACCTATAGAGTGTGATCATTAAACTTCACTAAACCTATTTTCATAATAGAGGCTGCATGGAAAGGCTAGAGCGGCTAAGCCATGAACCTACTTTGAAATTTGATATTGTGATACGATCTTCAGAAAACTTGTCCTGCATTGTTACAGTCTCCTGTAGTTATTATTTTGCGAGGTGTTGATCCAAACCACTTGTCATCTGTACGGCAAAGGAATAGGAATGTCCCTCACGATTCCTGTCGCGAAGTATCGTGCCAGTACTCTGCTGTCTCAGCTAGCTACGTCATCCACATCAAACAGACCTTTGAGAGAGTTTGAGTGTACCAACGGACTGGTTGCAATCAACTGCTGATGACTCAAGGTATGGAAGCTGCACACATGCCGGGAATGCAACGGCATCTTTTACACCATGCACTGTGTGAACAAAGGTAATTCCAACCAGCAGACGTCTACCTGTATTGCTTCCGGCGTGATATGGTGTCACTCCTCTGGGATGTTTGGCGCAAGCTATGTCAACATGTCTTTCGGATGTTTGCGGAGGGGAGTTTTCGCGCGCTACAAACTTCAGCCCATACTGGAGCCGGACGTAATCGATATCATTCCTCACCTTTTTCGGCTTAGAGGGTGATCTGTGCGTGGCTGAACGGTAGTTCAACAATGGCTAGATGTCACCGGCTGAGTTTTCTGATGTCCTTGAAAGCTTGCAGGTGGTTCATCTGCATGGCGTTTTGAGACGTTTGTCATAGCCATCATGCGCTTCGCATGCCAGGTTTTCTAAATGCAGTTGATGCTCACCAAATGCTAGGTGGTGCTCAAACACCTGCTGGCACCACGTTTTCGTTCATCAATTAACAAAGGTAATATAGCTGAAACAAATAAAATATGCTAACATTCAGCGTGCTAATAGCTTAGCTGCACAGTTTTCTTCTTCCTGATTGACTGGATTCATGTTGAAAGTGGTTCGTCATATTTTGAATGCATGGTGCCCCACGGGTCTTTTTTATGATACTTAATGTATATTTTGTGGGCAGTGAGAAGAATCGTTCCGATACCGCGCTAGTCGAGCCCTTTGCACTTCTCGCCACACAGAAGCTCCCGATTGTACCAGCGTGCGGTGGTATTCAATACCGTGGCAGTTCTGCTCCGACAGCTGCTGGCAATTTCACGACTCCCACGCTATGATTTATGACGAGGATAATTTTCCGGTGTGGCCGTGCATCGGACAAAATCGAACACGGAAACAGTTTCGCTCGTACTGGCGCTGGGATGGAACGCTTAGAAATTTCTCCGAAGCAGATTAGACGCACGGGAATTCATGCGACCGAATGTGAGATTTGATCTACGTGAACAGACTGGATTGAAATGTAATCATTGCGGCTGACATAAGCTCGTCTGGGCAGAAGTGAGACTGTTCTCACCAGGATGAATATGCTACAATCGTTTCACATTACCGCAACGAGCAGTTGTCCACACAACTAAAAACCTTAGGAACTATGCAACTATGCACTTATGCATATCCGTATAGATTCGACGTTGTTTCCGTGAAACACTGACATCCATTATAGACGCTTACCTGTGAAGCGGATCACGACCAGGATCCTGCCACTCCGCAGCTCTCCATCTCCGGAGGTTGTGCCACACTGGAGGTTGTGCCACACCAGAGGTTTGTGCCACACTGGAGGTTGTGCCACACCGAGGTTCCACACTGGAGGTGTGCACACTGGAGGTTGTGCCACACTGGAGGTTGTGCCACACCAGAGGTTTGTGCCACACTGGAGGTTGTGCCACACCAGATGTTTGTGCCACACTGGAGGTTGTGCCACACCAGAGGTTTGTGCCACACTGGAGGTTGTGCCACACCAGAGGTTTGTGCCACACTGGAGGTTGTGCCACACTGGAGGTTGTGCCACACCAGAGGTTTGTGCCACACCGGAGGTTGTTCCACACTGGAGGGTGTGCCACACTGGAGGTTGTGCCACACCAGAGGTTTGTGCCATACTGAAGGTTGTGCACCAGATGTTTGTGCCACACCAGAGGTTTGTGCCACACTGGAGGTTGTGCCACACCAGAGGTTTGTGCTACACTGGAGGTTGTGCCACACCAGAGGTTTGTGCCACACCGGAGGTTGTTCCACACTGGAGGTTGTGCCACACTGGAAGTTGTGCAACACCAGAGGTCGTGACACACTGGAGGTTGTGCCACAGTGGAGGCTGTGCCACACTGGAGGTTGTGCCACACTGGAGGTTGTGCCGCACTAGAGGTTGTGCCACACTGGAGGTTGTACCACAGTGGAGGTTGTGCCACACTGGAGGTTGTGCCACACTGGAGGTTGTGCCACACTGGGGGTTGTGCCACACTGGAGGTTGTGCCACACTGGAGGTTGTGCCACACTGGGGGTTGTGTCGGCTTCACTTGCCACGGCGAGCTGGCGGTAGTCTAGCGGAAGAATGCCGCGATATGAACCGTTCGATGAGGTCTGCCACTCAACGAGAGGTGCGTGGCGGCATTGGCAGGCACATCTCAAATGTTCGGGTGACCCCGACCGTCGGTGCTGGCGCTCTAGATGAGTACCTTGTGGGACTTGGACCGCGAGTTGCGCGTGAGATGGCGGATGGGGAGCTGCTCCCGATTGTATTATTAGCCGTTTACTTCGTGTCGGCTCGTGCGCCTTCTTTGTTCCCACAGTTGATTACGCGACGCATGAAGGTGTAATTTGGAGCATGCGAAGCACGCTGGGCTGCGGTTCGGATCACTTGTGCATAATAATAGTGAAGCTTCGCTTCGACGTCATTTTTGTGCCACTGCTAAAGATCATCAACAACTTCCCGAATGTTTGGAAACACTAAATTAGCCATCACATCCACAAGTCTGACCCGACCTCTGATCTCACAAGTTTCAGATCCATTTCCTTGATCTCCGCCATCATCATAATTGCTGAGCGGATCGTTCAACGTCAGCCCCAGGCACACCTGTCTCGTAATCATTTTCTGTCCCTGCTCAATATGGCTTCCGGCCCCGCCACTCGACTGAGACGGCGTCAGCCAGTGTGCCAGATCGCATCCTCTTAGCGGTGGAGAGAAACGTGGTCACTTTCATCCGACTGCTTGATTCGCGCAAATGTTTCGATATAATTGACCAGGGCAAGCTCCTGACTCAATCACAACTGCGTGGAGTTGACGTTGAATGTTCCGCTCCTGCCTCTGTGACTACACCAAAGTGTCTTCATTGGTGATCACTCCGGGTGCGAGCACGTCTCGCGACCATTGTGGAACATCGCTGGAGTGTTCCAGGGGTCGGCCTTGGACCTCCGCTGTTCTGCGTGTCCGGCCGAAAGACGGCATGCGTTCCGTGATCGGCTGCATGTCCCTTACCTCCCGGGATGGATGATTCAGTGCAGCTTCACTTAAAGTCAACGCAGCAAAGACTCAGCTGATGGTATTTGGCAGCAGGCAAAACCTGCGCGGCGCTCCCTGGACAGTGGTTAACGTCCGTGGAAAAGCCACTTATTCGGGGAAACCTCGGATTTATCTTCGAGCCAAGCCTGTCGTGGGACGCCCACATGGCGCATCTGACTCGTATAGGCTTCGGAATTATGATGGGCCTCAGTCACCTTCGGCACTATCATCTGCAATGCATTCTGTTCGCTCCTATTCACGGCCTGACTTTATCTCTCCCCTCTCTCTCTCTCTCTCTCTCTCTCTCTCTCTCTCTCTCTCTCTCTCTCTCTCTCTCTCTCCCCCCTCTCTCTCTCTCTCTCTCTCTCTCTCTCTTTCTGCCTCTCTCACTCTGATACTGCATATTCAATTTTGCAACCCTTGCGAAAGGAAATCACAGACAGCTTCAGCAAATAATTACTATTTTCATATATTTGCAAGAATGGTTACCGGCGAGAAAACATTTTATTACACATCTGACGTGCTAGGAGGACCAGGATGGCTAGCTTTCAGACAACTTGACCAGCTCCACCGTTCCCAGCATTCTTCAGCACAGCGAGCCGTCTACTCTTGCCTCTTCCAGATCAACTCCGCCAGTGACTCTAGGCAGACGGGACAGAATGAGTCGCTTCACCTGCCCACGATCCGTACTGAGCCGGGCCGACGCTGTTTCGCGTACCGAGAGCTCGTCATGTACAACTGATGGGCGCCAAGTGACCTTGTAGTTAGCGAATGACCCTTAAGCCCAAATAATCAATAAGTCGTGCACCACTGGCCACCACTAAGGTATCTAGAAGAGTCAGTATCCTACCTACTGTTCTGCGTAGCACCGCGACCCTAAATTTCGGATAGCCAGCCATTGCTTAGACAAGCACGCATGACAATGCTACTAAGACAGAAAAGCGTTACTAGACAAATCAGTCATAATGCAGCAGTCCGTTCCTCCTCTAGTTCCTCGCACTAACCTGGCATGCCCCAGCTCGCGGTTCTGGTCCTGCTGACCTGTGCCCCGGCTCGGGCCAGTCTCCCCCTCCCGTGCAAACATTCCATCGCTTAATCACTCTGGTGGGTGAATTTGGATATAATGATGCTTCTGTGGTAGCAAACGCGCGGGCATTCTTATGTGCATCACGCGTATCGCAAGCAAAGGAAGGTATATTAAGGTCAGAATAGCCGTCAGGTCAAGCATACTGGATTTCAGCATGTATAAGGTGGTCGTTAGGTTCAGTCTTTCCGAAATTTTGTCGGATAATTTGTGTTATCTTAGATGCTATAGTGCTAGGTAGCCTGAGTGGCGGTCCCTGGAAGAGTAGCTAGGTACGGTTGGCATAAAATGCTGGCAGTAATACACAACGCAGCGATATAATGCAGAATTAATCTTGATGATAAAATATAATATGCGTGGCAGATAGGAAATTTCATGATCTTGCTTACAATAGCCAATGCCATACTGATTGTCGTAGTTTACCATCTAAATTTAGCTTGTGAAGTTGGGCATGGATGAATGTTGCGTGAAAGTAGGCGAGGAAGCTAAACGCTGTCCCTGCGATACTTCTATGAACCCACAAAGATGATTGTGCTGTATTGCGGGTAGCATCGTACCATAGCTGCTGTTGGTCTTCGTGAGTTTCGGGGCATCGAGACAGTTTTGCAGCGCATATTTCGCAATCAATCCAAGCCGCCTGGGCCTTGGGCTTGGGCCTTGGGCTTGGACTTGTTCCATCAGTTAGCCCAGGCACACGCGCATACGAGGGGGCAAGGGTCACACGTCTTCTGATACCATCGGAAGGTACTAATTCGGGACGGCTAAGAACGTTAAAAGTCGACCTTCGGGCGATTTTTCCCTCAGGGAGCCATCATACGATGATCGCCCGACGGCCAATTTCGTTTTTTGAACGCGCACAAAATGGTTCAGGAGCTGGAGTGGCCAGTGGAACTAACGGGCTCCTTGACGCCTGATGGGACCCCCGCCCCACTTGGGAGCTGGCGGTCCCCGTGTGCTGAAGACCCCTGCGAGCTTGGCATGCTTGATGGAGGCCAGGAGACAGTGTGGCCTTGACCTATGTGAGGGGCACCTGGTGAGCCGATGGCATGGGTTCCCGGGCTAATTACGGCTGATGTGGACTGTCCCGGGTCGATGGAGATGGCCCCCGAGTCGATGGAATGTGCTAATGGGCGGAGGCTGGGGGCCTCTGGCCGGGCCAAAGTGAATGGTCTCTGGTCGGATAAAGGGGTTCCGGATCGGTTCATCCGACAGAAGGATCCTTTGTCACTGGAAAAGAGCCCGGGTTATCGGGGAGGTGTCCCGAGTCGACATGGAAGGCACCTGGGCCGATACAATGACTCAAGCCGATATGAAGGGTCTGACTGAACTCACAGGGTGTCCCAGTTCGTTGAAAGGGCTCTCTGCCTGACGAGAGGGCCCCGGTCGATAAAGAGGGCCCCGGTCGGTAAAGGGGCCACTGAGCAAACGAAGGCCGCTCTTGGACCGACGGAAAGGGCCCCTAGCCACCAGAGGTGAACCACAAGATTTGCTTGAGGTGATCCGAGCCTCTATGAAGGGCCCCTGGACCGTCAGAGGCCCCAATTAGAAATGAATGGCCCGGGACCAACAAAAGGGCATCGGACCATTAGCAGGGCTCTTGGGCTGACAGAAAGGTATCGGGTCATTGGAAGGGCTCTCGAACTGACAAAGGGGTATCGGGTCATGGGAAGGGCTCTCGGACTGACAGAAGGGTATCGGGTCATTGGAAGGGCTCTCGAACTGACAGAAGGGTATCGGGTCATTGGAAGGGCTCTCGAACTGACGGAGAGGGCCCCGGTAAGCAAACGGGTTCACACAACAGGTTGGGTGTGCTCAGCATAGGATCCTGTGCCATAGGTGAAACAGTCTGACCAAAAGAGATGTTCCTCTTGTGATGCTATTGTGCTGCACGTTGTTTCGAGAGAACCATCTGGCGTAGTGGGATCAGTCAATGAAGGCCATATGTAAGGGGACAGGGACCGGGCATACCCATTCCCTTGCAGTGGAAAGTTGTTTTCCCCATGTGACTTCTCTGATTTTGTCGAAAAGTACTCAACGATGGCACTTGAGCTATCCAACATCCTGAACAATAAGGCAATAAGAGTGCGCCTCGGATCGCAGCACTTGAACTCGCCACAAACTTGCCAGTTTGATTGCTGCCGTCGTCCCTGTTTAACTATGTTGAAACGCCAATGGCCCCCGGCTGGCGTGGAACGGATCATTATGCACACATTTGCTGACAAAGCTTACCTGATAGATGGGACTCCCGGTCGCCGATTCTGTCCATATATGCATGCTCGTAGAACACTGGCGAAATGGTCTAAAGCTCTCGAGCAGCTCCATACGTTGAGTCTGCAATTGCAGTACTTTCTAGGTGTCAGCGTTTTCCATTAATCACGATAACCCTTATGCTAAATTTTGAGAAAAAAGCAGTTGCTACTCCAGAAAACTCAGGTTATATTTAAGCATCAGCTGTCAGCACTGAACTTTCGTTTATGGATATGAACACGTTTGCATCGTGCTGTTTTGTTCAACCCAATGTAAGCAGCAAGAATTGCACGCACAGGCCTATAACCACTCATCAAAAACACAACGAACAAAAAATCTGATCAAAATCCACCAAACATCAAGTGTGAAAATACTTCTTCCTGACTGGACCAGTCCCCACCACCATATCTGGAAAGCCAGCTCAACGCCAGCACGTGTCGTATTCCCGGTAGATGGCTGCGCCCCCGGTGGGCTCGTCGCCAGGGGCGGTCTCTCGACGTGGTCTGGGGCAGGGTGGAGTTGTCGGGGTCGCAGGTACATCATATCCGGCGGACACGGGCACACCTGTGCACGTCTCGACGTGGTCTGGGCAGGGTGGAGATGTCGGGGTCGCAGGCACATCCTGTCCGGCTGACACGAGCACACCTGTGCACGTCTCGACGTGGTCTGGGGCAGGGTGGAGATGTCGGGGTCGCAGGTACATCATATCCGGCGGACACGGGCACACCTGTGCACGTCTCGACGTGGTCTGGGCAGGGTGGAGATGTCGGGGTCGCAGGCACATCATATCCGGCGGACACGGGCACACCTGTGCACGTCCCGACGTGGTCTGGGGCAGGGTGGAGATGTCGGGGTCGCAGGCACATCATATCCGGCGGACACGGGCACACCTGTGCACGTCTCGACGTGGTCTGCCGCAGGGTGGAGATGTCGGGGTCGCGGGTACATCATATCCGGCGGACACGGCCACACCTGTGCACGTCTCGACGTGGTCTGGGGCAGGGTGCAGATGTCGGGATCGCAAGCACATCATATCCGGCGGACACGGCCACACCTGTGCACGTCCCGACGGAGCGTGCGCCGCCGGCGCGCCGACACCACTCGTGAATTTGATATCGGACTGCCGGCTCTGCGGCATCTGCCAGCGTCGCGCTGACTGGGCAGCTCGAGTGTTGTGTGCGATGGCCCGCCCGGCCCGACCGATTCGTACCGGCGACGTCTTTCCGCTGACAGGCGCGCGCTGCGGTGTTTAATATTCCGGCAGACGTGTTTTCGTCGGCTCGCGCCGCCGCCGAGGGGAGATCCGATAGAATATCGGTCACAATGGCCCGTGGAAATGGAGCAATTACCTGCATGATTTCATACGCCGGGCGCGGGTTCTGGTTGGTCGAGGCACGACCGTAAATAGAAACACGAAGGGCGTGTTCGTATTTTGCAACAAATTGGGCACGCGTATGCGGAAATGTCATATAGCTGTGACGAATATTGAATTGGCGACTGCAGTATGCTCGTTTGCCCCAGACACAGGTTCGTATCCTCAATGGCTTCTCCGGCTCATTCAATATTTGCGTACTGTGGCCAGACATCCACTGTGACCAGCCATCCACTGTGGCCAGACATCCACTGTGGCCAGATATCCACTGTGACCAGACATCCACTGTGGCCAGACATCCACTGTGGCAAAACATCCACTGTGGCCAAACATCCACTGTGGCCAGACATCCACTGTGGCCAAACATCCACTGTGGCCAGACATCCACTGTGGCCAAACATCCACTGTGGCCAAACATCCACTGTGGCCAGACATCCACTGTGACAAGACATCCACTGTGGCCAAACATCTACTGTGGCAACCCACCCATGGTAAAGTATCCACGGTGCAACATTTCCAGCCGCTTAACATGTCTAGATCTGCTATGTATGAGGTTCTCACCAGGACCGCAGATCCGTGGACATATAAGTCACCCCGACCAAAGAACAATAGCCAAGAAAGTGTCCCCCCCCCGTGTTCGCGGGCAGTTCCTGCAGTGCAGCCACCGTTGAGGTCAGGATCTCCCAGCGGATTCTTGCTGGCCAATTTGAGAATTCGCGATTCTATGTTCCAGCCGTCCCACAAAAAGTATTAAATCGTAACGTACTGCAGCGAGCCGCTCAGGGCAGTCTTAACCAGCGCTCATTGCGCCAGAGAAACCATGGAGCTTATTGAGGAGACGGGTATGCCTGTGGCGGCAGCACGTAGCATGATCTCACCCGGTACCTCCAATCTGCGGTCTTTTGAGGACCTGAAGACCACCAAGCAGAATGCGCATCAAGAATGGTGACAGACCAAGATAGGTATTTAGTTAAAGAGAAAGTGATAGAGGAAATAGATCCAGAGGTGCCACGAAAGATGATCGGTAGGGAGAGTGTCTATGTGCGTGTGTCTGGCGGCCAACAAGAGCATCAAAACCGAAACACACTGAAGGCTCCAGGTTCGGAAGGAGATGAATATCTGACGCAATGTTCATATTTACGGGACACAATTTCCGACTACTGCCGGAGGACTAGCGTCTCCATTCATGCTGCCCGCCCGTCAAGGCTGCCTGGTGGTGGTGTTATTACACATACATATTGCCCACCCATCATATGTTTGCCTCATGATTTTATTGCACATACATACCCGAACATGATCCGACCTACGAGTAAGTCAGCGCATGACGCAGGTCATCACCTTGTGGGAAATGTCAAACGTGAATGAGCCCATTGCGCTCGCTCCATCACAGTATTAATCCTACACACATCGATGCGTGATCCACTCTCACCTCTTCCCGACCCTCCGTAGACTACATGCTTCTTACACCTACCCTGGTGCTTCCGTCCATTGGCACCCCCATCGCGCTTACACACATGCACTGTAATGTCTTACATAACGTAAATTCCCACTTGCTTTCCCTTCCCTTCCAAAACAATCTCGCTTCGAAGGCGACGAAGATGATTTCTATGGTTTCACACACTTCAAAAGTCATTATAAATCACCCCTCACTGGGGGTGCCGCGCGAAACGGGACCTTGGCCGAGTTACACGCGGTGGGCACGAGCTGTGTACCGCTCTGTCGCCCGACCTGCACACCACACAGGACAGGACAGGACAGGACAGGACAGGACAGGACAGGACAGGACAGGACAGGACAGGACAGGACAGGACTGGACAGGACAGGACAGAACAGAATACCATGCCAGCGAGCCACACCCACCATTGCACGCGGTGGGCACGAGTCATGCACCGCTCTGTCGCCCGACCTGCACACGACACAGGACAGGACAGGACAGGACAGGACAGGACAGGACAGGACAGGACGGGACAGGACAGGACAGGACAGGACAGGACAGGACAGGACAGGACAGGACAGGGCAGGGCAGGGCAGGGCAGGGCAGGGCAAGACAGAAGAGGCCAGTACAACACAGGACAGGACAGGACAGGACAGGACAGGACAGGACAGGACAGGACAGGACAGGACAGGACAGGACAAGACAGGGCACCATGCCAGCGAGCCGCGCCCTCCGTTTGCAGTGTTGCAGGACACCGTTCCCCTGCGCTACCGAGTTGTCTGCGCAGACAGCGGCACGAAGCCAGCTGGCCAGTGCACAGCACACATACTGTGCGCTGCCGGCTGGCTCCTCGTCCACCGTGACTGGGCAGCTGCCGACGGCGCGGCGGGGGGGGGGTGACCTCTTAATGGGTGGTCGCTGGGGTGGCTGGCGAGTACCGCCTGCATGGCGTCAAGGCCTGGCCTGAATCACGCGGAAGCTAGTCCAGCTGGTCATGGCCAGCCAAGCGCCCGCCTGAAGTGCACGTGCGTGACAAGGTGTTGGGCACTGGGGTGGCTGTGGAGTACCGCTTGCATGGCGACAAGTCCTTCGCCACTGGCCTGACGAGATCTAAGAACCTTGCGTGACGCATTGTCTGAGGCGTGGCGTCCGCACCGGTCCGTGGCCGGGAGCTGCATTGTGACGGTGCATCGGCGAAAGTTTAGTGATTAGATACCAAAGTGCATAAGGTATTGGATGCATTGGGAAATCGTTTTAGCCCAATTAGTCTGACAGCATAGGGTGGTCATCTGCCAAGGGACGCTGAACGAAACGTACGGACCCGGTCTTGCGAACTATCAGTCCGCATACTCGTGGGCGCGCGTGGCGGAATCAGCAACAATGACGGCCGCTTCCGCGTTGTTGACGCGCTGGGCGGCCGCGGCAGATCCCATGGGCAGAACGTCCCACGGGCAGGCTGCTCCCGGTATCGGACGCGCTGGGCGGCCGCGGCCGGTCCCATGGGCAGAACGTCCCACGGGCAGGCTGCTCCCGGTATCGGACGCCAAGGAGCTGGCCTAGTCGGATTGTCTCGGCGGGTGGAAAGGCTCTTGTCTCAGGTCGACCTTGGTTGTACGCAACGATGGGGCACCGTAGCTGCGATGGGTACGCGAGGAGGGTGGTAGTGCAGGCGACCCATCAGAACGGGCTGTGCTCCTGAAGGCTAAACGTGGTGGATCTCGCGGGTTATCATTTGCATCCGGTCAACAAGAGGGCAGTCAAGTCAGACATTCCACCAAAGTTGCCTTTCAGACCCGATGACTATCTGGATTTTTATTAGCTGGCTGCAAAATGAATGACAAAGATTTTCCTGGTTGTATAGATGAACTTTCAAAACATCTGAATCAACATGGTTCGCAGTAGGGTAAACCTCACTTCAGACGGGGACGGAACGCAGTAGAAGCAGTTCGGCACACCATTCTGCTTCCTGAAGTTAGGAAGCAGAATGTTGTTATTTCTAATATGTGTATTAAAAAAGAGCCTCATGCTGCCTGCCACGGCGTGCTTAACTTAGGTTGTAACTCTAATACAATATTTGATATTCAAAGCGCTCGGAAAACGTACGTAGTGCGTGCGGTCTGGAAAAAGAAATGCCAACTGTTCCATTGAACTGAAATTCGAACGGTCCGTTCGAAATTAGAATATTCGTGGTGCGCAGCAAGACCTAATCAGGTCAGGTTGGACATTCGTGTTGATCGTAGCTGCACATAACATAGCTGTATCGAAATTCACGTAGTAAATCTCTCACGCGGTGGCTTGGTTGGCTTGGTAGCACGTGAACCTATATAATTTCCAATCGGTCAAGTTCGCTGAAGCAAATCCGGCGGTCGATCAATGCTTTTCAAAACCGCTTCAATTATAACTATTATCACACAAGTGCTATGCTGTAATTGACTGGCTTGACGCACGAACAGCTGAAAAAACTCACATCTGTCACAATCGCCAAACGCGTCATATGTGTGGCTAAGCGACACGCTAGCAGCTGATTGCCAGGCCTGGTTCACATATTGTTCTGGGCTATTTCAAAATTGATATTATTGGCGCGTTCAAGGTAGTTGTACTGGAGTTTCTACTTATACGTATGCATATATATATATATATATATACATAGCAAGATGAAAATTACGTTCGTTTCCATAGAATCCGCATGTGCGAAGCTTAAAAGT
Source organism: Imbricaverruca yamaguchii (assembly GCA_034440575.1). Taxonomy (NCBI): domain Eukaryota; kingdom Metazoa; phylum Arthropoda; class Thecostraca; family Neoverrucidae; genus Imbricaverruca; species Imbricaverruca yamaguchii. The sequence continues at coordinate 1,588,208 of JAOTOL010001539.1, forward strand.
CATTTTCATCCGTCGCTCTGATCCATTCAGTCAACCATTAAAAGCATAGTGTCCAGGGAGAGGACTGGGACAAACATGATCAATAATGAATTTCACTTTGCGAGATTCTGCTCACAATATCCTGTCTGTCCGTCACTCAAGTGGGAAGATGTTTACTTCCGTGCAATGCATTCGCTATATTTCAGAGATGTGCTTTTAGGAACGCTTGCCCGCTGTTGAATCGAAATGGGTCGTGCACCTGGGAATGCTTCTGCGATATGGCTTTGGATCGAACTCATAGATGCATCATGTCCGGACGGAGATACAATCAGACGTGTGTGCCGACCGCCCTCTGACATACGGGCTAGCGTGACGCGCTGCCGTGAAAGTGCCGAACGTCAACTGCTTCAGGCAAAAATGACATCACATGATGTTTTATATAATTCCACAAGCATTTTTCAGCGTTTGCAACTTTTCGAGGCAATTCTAGTCGATGAACCTGGAGACCTGGCGCGAGCTAAATCGGTTTTGCGTGCAGCAAATTAACTTGGAGTGTAGGCTTCGGTGCTAAGCTAACATTCGTGCTTCGTTTTCTCATTGACGCCTAAGTTCAAGACAAAGTCTTGAACAGACAAGGCAATTTCTTGGGACAAGACATTGACAAAACAATTTCTTGTTCCAGACTATCCATAATAGCCACTGCATGTGGAGGACATATATCGTGAAATAAATATATATATATATATATATATATATAAATGAATAAATAAATGCGACCCCTGAGAGTGTGACGCTGTGGCGCCAATTGTGCCCACTTGACCTCACCGCTGCTCGTCCGCGGCTTGGTGTCCTGCCTGCCGTTGTTGCCCACAGTGATGACTTGTTCCACGCCCGTTGGACTTTGCTTCGCCGCTATGTCGTTTTAGTTTGTAAGTTTCACTCGTTTACATTCGTGAATATTATGTTGGATCCCATACCTCCTGCGCGTGACATCAACGTAAAGTTGTTGAAAAAAATTTAATCACCGGACACACAGGAGGCTAAGCTATTTGTCTGAAACTTTAAGCGTAAATTATGTTCGACTAGCTGCCAGAGGTCGGTAAAGTATTGAACTGTTGAGAGTCGACATGTCTATTTTGCCAGTTCTTGCTAAATAGGTCAGTTAGCTGGCGAATGCCAGACTTAGACCTCCCCTACCCGATCCAAAAGGTAAGAGGTAACAAAATGTTTCTCTTTAATCTTGCATTGTTCAAGAATTAGGGTCCGAGGTGGTGAAAGCTGTATATCTTTAAATTGTCCAGAAGAAAAGTTAGAAAAGAGCAAAATTTGCCACATTCCCCCGAAAGGACTGCGAGGGTGTCGTCTTCAGGCGGTGGTTCGCGTGACAAAGGCCCTCTGTTGTTTATATATATAACTCGAGCACCGGGGACGAGTAGTCTAGAGGTAAGTTGCTCGTCTCACAATCGAAAGGTTGTGGGTTCGAGTCTCACCTGTCGCTACTCTTCGCCCGCGACCAGTCGGCGTGAGAGATTGGCGACGCTGCATGGCTGAACGGTCGATGTGTCGTAAAACCGATTGCCAGCCAACTCGAGCACCAATAAAGCAACACCTCCAATCCTCTGTCACCTCCAGCCAGCGTTCTGACGCAATGTCTGATCACCATGGTGAACTGCGGCGAAGTAGGACGTGTAAGTTTGCACATGTTGCTCATGGAAGATTCAAGATCAGCTAATCCTTGTTGCCGGAATCTAGAAATGGGTATCTTAATTTATCCTGACGCATGACCCCGAGCAACATATACATACTTGATAAGTCCGCAGAATCCAGAGCTATCGTTGCCATCTAACTCAGCCTCTATCGTCGTCTGGCTGCCGATATATATATATATATATATATATATATATATATATATATATATATATATACATATATATATATATGCAGTGGAAGCTGTAATCTCCACCAGGCTGACCATGGTTTCATCCTGAGGTCCCCCGAGCTACCCTCCCCTTCAGCTCCTGCCACGCCAACAATGGTGCTACAACAGAACCACGGTGAGATAATACCGGGTCTTCGGGTAACCCGAGGGGGTTGATATACGCTACCCCATAAGGTTTTTCGTTGTTAGTGAAGGAACGGCGTTCGGTAGCGCGCCGAAATTTGGCATACCTTTCCCATATCAATTTGACAAGTTGCATAACAAAATTGAGGCTAGGTTATTTAGGGTCAACGAGTTAGTCAAGGTTCAATGAGGTCACCTCCAGCAACGTTCAACCAGTTGTCACGCATTAACGATATAAATATCTTAATGAAACTTCCAGCGTTTGCCTATCTTTAGGGAGTAATCAAAACGCATCAGAGGAATGCTTTACTTGTTTCGTTTTTGATGACATATTGCTTTGCAAATTTGACCGTTATGGATAAAATCTGAAATCCTGGTCTAAAGTAAGCATTTTTATGGGAGCAAGTTGACTTCAAACAATGTTTTGCGATCCGCTCTACCAATTTGAAAAAGAAACATTGGAGAAAAATGGAAACTCCAAAGCTTTAACTGTTGATTTTTTGGTCTGCAAAAACTTTAGTGCTATGGTCGATTTCACTTCCCTTTCCCGATTCTAAAATTGTTTTCTTTTCAAATCACCCCTAAAATGAACTCCCGAGAGCCAAAAACATGGCGTCAGTTGTGAAAACATAGACCTCCTAGTGACGTTACTTTTTGGGGATAATATTTTCGGGGTGGTTTCTGTCCCTACTCGTCGAGCGCTTTCCCATGACACCTCTTTCGTTTTCGTGCAACGCTTAGTTTGGAGACTAGAGGGGTTTGTATCACCTCCCCCCCCCTCCGAGACTGGTTGTGAGGATCTGACCGGATAGACGGGGAGGGTTAAGTAATGTGTTTGCGGCTTCTCAGTCGTTTCTGACGAGCACACTCATGGATATTAGATTTCTTTTCAGCGTCACTCCATGCCAGCACTTTAGCTTAATAACAACCGTGTTTTTATCAACCTCTGGCCGTTTACACTCAACACAATTGTGCAACGAGCAGACAAAAAACAAGTTCCCGAGCATGGCGGACCGAGCACCTCGGCTGCTAAAGGCAGGCGTGTTTGAATATCATTAATTTCCTGCCCATCTGTGTGTAGTATTATGCCTGCACCCGGAATTGGTACATGGTTGGGTGTTCCTCAGTATCTGGAATATGTTCTAGGCGGCAGGCTATGCTGTCTATGCTGTCGTGAACGGCCTGCGGCAGTTCACATAGCCACCACGTGAACTTACCTGTTAACTACCTGCTGCTAGTGTATGCGATTTTAACACTTACAATTCATGATTCAGAGGAGTCTAAGTGTGCTTGTACTGTGTGTGGGAGTGCGCGTGCGAGTGCGCTTGAGTGTGCTTGTGATTTGCGTGCTTGTATGCATGTGTGTGCATGCGCGCGCGGTTGTGTGCGTGTGGGAAGAAGAGTGTGTGGAAAGTGTGTGGATTGTGCAGATGTGCAGGCGAAAAAGGCATGTGTGGTAGCTAGCCGCCAATGCGGGATGGGACGCCTCTGTGAGCGATGCACCCGTAAATAGGCATCAATCTCTACGGTACCCTATTGGCGTGGCGTTTGATCGTTCCAGTCGTATTCTGGAGTCATCCTACGGGAGAATCGCGTTATTTCCACACCGTTACCTGTCGGCTTTAGCTGCATATTATCTAGCTGACTTGTGATGCGAGTCAAAAGCCGCGGGAGGCTGCTCCACAGCCAGGCCTTCACTCCGAACCGGCCAGAGCATGCGAGTCGCACCCCAGTGGTGGAGGTGGGCCGCACCCCAGTGGTGGAGGTGGGCCGCACCCCAGTGGTGGAGGTGGGCCGCACCCCAGTGGTGGTGGGTCGCACCCCAGTGGTGGAAGTGGGCTGCATCCCAGTGGTGGAAGTGGGTCGCACCCCAGTGGTGGAGGTGGGCCGCACCCCAGTGGTGGAAGTGGGTCGCACCCCAGTGGTGGAAGTGGGCCGCACCCCAGTGGTGGAAGTGGGTCGCACCCCAGTGGTGGAAGTGGGTCGCACCCCAGTGGTGGAAGTGGGCCGCACCCCAGTGGTGGAAGTGGGCCGCATCCCAGTGGTGGAGGTGGGCCGCACCCCAGTGGTGGAGGTGGGCCGCACCCCAGTGGTGGAGGTGGGCCGCACCCCAGTGGTGGAAGTGGGCCGCATCCCAGTGGTGGAGGTGGGCCGCATCCCAGTGGTGGAGGTGGGCCGCACCCCAGTGGTGGAGGTGGGCCGCACCCCAGTGGTGGAATTGGGCCGCACCCCAGTGGTGGAAGTGGGTTGCATCCCAGTGGTGGAAGTGGGCCGCATCCCAGTGGTGGAAGTGGGCCGCACCCCAGTGGTGGAAGTGGGCCGCATCCCAGTGGTGGAAGTGGGCCGCACCCCAGTGGTGGAAGTGGGTCGCACCCCAGTGGTGGAAGTGGGTCGCACCCCAGTGGTGGAGGTGGGCCGCACCCCAGTGGTGGAAGTGGGTCGCACCCCAGTGGTGGAAGTGGGCCGCACCCCAGTGGTGGAAGTGGGCCGCACCCCAGTGGTGGAAGTGGGCTGCATTCCAGTGGTGGAAGTGGGTCGCACCCCAGTGGTGGAAGTGGGCCGCATCCCAGTGGTGGAGGTGGGCCGGATCCCAGTGGTGGAAGTGGGCTGCATCCCAGTGGTGGAAGTGGGCCGCATCCCAGTGGTGGAGGTGGGCCGCACCCCAGTGGTGGAGGTGGGCCGCACCCCAGTGGTGGAAGTGGGCTGCATCCCAGTGGTGGAAGTGGGCCGCATCCCAGTGGTGGAGGTGGGCCGCACCCCAGTGGTGGAGGTGGGCCGCACCCCAGTGGTGGAGGTGGGCCGCACCCCAGTGGTGGAGGTGGGCCACACCCCAGTGGTGGAGGTGGGCCACACCCCAGTGGTGGAGGTGGGCCGCACCCCAGTGGTGGAGGCGCGCCGCATCCCAGTGGTGGAGGTGGGCCGCACCCCAGTGGTGGAGGTGGGTCGCAACCCAGTGGTGGAAGTGGGCCGCACCCCAGTGGTGGAGGTGGGCCGCACCCCAGTGGTGGAAGTGGGCTGCATCCCAGTGGTGGAAGTGGGTCGCACCCCAGTGGTGGAGGTGGGTCGCACCCCAGTGGTGGAAGTGGGTCGCACCCCAGTGGTGGAAGTGGGCCGCACCCCAGTGGTGGAAGTGGGTCGCACCCCAGTGGTGGAAGTGGGCCGCACCCCAGTGGTGGAGGTGGGCCGCACCCCAGTGGTGGAAGTGGGCTGCATCCCAGTGGTGGAAGTGGGCCGCATCCCAGTGGTGGAAGTGGGCCGCACCCCAGTGGTGGAAATGGGCCGCACCCCAGTGGTGGAGGTCGGCCACACCCCAGTGGTGGAAGTGGGCCGCAGCCCAGTGGTGGAGGTGGGCCGCACCCCAGCGGTGGAAGTGTGCCGCACCCCAGTGGTTGAGGTCGGCCACACCCCAGTGGTGGAGGTGGGTCGCACCCCAGCGGTGGAAGTGTGCCGCACCCTAGTGGTTGAGGTCGGCCACACCCCAGTGGTGGAAGTGGGTCGCACCCCAGTGGTGGAAGTGGGCCGCACCCCAGTGGTGGAAGTGGGTCGCACCCCAGTGGTGGAAGTGGGTCGCACCCCAGTGGTGGAAGTGGGCCGCACCCCAGTGGTGGAAGTGGGCCGCACCCCAGTGGTGGAAGTGGGCTGCATTCCAGTGGTGGAAGTGGGTCGCACCCCAGTGGTGGAAGTGGGCCGCATCCCAGTGGTGGAGGTGGGCCGGATCCCAGTGGTGGAGGTGGGCCGCACCCCAGTGGTGGAGGTGGGCCGCACCCCAGTGGTGGAAGTGGGCTGCATCCCAGTGGTGGAAGTGGGCCGCATCCCAGTGGTGGAGATGGGCCGCACCTCAGTGGTGGAGGTGGGCCGCACCCCAGTGGTGGAAGTGGGCTGCATCCCAGTGGTGGAAGTGGGCCGCATCCCAGTGGTGGAGGTGGGCCGCACCCCAGTGGTGGAGGTGGGCCGCACCCCAGTGGTGGAGGTGGGCCGCACCCCAGTGGTGGAGGTGGGCCGCACCCCAGTGGTGGAGGTGGGCCGCACCCCAGTGGTGGAGGTGGGCCGCACCCCAGTGGTGGAGGCGCGCCGCATCCCAGTGGTGGAGGTGGGCCGCACCCCAGTGGTGGAGGTGGGTCGCAACCCAGTGGTGGAAGTGGGCCGCACCCCAGCGGTGGAAGTGTGCCGCACCCCAGTGGTTGAGGTCGGCCACACCCCAGTGGTGGAGGTGGGTCGCACCCCAGCGGTGGAAGTGTGCCGCACCCCAGTGGTTGAGGTCGGCCACACCCCAGTGGTGGAAGTGGGTCGCACCCCAGTGGTGGAAGTGGGCCGCACCCCAGTGGTGGAAGTGGGTCGCACCCCAGTGGTGGAAGTGGGTCGCACCCCAGTGGTGGAAGTGGGCCGCACCCCAGTGGTGGAGGTGGGCCGCACCCCAGTGGTGGAAGTGGGCTGCATCCCAGTGGTGGAAGTGGGCCGCACCCCAGTGGTGGAGGTGGGTCGCACCCCAGTGGTGGAAGTGGGCCGCACCCCAGTGGTTGAGGTCGGCCACACCCCAGTGGTTGAGGTCGGCCACACCCCAGTGGTGGAGGTGGGTCGCACCCCAGTGGTGGAAGTGGGCTGCATCCCAGTGGTGGAGGTGGGCCGCATCCCAGTGGTGGAGGTGGGCCGCACCCCAGTGGTGGAGGTGCGCCGCATCCCAGTGGTGGAGGTGGGCCTCGTCAAAGTGGTGAGTGTGGACCAGATGACAGGCGTGGGGCGGGCCACAATGTTAGGTGTGGATCGGATCTCACTGGCAGATTTGTGTCGAATCTCAATGGTGGGTTTTGGCGGGATCCCACTAGTCGATGTAGACCACACCACAATGGCAGGCGTGAGCTGAACATCAGTGGTTAGATATCGGTCTGACTACAATGGTGGGTGTGGGACCACTTCTGGCAGGTATATCTCTGACTTAGCAGGACAAAAGTACCGAATCTCCGTTGTTGCTGCTGTCGGAGCTGGTCGTCGCCGTCTGCATTGTGACCTGTTCGGCCGGCCTGGAGCGGCGCCTTTGTCCCCGACAACTGCGACAGAAATGGAGACTGCACGGGCTGCGATGCGATGTGATGTGAAGCGTACACGGCTGGCTGAAGAGATCGGCAATAACGCCGGCTCGCTGGGCTTGCTGGGTCTTCGTGGAAAATAACCGGCCGAAAGAAATCGCAAGAGCGTGGCCTTCAATACGCCAGGAAATGACCGCCAACTCGCATTTTGCGATGCACTAAATACAGAACTAGGTTGTCGACGCCGGTTCTGAATATTTCGGCGCGGTTAGGCACATTCGCCAAACACCGCAGAGAGTCCTACATCGATGCTGTCCCCGGTGACACGTGAAGTGTCCCAGGGTTACGTGGCGAAGCATTTTCAGATATATACGTTCTACGCAACGCTCATAAATCAATTTTATGTTCATCTAAAGGTGTGTGGCTGCCTTTCTGCCCTGGCTCCCGTGCCTCTGCTTATTCCCTTTCAGCAGGCTTCAAAAGGGCAAGCTTTTGGGCAGCGTGCGCAGTACGAGGCACCATGGCCAGTAGAGGTTAGTAAGCCAATCAATTGGTTAGATTAGACCAAACGATGGTGGAGAAATTGCGTCTGCCAAACACAGCAATACCACAAGGCTCATTTGAGACCCTGAACATGTGTGACATGGCGTGGGCCGGTTTCTAATCACAAGTGTGGTTGACCGCCAGCATGGTAGCATTCAAACGAAGGCATCTTCTTCTTGACTGAACCGAATATTATGTTAGGTTGCAAACAACTGCTTTTACTGCCATGATTGGCGTACTCATTGGCATGAGCACAGTTTCTTTTATCACAGGGAAACATGCAGAAGATATGCAATGTTCAAGTAACCTGCCGAGTGTAGATGCAGAGACATGCCATGTGAGACCAGTCATGTCGCCCAGTATGACTCCGCTCAGTTGGAGAAGAACTACTCCTTACTGCCGGATTCCAAATGTTTGGAAGTTGTGAAATGAACACTCGTATGGCAACAATAGTCTTATATAATAGAAATAACGTATATTTCGAACAAAAGACGCACGTGTTCAAGTTCGAAATGACCACTCTGTCTGTTTTCAATATCGCACTGGCACTTCAGCTGCACGTACCGGGCAAACAGACTTGGTCATGCAATGTGCCTGGACACTTTGCTTAACTGAGGTAAGTATGTTGAAGTTTTGTATGCCATTGGTGGAGGAGTAACCTCAACGGGGCAGCTACTTCCGACGTTATCTGGACTTAGATGGCACTTAGATGGCATGGGCTTCTCTGCCGAAGGGCAGTTATCACGCATATTGCATGCATTGCCGGTCCCAATTGTCCTGATAAAACTGTGCCCGATGTGAGGTTATGCATAAGTTGCATTGCGAGGATAGCGGTCCCTGTAGATTGCAACTTGTAAATGGCAGTCCGATGCGTTGTGTTCAGGCATCATAGCAACTCAATTTAAGACATAAAAACATAAAAGATTAGTGCAACGATGAGCCACAAGGGCCCTTCTTGGTTGCACTCTGTACACTGAACCAGTTGCCCACCAAATCTGTGAATCAGCCGTCCCTGTAATACTGAAAAGCAAGCCCTCTATTCTTATAATGATTGTCTATGCTGTTTTTAAAGATGTTCAATGTGCTTCTACTTACAATGGTTTCTGGCAGCTGGTTCCAGTGTTCTACTGCCCTGTTGGTGACGAAAGTCTGCCTTAACCCTGTTCTGCTGTGGTCAACTTTAATTTTGAATTTATGACCTCCAATTGCATCATTTCTGTTCAATTCAAACATTTCCCCAAGATATCCCCCGTCCAGACCACGGACAAATTTAAAGACCTCGATGAGATCTCCTCTCAGCCTTTTCAATTTCTTCAATCGTTCCTCATATGCCAGGTTGCTTATGCCATTAACCATTTTTGTAGCCCTCTTTGGTACTCTCTCTAAAAGCCAACAATCTTTTTCATAGCTAGGAAACCAAGCTTGGATGCAGTATTCCAAATGTGGCCTGACATATGCACAGTAAAGCTTCCTGATGACTTCCTCACTTCTGTATGATACATTCCTATTTATTGCCCCGAGCATTCTCAGTGCCTTCTTCCTGGCTTCCTTGGTCTGTTCTGATGCATCCAATTTTGTGTTTAGAATAACACCTAAATCATTCTCCTGTTGAGTCACTGATAGCACTTGGCCACCCATCAAGTATGCTCATATGTTGCTTACCTACATGCATGATTTTGCACTTATCAAAATTAAATTTCATTTGCCATTCTTCGGACCACTTCACAAGTTCGTCTGAGTCTTTTTGCAGCGAGATATGCTCATCTTGACCTGTTATTGCCCTAAAGACCTTCAAATCATCCGCAAATTTCAAAACTTTACTGCTTAGGCCACTTTCAATGTTATTTACAAATATAATGAACAGTAGTGGCCCCAGTACTGACCCCTGGGGGACTCAACTAAGAACATTTTAACATGATGACTTTGTACCATTTAGCATCACTCTTTGCTGTCTATCTGAAAGCCACAACTCTATCCATTTTAAGATGCTACCTGCAATATCTTGAATCAATCTGCTACTTTCCAGATAACTAACTATTCTATCCTTGATAATTGATTCGAGTACCTTGCAGACTAGGGATGTAAGACTTAATGGCCTATAGTTTTCAACATTCCCTCTTTCTCCTTTCTTGAAAATAGGAACTACATTTGCCCTTTTCCAATCGGTTGGAATTTCATTTTGTGAAACTGATCTACAATATATTACACTAAGTGGAAATGCCAGTTCCTTTTCAGTTTCCCGCAACACCCTAGCATAAATTTCATCAGGTCCTGTTGCCTTGTTTGGCTTTATTTTCCTGATATGATTGTAAACAACATCACTATTAATGAAATCAACATCATTTATCAGATCACATGTCACTGAACTATGGTGTACGGTCGGCAGATTGGTCATATCTTCCAATGTAAACACTGATTTAAACTGCCTGCTCAGCTCCTCAACCATCTTACTATCCTCACCCAATGTAGTCCCGTTTACTTCCAGTGGACCAATTGTGCAAGAAAGTTTACTCAGCTTGTAGAAACTAAAGAACTTTTTACTGTCCCCATTACAGTTTCTAGCTAAATCCAGTTCTTTTGCTCGCATTGCTGCTCTGGTGCTTTGCTTCACAGTGTCTTTAGCTTTTCGATACGCCTTTAGATTAACGACATTTGAAGCTTCTTCAAAAACTCTAAATGCAGTTGTCTTAGCCTTAATTGCTTTTATCAAGTCTGGTGTAAGCCATGCTGGCCTTCCTACCCTTCTTTTGCGTTTTTGCCTTTGGGGGACATGTCTAATCTGAATTTCCTTCAAGTAAGATTTGAACTTTTCTCACATTTCCCAGGCATTTAAATTGGAGAATTCTTCTTCCCATCTGATGGCACTAGCCGCTCTCATGCAGTCAAATTTATTACGGTGACGTTCTTGTCTTCCCAGTAGGGTGCAATACATAAGGACACAATTGTACTCAATGCATGCTAGAGTAATTTGGGGAGAAATGATTAAGCCTGAATATCACGCACAATCTCTCCCCGTAACAAAAGCAATGGAAACACCACTCTTGAAAATGTCGGGCTGTCGCTCACCTACAGAGAACACCTTCCCATCCGAGGTCAAGTGGTCGGATGGAAAGCTGGCGGATATAGTTAACGCTTCACTATTGACATTCTTCCTCTGAAAATCCTAAACCCTGAGGAAGGCGCACATTGCTTGTCACCAACTCATTCTGCTGGTGCGCAATGCTTGCACTGCACGTCAAATGGTGTTATAGTCGCGCCTGTCAATTGCGAAAATTGGACATCGGAAGACTGAACAGGAAGCTGGTCTTATATTACGTTGAATGCGAAAATGAATGCCTCCTCGTAAACACAACAATTTCGTTTATGCCGGTACGCATTCATCAACATTAAATATAAATATATAACTCACATAGGATATGGACCAGACTAGATACATCTATATGTCCTTCACAACAACTTCCACATTCAGTGGATAGTCAAATTATATGAATGATACTTCGAAGTGATACTGTAGATGGAAATTGCGCTCACGACATTCGAATTCGCTCTGCAAAATGCCATAGAATGTATCATAATATTTTCAGTCCATGAAGGACCCTTAATTTCATCTCACCGAAATAGACGGATTTGGCGAAGTTCTTCAAAAGGTAACAGCGGGAAAATGTATGCGATTTGGAGCGTCGATCCAAATGTTAAAGGTCCATAATTTCATCTCTAACATTGGGATCGATGCTCCAAATCGCATACATTTTCCCGCTGTTGCCTTTTAAAGAACTTCGCCACATCCATCTATTTCGGTCGCGTGACCACTCGTCTGTGTTTTAGAGCCGCGTCGCCCCTGTCATCCACTGTTGTCCTCGTCAGGTCTTCGCAAGCACTCGTTTTGAAGCGCCTTTCTACTCTTAAAAGTGCGCTTCGGTTTGGCAAATCGTGACGACCGTACTGATCGTACTTCGCCAGTTGGGAAGCTATGCGGTCTTCTCCACTGAACGAGGGCCCATTAGTTTGTATGCCAAGCGCCGACGTCCTTCTGCAAACCTCGCCAAGAAGTCGAGCCTCTAAATCGTTACCGTTGCAAGGCACAAACTCTTGAGGTAGGCTCCTGATTGGTCTCCTTGAAAGCGGAGCGGTCAAATTGCTCCGTCTATCCCAGGGACAGCCAGAGACAGCTTCGGGACAGCTCCAGATTGTCATCATTCTTAGCCGGCAGTTGGCTGCCGCCCATACGTTGTCACGCGAGTCGGCCCATCTGCCGCGGCCAAACTGCGGATCAAACTCAGCCGACGACCTGTGGATATCCAGGCCGCGCCGAGCCCAGGTGCCGACCCGGGGTGGCCAGCCGGCCAATCTGTCACGGCCGGGCGACATGTGGACCACACATGTGACCCAGGTGCGGACCCGGCGACATGTGGACCACACATGTGACCCAGGTGCGGACCCGGCGACATGTGGACCACTTATGTGACCCAGGAGCCGACCCGGCGACATGTGGACCACTTATGTGACCCAGGAGCCGACCCGGCGACATGTGGACCACACATGTGACCCAGGTGTGGACCCGGCGACATGTGGACCACACTTGTGACCCAGGAGCCGACCCGGCGACATGTGGACCACTCATGTGACCCAGGTGCCGACCCAGCGACATGTGGACCACACATGTGACCCAGGTGCTGACCCGGCGACATGTGGACCACACATGTGACCCAGGTGCGGACCCGGCATGGCCCGGGGGTGGGTCAGGTTATTCTGAGCATGTGACCCGGCAGGCGATACCCGGCAGCATTTTGCGTGCATTTCAAGCCAAAACGGCCAATAGTTGCCACGGCTTTGCGTTGGCCATTTAATTGTACATGGACAAATTTTACATAATGCAATTGCCTGAAAAATTATACATACGAATCCGGATCGTTTTTACTTACATCATCCAGAAAAAGTATGTTTCCTTGACGGCAAACGAGAACACTACACAAAACCCCCTCGAGGGCGAGGCCTAAGTCGTTGCCATGACGACAGGCTGGCCCTAAAGTCCAGTCGTGCGTCGAGCCTGGGTAAAAAAGGAAGCTGCTGTTAAATGAAATTGAACGTTCTTTCACATTCTCTGTATCTTCTATTTCATGTCATCCTTCGGTTTTTCGTGTCAGCTGAATGCAGGAAAAAGTAAAGTATGCTATGGTACTATATGCTCTTTTCTAAGGAAATGTTTATTTTCGTGGCACTGACGTATGAAATTTAGAAATTAGATTTAGACATTTTGATTTCACAAATGACCATTTTGAAACTCACAATGCACCAAAATCTCTCATAATCTCGTATATATTAGTTACATATAGATATATTGACCTCACCAAGTACCATTTAGACATTCACAAGCATGCTCCAAAGTTTCTCCAAATTTCAAACATATAAGTTAGTTTTAGACATTTTTACTTCACCAAGGAACTTTTAGAAATTCAATAGAAGGCTCCAAAATCTGTCATATCTGCAAAATATCTCCAAATTTCACATTTAGAAGTTAGACTTAGACATTTTGATGCAACTAAGGACCATTTAGAAATTCGCTAAAGGCTCGAAAATCTCTCAGAATCTCAAATTTAGGAGTCAAATTTAGACATTTTGAGTCCATAAAAGACCGTTTAGAAGTTAACTAGAAAGCTTCAAAACGCGTAAATCTCCAAATATTACAAAATCTAAAATTTAGAAGTTAGATTAATACTTTTTGATTTCACCAAGGACCATTTATAAATTTACTAGAAGGCTCCCAAATCTCTCAAATGTTCAAAATCCCTCGAAAATCTCTCCAAATCTCAAATTTAGAAGTTAGATTGAGACATTTTGATCTAAGACCATTTGGGAATTCACTAAAGGCACCAAGATCTCTCAAATACCAAATTCAGGAGTCAGATTTAGATATTTTAAGCTGATCAAGGACCTATTAGAAGTTCACTAGAAAGCCTTAAAAATGTATAAAATCTCCAAAATCTCAAATTTAGAAGATAGATGTATACATTTTGATTTAACCACGGACCATTTAGAAATTCACTGGAAGGGCATTGATTGAAGGGCAATCTCTATGGGCATTGATATCGCACGGTATAGGCGCCAAATCACTCCAAAGTGAGTCGACTTTAGCCAGCTGAACCCCGTCTCTAAGGAGGGCGCACCTGGAGACAAGCTACCATTCTTAATCTCACACAATAAACACGAAACGAAAAGGAAATCAACATGCACCTAACCCCAAAACGGGCAAATTTTCATACATATCAACTTAGCAAATGAAGCACGTGAGTTTCTGCCGCGTTTGTGGCACTATGTCATCGATGGCCAGGAAACTGCTAGATTTGGAATATTCTACTATAGTATTGTATAATCCGCCAGATGTCCACCATATTCTAGTAGAACATCGCATATCCTAGCATATTACGTCACCAAGGCAAAGAGATACTCAATCTGATATTATACTGAACTTGTGTGTACTCATTCCTTAATATACTCTGGCGTGGCCAGCCGGACAAAACACCCGGGCGGTTATTACATATGCTGGCGGCTCTTGTCGGTTGGCGCCCCGCGGCTTAGATTACGAGAGCGTCCGTGCCGCAATGTACCGCGGGTAATTGCACTAGAATTTGCTGAAAAGCGGGAAGTAATATCACTTAGCAGCTGCTGGTAACACGCAGGTGAGGCATGCGCATGCTGCAGACAAAGCGCAGGTCAGCCGCACGTCTGACGCAGGTCAGCCACACGTCTGACGCGGGTCAGCCGCACGTCTGACGCAGGTCCGCCTTGGCAGGTCCGACGTCTGACGGTGCGTCTGACGCGGGTCAGCCGACGTCTGACGCGGGTCAGCCGCACGTCTGACGCGGGTCAGCCGCACGTCTGACGCAGGTCAGCCGCACGTCTGACGCAGGTCAGCCGCACGTCTGACGCAGGTCAGCCGTACGTCTGACGCAGGTCAGCCGCACGTCTGACGCGGGTCAGCCGCACGTCTGACGCAGGTCAGCCGCACGTCTGACGCGGGTCAGCCGCACGTCTGACGCAGGTCAGCCGCACGTCTGACGCAGGTCAGCCGCACGTCTGACGCGAGTCAGCGTCTGACGGGGTCCGCACGTCTGACGCGGGTCAGCCGCACGTCTGACGCAGGTCAGCCGCACGTCTGACGCAGGTCAGCCGCACGGATAAGAATTAGCACTTATAAGAAATAGCTCAGGTGTCTTCTGCCTAATAATTTTGTCTATTTGTCTCGTCTATCCATGTCCGGTAGTGATGCTTCGACCCATTGCAGCAGGCGAGGGCGTCCTCTGAAGATAGAACGTCGTTGTACTGGCGCATTTAAACTAATCAGTTGTTCTTCCACTTCCGAGTCTAACCGGTCAAAGGGCGTGGGAGCACCACTTTTCAGGATACGGGTTGTGTTGCATTTCACTATTCTGGTTAAAAATGGTACCCTGATCTGCCGTGTCGGCCCAAACTGCTTGTGAATACGTGCACTCCGACGATCGGTACCATGAAATTGTATTTGCCGATATAACTCTGTTGTGATTTTCTGTTGTCGTCCGTCCCACCGTCCTCTTCCTCCTAGCCTTCCTCCTAGCCTTCGACCTCCGACATACTGTTTCATCACCTGCACCCATGGTCATCCTCGTGCCCATGTTTATATATATATATATATATATATATATATATATATATATATATATTTATAATATACATGTATATATCATGCCTTAAATTTCCCACATCCACACCCGCCCACACCCGTCCACACACGTGCTACTCATTAAAGCTTTTTTTCACATGCATGTGGAAAACTAGATTTCGTCATCATTACCAGCATGAGTACTTTTCCCTTCCGCTGATAGCATGATTTTGTTGATTTCTTATAGATACCTAGTTCCGCAGCCGTAGGTATGCGGTGAATAATAAGATTTCGTGACATGTTGTGCCTAACGTAGGTGTCATGCTGGGAAGATAGTTGCTAGTGTTCACGCATTTAAGTGCACCCTGCTCACTTCAGTTCGACTGGACCCACTGAGGGCCCGCGATAGATTTAGCGTGTCTGTAGCCACTTCTTCTGCCGTCTCAAGGGGTTGATGTATCGGAAATTTTTGAGCGCACCAAGGCTCTTTATTTTAGGAGGCTGTCATCCTTAAATCAGCACTGAAATGATAGCTCATAAACATATAGCTGAGATTCCTCCCACACGTATACAGAGCGATACCCAAATGCAGTGTGATTCCAGATGAATGAAATACAAGCTGCGTGATCAACCTGACACTCTATGGTAAAAATGATTATTTTCTTGTAAGCCACAAACTTGGCAATATTATTAGGCTCATATCTCTCTCTCCTCTCTCCTCTCTTCCCTCTCCTGTCTCCCCTCTCCTCTCTCCTCTCTCCTCGAAAGATTGTGGGTTCGAGTCTCACCTGTCGCTACTCTTCGCCTGCGACCAATCGGCGTGAGAGACTGGCGACGCCGCATGACTCAACGGTCGACGTGTCGTAAAACCAATAATTACCAACCACCACCATCCAACCTCAACATCTGTCTTCTCACGTCTCCATTCTCCTCGGAAAGCC
Source organism: Imbricaverruca yamaguchii (assembly GCA_034440575.1). Classification (NCBI taxonomy): domain Eukaryota; kingdom Metazoa; phylum Arthropoda; class Thecostraca; family Neoverrucidae; genus Imbricaverruca; species Imbricaverruca yamaguchii. Next base: position 1,604,393 of record JAOTOL010001539.1, read on the forward strand.
AAAACCCCAAGGAGCACTTCCTTCCGTTGATGACACCCTCTTGAAGCCGCCTGTTCTCGTTGTTTCAGGGGTGTGCTTGCGGCCGCACAGAGACTGCAGCTCACGCAGCACTTCCACTGGATCGCCAGCGACGGCTGGGGCAAGCAGGACAACCTGGTGCAGGGTCTGGAGGAGGTGGCCCAGGGCGCCATCACCGTCGAGCTGACGTCACAGCACATCCCGGCCTTCGACCGGTACATGGCGGCGCTGACGCCGCACACCAACTCCAGGAACCCCTGGTTCAAGGAGTTCTGGGAGACGCAGTTCGACTGCGAGCTGGAGCCGCCGGCGGGCGGTGTGCCGTGCGACCCCGACCTGCGCCTGCTGCCCGAGACCGGCTTCGTGCAGGAGTCCAAGGTGCAGTTCGTCATCGACGCCGTGTTCACGTACGGGCACGCGCTGCAGAGCCTGCACCGGGACGTCTGTGGCGACAGCACCACCGTCTGTCCGCAGATGCGACGCTACGACGGCGGCGACTTCTACAACAAGTACCTGCTCAAGGTCTCCTTCACAGGTCGGTGACTGACCGGACAGCCGGCGCAGCCGTCTGCCCCTGATTCTCAAGAGCGTTGTGTAAAATTTGGCAGACGCCGTGCAGCGTAACATCATTTAACGTTTCTGTTTGCCTACCTTTGCGGTCGTGAAGATCAATCTCTTTTCAGGTATTCACTACAAACAAATCTTCAAGCACTCCTTACGGAGCTTAGGCTCTTGTATTGCCTTGTGTTGCAATGCTGCTTTGTATCGGACAGTAGCATCGTACGGATGGAATGTTAAGTCGGACAATATAAGAGCATTGTTCGAGATATGAGAAACGCTTGCTCTGCTCAGGACATATGTTTCTGCTGAGACACAGGATAGGTCTTCGACGCTTTTATTAAAATATATGCTTTAGTCAGAATCTTCGATTTGAACTCTAATGGACAAATATGTAAAACTAATACGTAATCGAAAACGGATTTTAAAAATTCCTCTTGCGCGTGTTGTTCCATCCCTAAAGATAAGTAAACGCTGAAAGTTTATTTCAAATATCTTTATCCGTTAAATCGTAACGACTGGTTGAACTTTTTTGGAGGTGACCTCACTTGACCTTGACTAACTCAAGGTCAAGTGAGACGGCCTGACTTCAACCCAAGACGGCCTGACTTCAAAATTCTGACACAACATGTCAAATTGATGTGGGAAAACGTATGCCAAATATTTCAGCGCGCTGCCGCACGCCATTCTTTCACTATCCGCGGAAAACCTTAGGGGGGGGGGTCGTTAACGACCCCCCGAAACGGCGCGGGTTAAGAGATGTATGACTTTGGAAGCTTGCTGGAACTATGGAAGCCTGCCGATAGAAAAAGTATTTCTTGCGTAGTGAATGCTATTTTTCCTTGTTCTGTCGTGAAGAAATATAAAAGAAAGTGATGCACAATTGTTATGGAACCGTGCACAAGAAGCAATGTGTGTGGTGCATAATATTGACACAATGTGCTACAATGTTAGTCTGAAAGGCATGCATATTTTATTTACATCTTTGCCTCCCAGCCATATTCTACTGTTCAATATCTGGTGAAACCGACCGACATATTTTGGGCTTAATTGTAATTGCAAGACCTACTTTTATTAGCTACAAATCATGAGCATGTTCGAACTGTTAACCACTATCATTCACAATTTGTTGTTTTCACGGATTAGAATGCCATACATCTTTGAATTACTTAGGGATTGATCATCAAATTGTTCAAGATGTATGACAAACTTGTTGGCTGTAAATTTGAATAGTGCGTGACAAGATGCATGATGATTATCGTCATTATGTTTTTAAAAGTTTGAATTGATATGCTTTTTTAAATATATAAAATCAGCTGAAGGACCGATTGAAAGACCAGCATATATTCCAAGACCGGTCGAAAACCCCGCCGGTCGTATCCGGACTACCTGACTGGGCTTTCGGTCCTTGCATTTGCCCATAGGCGTAGGAACAGAGGGATGGGGCAGGTGGTCCCTGGTCCACCAACTTTTCTATTTCGGGGGGGCAACAATGGTAGCTGGCCCACCCACTTTGGAGACATTTATACTTCCTAAAAGTAGTATGCACACATTTGTATATGGGAAAAACAGTAAAATATGGACGTATCACGTCATAGCACTTAATTTTTAAAGTAATTTACACTTCGACATGACTTTACAATAATGCAACTAATTCAGGAATTGATATAATGCAACAGATGTATGGATTATTCACACCTTACATTGTGTTGTGAATAGACTATGCATCAGACAATGTGCCAGCCAGTACCTAAATGCAATCATACTAGTTTCACTGTGGTTATTTGACTGTTAACATATTTAACATCGGTTTCATTTGCATTGCCTACAGTTTAAAATGAAAGAGGCTGAAGGCAGTCACGTAACACAATCAATGTAAGACATACAATTCGCAAGTGCAAGTTCCTTGCCTTGATAATACATAGCAATATATTATACATGACCTTGGTCTTAGCTGCCATGCAATTCAACATTTATGTTTACTTTGATTATTGAAACATACAAATTATTCCCGCAAATCATCCATTGCGTGACTGTAGTATGGAACAGAGCATAGACAATTTACACATTTCAAAGTGTTTTCACAGTTTGGTACAGCACACAGATATCCAACCTTTTGATTGAGATGCCTTGATTTGATCGGTGCTGGCATCCAGCATTACAAAATGCCTGTTTCCACAATGTATTATGATAGCATAGACACAATAATTCAGTCCGTACCCTATTATCTTAACTTCAAGTACGAAAACGCCTCTCATAATTTCAGAATATCCCGAGAGGATTAGGCTCACGTGATGCGACCTGACAAGGTCACAGGAGGAGTAACATGGAGAGTGGTGTGACCAGTGGCGACGCTTGCCATGTGGCCTGAGAAGGCACGTGACGAGAGTGGCAACTGACCCGAGTAGATCTTCGGCTGTGTCACTGCGTAGTGGCATTGACAGCACGTTATACATTTAATTCAAATTATGTCGTTCAACAGAAATGGTTCGGTCAGATGGTGGACTCAAGGTATATGCAATCCTCTCTGCTTAGCAAAGACTCTAATCCCAGAATATACCCCAAAAATACATTTGGATTAAACGTACGATAACACCGAATTACAACGGAGACTACTATCGTCATCATGCAGTGATGTGTACGTCCAGGCTGATATTTATGAACCCCGAAGTTGATGGGATGAATTTGGCCCAATTTTAGGGTGTATGTTTCTGAACACTACTTGTGGCGCAAACGGTTGAATGGGCATAGGAAAGTCCATTTTGTGCGATGTACTCCATAAACGACATTGTTAAGCTATCAAATAATTGGGACATGCGCAGTGGCGTACCGAAGGGGTGCATTGGAATAGTCCCCCCTGACAAGTTGTCGGACCTTGCTAATCGTGCCGAGGCTCGGAAAAATAGCACCTGGCTACCCAAAGTACAGCTGGTGTCCCCAACAATCGTGCCGGGGCCCTTAAAAATAGCATGGGGTCCCCAAAAAGTCGCGCAGGTGTCCCTGAAAATGATCACAAAATCCCACCAATGCCCGTGAAAATAAAATGGGGTAAAAAAATCCTTCCGGGATCCTAAAATGACACTCAGGGCTCCAAAAGGTGGGTACCCTGAAAATGCCGATGAGACCACAAAAGTCATGCCGAGACCCCGATAAGTCGCACCAGAGCCACAGAAAAGCACGTCAAGGTCTTACAATGTCGGGCCTGGCCCCTGAAAATAACACTGGGAGCCAAAACGTATCGCCGGGTCCCCAGAAAATAGCCTTGGACCCCAAAAATTCTTGCCGGGCCATCAAAATCACGCTGGGTTCCAAAAGATCGGGGCGGAGCTCCTGATAATCGCGCCGGGTCCCCAAAGCTGTCGGGCCGGAGACCCCCAAAATCGCACTGGGAGCGCAAAAAAGTCGTGCCGTGGTCCTTAAAAACCACGATTTGGGCCAGCAAAAGACGGGCTGGGCCCCTGAAGATCATACTGGGGTTCTCAAACATTCGCGCCTGGGCCCTGAAAATCACGCTGGGATGCATCATTCTGTTCCATTATAGCATCTCCTACTGCTGAATCCACCCTACTGAATAAAATCCTTGTTCATTTTCAAGCTCACATCAAGCCTCTTGTTTTCAAGCACCTCATTGTAAAATTCCGAAACCGACAAACAGAACCCTTCAGTATATTAGGTTATGCTACGGCTAACCTACTTTTCTCCAGGTGAATGAGCAAAGTTCACGTTAAAAAAGGCACTTGCATTGAAGTTGTATGGTTGGAAAGTGGCGAACTTTGGCGCGCCAGGCATGTCCAGACTCTTACTGCACCAACACATTCTTTAACGTTGTCTGGATGTGCCTCTTGACATGATATCATATGCGACGAGGACAGCAGACATAAAGACCGAAGTCTGCATACATGTGTTTTCCGTACACATCCAAAGTTAGTATTGAACGCTTCCGGAACAATATCTGCACGGGAGTATTGCTACGGAGGCAGTGCACTTGCCTCCCGAGATCTACCTTCAGCTCCCATTCCTTCCTCCCCCAGTTGTTGGCCAGGGATAATTGCCAGCCTTCACCGGTGCACTGGAATGGGAGCATGAATCGAAAAACGAAAGCAGGCTAACCATCGCGATATCACCAGAAGCTTCAGAAAGAATCATACTTAGATCATTGATCGCACTAAATCATCCGCATTATCCGGTCCCGCACCGTCGTATCCTAGCATATGCACATTTTCTGGATCACATCAAGTATATTCCCTCCATCCCACCGTACCAGAAAAGTCGGAATTGGTGAGAGACGTTTAGAGCCAGCCGAGTGAAAATATAATTCGATTGACGTCACCAGTAAGAATTGGCCTCATCGGGAATGCATTGACGTCACCTGTAATTGCTTTTTTCTACGCTCACAGCGTCCGCGGACCTCTGTCGTTGCATTAGTTTCGGTTATCAGCCTCACATACGAAGGGGTACGGATGTACGAGAAGATTCAGAATGAAAAAAAAAGTTTGTACGTGAATAATGTGTCCGACCTTCAGCCGACCCTTGACCGACCTTGGGCCGACCCTTGATCGACTTTAACCGACCCTCAGTTGCGAAATGCATGCAGGGCTGCATCCAGTATATGTCTACCAGGAGGATTTGGTCAAGGATTTCATCTGAATTCATACCTTTATAGAGCCCGTAATTGGACATGAGATGTGTCCTCAGCGAACCATGCGATGGGCGCCTACTTTCCTTGATCTCTCTGAATGTTCTTCCGAACAACGAATTTTTTCAGACGGTTAGTCTCAAAATGTTCATTTCGTGTCATGGGATATTCACAGGTGGACTCTTTTAGTGCATGCGGGGATGCTGGAATGCGTGTCGTTTGCACTAGTTCCCTGTCTAAACTTGACATTCCAATATTCAAGCCTTATTATATGCAATGCTGCCTTACATTACCCTAGTCCATTCGTATAACAACATTGAAGGTTTTCGTCCAGCATGAGTTCCGCAATAGTAAACAGCACCAGGTTGATGAGAAGTGGTTTGGTGCGCCCAGGACATTTTTCTCATCCGGAGAGCATCTACGTTACAGGACGTATATTTATGGTCTCCATCGCCGGTTGCGACGACCAATGACAACGAATGCCTGGTACGGCTGGCTGCTTCTCACAGATCCTTTGTCATCATGGTGGCCGCGAACGCACCATTAAATCCAGCAGCAAATAAACTAAACCACGCGGCCGATGAGGTCGCCACACCAACCTCTTCACATGGCTAAAACATAATCTCGTGTACTCCCGAGTCGGAAAAAGCAAATTAATGGCCTACCCGTCGAACCAGCACTATCTCCATTAACTAGCGCCATGGCATCTGCCGTCGGTCGCCGCCGCGTTCTTCAGAGCAATTCATACGTAAGCGGGAGTTTCCACCTCACTGTTGCCCTCCATCGCTCTGCTGGTCGTCGTGTTCCTCGGAGTAATTGACACGTGTCGGGGAGCCTCCTCTTCTCTGTCGTCCTCCGTCAGTCTCCTGACCTCACCAGTTCGGGGAAGATCAAGCTGGCGCCGGCGCGATGGTGTCTGCGCAGGCAGCCGGTGGGAGCCGGCTGCCAGGGTTCGAGTCGCTGCACGCGCTCGCATTTAGCCCTCGGCTGGGAGTGTCAGTTGACAGCTGGCCATATCAGGCCGCGGACGAGCTACCGGGCGGCCGTGTCTGTGCATTGACGGCACGTTAAGCTTTCGGTCAACATTCTGCCTTTGAACTGGAACTCATGGATCGGATGGTGGGGCAGGGGGTCACGCAACAAGCTCTGCTTAGCAATATAGCCTTGGTTCATAAAGCCACTCAAGGAAGAATTCGGATACATTTTTCAAAAAGTACAAAAAAGTATGTACTTATGCCCTTGCCGGTTCCGTGTGCTTTAGATAGCAAAAAGTTATTTCTTCATGCGATACATAGAGTAACACAACTAAAGCTGTTTTTTGTGACATCAAATTTGTTGCAGTTCACAAAGGCTCGTCGTAATGTACTATGTCCCTTGGGTGCTTTCACATCTTTTTCATATATATATATATATATATATATATATATATATATATATATATATATATATAGTATATATATATATATATATATATATATATATATATATATATATATATATATATATATATATATATATCTAGTTTATAGTATATATATATATATAGTATATATAGTTATGGAGTTAAGCTACGGAAGTGAATAAACCCATGCCCATGATGTGAAAAAAGATGTGAATGCACCAAAGGCACATAGTATATTATGAGCCTTTGTGAACTGCAACAAATTTGATGTCACAAAAATAGCTATAGTTGTGTTACTCTATGCATTACATGAAGCAAGAACTATTTTTGCTATCTAAAGCACACGGAACCGGCAAGTGCATAAGTGCATACTTCATTTTTACTTTTCAAAAAATGTATTCGAATTCTTGCTTGAGTGGCATTATGAACCAAGGTTATATTGCTAAGCAGAGCGTGTTGCGTGAACCCCTGCCCACCATCCGATCCACCCCACATGGACAGTTGCACATAATGATAGCAACTAAGTTGGCTGTCTGTTCCTATGTCTCCACTTTCTTCAGAAGCCTAATGTATCACAGTATTCCGTCATGCTGCCAACGAGCGGTACCTGTCACGTCACTGGGGCAATACAAATTGTCATCCGCAAAAACACGGTGGGAAACATGGTCGGACAAAAACAAGTGTGCACACTATGAAATTCTCAAGTGATTGCACTTGTGTCCGGTAATGCGCTGAGTTCGATGTCTGAAGGCGGAAATTTTACGACTGAATATCCTGAGCTGTGTGGCATGACAAGCGTTTGCGGCTGGAGTGTTGTTTCAGTGTGTTGTTTTTTAGGGGATGGTAGCGGGGAGGCGTTAGAGCAGCATTTTCATGCGTGTAAAACAGTACTCCCGAACGGCCGCTTCGACGAAGTCTCTCTTCTCCACCATAAAAGCTTGTAGTGTCTGGTCACAACGTCCGGCGAGCTTCCTCGAGTAGTGTCAGGCCCTGTACGCCCAGCAATGGAACCATCAGTGGGAATTGATCGGTATTGTTTTCGATATTTAAATGTGCTGGCTCTGCGGTGCGATTTTTCGCCGGTCGAGCGGATTTCGCCAAGATGCAACGAATGAACAGACTGAATTTGTAGAAAGAGCCTGGGTCGACCTCAGTGATGGCACACTGCGCACAGATTCAGACCAGCTGTACAGGACGTATTCAAAGAGGCGGGGATGGAAAGCGCAAGGCCTATGTTGAGGTGTTGTTTGTGTGTGTGCGACGTAAGGCAGCTGGTGTTACCAAAACTTACTAAGATTTTGTGAGAAGTCGCTGCTTCATGGCACCTTTTCCAAGCCCCTGATTGATGGTTTGTTGCTGGGGGCGAGATAGCCAGTGCAGTAAATTGTCAAACTTCTCAGTTAAATTAAATGCTTGGCAGTTCCATTATAAAATGTTTGATGATTCTTCGAAAGACTAATTTCCATGGCCCTAATTAATCCTCAGTTCAGTAATCTTGATAACTACGTGGACGGGAATGAATTGAAAGCCTCGGGTGTTAAAAAATCGACGGTACCGTAAAATATTATGGATACAATGTAATAGGTACAATCTCCTTGCCTTAGAGCGGAATCTATCGATGCCAATGCACTTTGTTGCGAGTTAATCCTGCATGGCCAACGTGTACCGCCACACAGTTGGCTGTACCGTACCGTGGCCGTACAGTTGGCAGCGAAGCCACCCATGACGACGGAACGCCCCCTACCCGGCCACCCGCTCCACTAATGGCTGATCCGACCCTCGCCTGCCTCTAGGTCGGGACGGGCCGCTAAGGTCAACTATGATTATGCGGCTCGTTTTGAAGTAAATAACACGAATGAGTGCGAATAGTGGTGTGCTTACAGGTGTGCCGAACCATAAAGATCATTCCCGCCACCTCTAATGCGAGTGCCTGCCAAACAAGGTATTTTACCTCGCACCCTCGCCAATGCCTCCGATTTTATCATCCTCGAACGCGCCTGGGGGATCGGGATGGAAGCTAACCTCTTTAACACGTCTTTCCGAATTAAGGTAAAACTACTGGATGAGGACCAATATATTGTTTGGTTTCTGACTTATCTCATGTATCTGGTTTGGCTTTTTAGTTGCAAATGCTGACATTTCAGAAAAGGTCAATGAAAAATATATGGAAATGTCTGGATAAATGCGAGTTCCATCACGCACCAACCCTAATGTAATGCCTGTCAAGACAGGAAGCAACAAACGTTGTATTTCGAAGCGTCCCAGCTCTGTACGTTTTGTAGAGTTTATCCTTTCAGATCAATTAGTCACCTTCCAAGTCAGGTGAACATGCACTGTATTTTTTTCGCTCCACGAATACTATTTAAGTTTTACAGGTCCTGAGCCACACCTTTAACTCAGCCGCACAAATGACTATCAGTCGGATCTAACGCAGAGCTGCCCTGAATTAACATAATATGAACAAGGTCACGAGAGTTCAGCCGATGTCAGTGGCCTTATCGAGCTTGAAAATGGGAACATGAATTACAATATCCAGTATGCATTTGGTCTACAACCTATCGCAATATAAACACGACTTATTGTAGTGAGATTGCATGTGAGGTGGCACTGGTACTAGCCCCAGGATGCCGGCAGATGAGTCATCCAGTGCGGCGACCTCGTGACCGGAACGGGACGGCCGGATACGTGGCGTGGTGGGGCGTGTGCGGGATGGACCAATCAGCGATCGGGGGTGTCGGAAGCGTAGGAGCGGTGTTGAGTTGACCTGTGAGGGTGTGGGCTGTGCGGGGGCCAGTCTGGTTACTGCCGATAATGCATGATCATACCTAATGCATGATCATGCATTGGGTTTGAGCAGTACCCATCTCTCGAACTGGAACTTTGCAGATACTTACAGTATCTGCAATAGCAGCAGATAAAAGATAGAAGCAGCAGTGATAGCAGATAGAAGTGAGCAAGATACTTGAATGGAAGAACTGCACGAGCCTCGTGATTGCTTTAAATGTGATGCGGCGTGGCCTGGTCACTCTATACAGCGGCGTGACATGGTACTCTATAGAGCGGCGTGGCATGGTGCTCTATACAGCAGGGTGACATGGTGCTCTATAGAGCGGCGTGGCATAGTCGCTCTATATAGCGGCGTGGCACAGTCGCTCTATACAGCAGCGTGGCATGGTGCTCTAAACGGCAGCGTGACATGGTACTTTACACAGCGGCGGGACATGGTGCTCTATACAGCGGCGTGGCATGGTGCTCTATACAGCTGGGCGACATGGTGCTCTATAGAGAGCGTGGCATAGTCGCTCTATATAGCGGCGTGGCACAGTCGCTCTATACAGCAGCGTGGCATGGTGCTCTATACAGCAGCGTGACATGGTGCTCTACACAGCGGCGTGGCATGGTGCTCTATACAGCGGCGTGGCATGGTGCTCTATACAGCGGCGTGGTATGGCGCTCCGTACAGCGACCTGGCATGGTGCCCTATACAGCGGCGTGACATGGTGCTCTATACAGCGGCGTGACATGGTGCTCCATACAGTGGCGTGGTATGGTGCTATGTACAGCGACGTGTCATGGTGCCCTATACCGCGGCGTGGCATGGTGCTCTATACAGCGGCATGACATGGTGCTCTATACAGCGGCATGACATGGTGCTCTATACAGCGGCATGACATGGTGCTCTATACAGCGGCATGACATGGTGCTCTATACAGCGGTGTGGCATGGTGCTCTATACAGCGGCATGACATGGTGCTCTACACAGCGGCGTGGCATGGTGCTCTATACAGCGGTGTGGCATGGTGCTCTATACAGCGGCGTGACATGGTGCTCTTTACAGCGGCGTGACATGGTGCTCTATACAGCGGCGTGACATGGTGCTCTATACAGCGGCGTGGCATGGTGCCCTATACAGCGGCGTGGCATGGTGCTCTTTACAGCGGCGTGACATGGTGCTCTATACAGCGGCGTGACATGGTGCTCTATACAGCGGCGTGATATGGTGCCCCGTACAGCGGTGTGGCATGGTGCTCTATACAGCGGCGTGACATGGTGCTCTATACAGCGGCGTGACATGGTGCTCTTTACAGCGGCGTGACATGGTGCTCTATACAGCGGCGTGACATGGTGCTCTTTACAGCGGCGTGACATGGTGCTCTATACAGCGGGGTGACATGGTACTCTATAGAGCGGCGTGGCATAGTCGCTCTATACAGCAGCGTGGCATGGTGCTCTATACAGCAGCGGCGTGACATGGCGCTCTATACAGCGGCGTGACATGGCGCTCTATACAGCAGCGGCGTAGTATAGTCGCTTTATACAGCGGCGGCGTGGGTATGGTCGCTCTATATAGCGGCGTAGTATGGTCGCTTTATACAGCGGCGTGGCATGGTCGCTCTATAGAGCGGCGCAATATGATCTGGTGAACAGCCCAGACAGCTCATTGCTGTCGTCACCTTTAGCGCCGCGCAGCACTAACTCATGCAAACATGCATCTTTTCACGAGTGAAAGGCTCGAATGTTTGCTTGTCCTGTCCGCTTGGACTGTGTCCATTGCTCAGCATTCATGCGTACCGGTTTCTCGTTAGTACGCAGTGCAACCAGACCCACTCCAGTCCTCAGACGTGAACAGATGAAAGGAATAGGACGCTGCCTTTGCGTTCCTTGTCGCTCCTGTCAGGCCCAGTTTGCCATGCATGACGCTGGTACAATGCGCGCGGGTTTAGGTGCGTCTAGGAGTTGTTGTCCACTCAAGGTCTGAACTTGCTCGCATCGTAATTGGTTCCTGGTTTGTATTTACAAAATCAGCCTCATCAACTCGATCCGGCTGGTGAATGTCCTTAGTTCCATCGTCGGATTCATTAGATGGGACGGACGCTACATGCGGATCTTGTGATGATAGGTCGGCATCTTTCACAGGATCCGGGTAAAGTAATACGGCCTCATCTCTTGCACC
>JAOTOL010001540.1:0-20000 GCA_034440575.1 Imbricaverruca yamaguchii
CAAGGTATGTGATGTAACATGTTTTTGGTTGAATCTTCGCGGACACTTTGTAGTAGGTACCGGACAGTTGAGTGTCGTGGGTTGGCATGCCATCGTTCACTTCTATTCATTCTTACGAAAAGCGAACTATTTGTGAAAACAGCCACCTGTGCAAACTGAGCTGAGCGGAAGGGCTCGTCCCCTGTTATTGACCCAAGCCGTGGAATTGTATCGCAAATGGCCGGGATGGATATCGGACCCGGTTTATCGACAGAGAAAAGTACACAGCACGTTATTGGCAAATCCACACGTAAGTTTTACAGAGAGAACGAGGAACAGAGGAACATAAAAGTATATCAGTGCGAGACCGGCTACCGGCGAACGCAGTTATGTAGCGCCAGACGCTTCAGCGATGCCACACCAACTGCAGGTGTCAGTCATGTAACACCAGCTGCAGATGTCAGTCATGTCACACCAGCTGCAGGTGTCAGTCATGTCACACCAGCTGCAGATGTCAGTCATGTCACACCAGCTGCGAGTGTCAGTCATGTCACGCCAGCTGCAGGTGTCAGTCATGTCACACCAACTGCAGGTGTCAGTCATGTCACACCAGCTGCAGGTGTCAGTCATGCCACGCCAGCTGCAGGTGTCAGTCATGTCACACCAGCTGCAGGTGTCAGTCATGTCACACCAGCTGCAGGTGTCAGTCATGTCACACCAACTGCAGGTGTCAGTCATGTCACACCAGCTGCAGGTGTCAGTCATGCCACGCCAGCTGCAGGTGTCAGTCATGTCACGCCAGCTGCAGGTGTCAGTCATGCCACGCCAGCTGCGAGTGTCAGTCATGCCACGCCAGCTGCAGATGCCAGTCATGCCACGCCAGCTGCAGATGCCAGTCATGCCACGCCAGCTGCAGATGCCAGTCATGCCACACCAGCTGCAGGTGTCAGCCATGCCACGCCAGCTGCAGGTGTCAGTCATGCCACGCCAGCTGCAGATGCCAGTCATGTCACGCCAGCTGCAGATGCCAGTCATGTCACGCCAGCTGCAGATGCCAGTCATGTCACACCAGCTGCAGGTGTCAGTCATGCCACGCCAGCTGCAGGTGTCAGTCATGTCACACCAGCTGCAGATGCCAGTCATGTCACACCAGCTGCAGGTGTCAGTCATGCCACGCCAGCTGCAGATGCCAGTCATGTCACGCCAGCTGCAGATGCCAGTCATGTCACACCAGCTGCAGATGCCAGTCATGTCACGCCAGCTGCAGGTGTCAGTCATGTCACGCCAGCTGCAGATGCCAGTCATGTCACGCCAGCTGCAGATGCCAGTCATGTCACACCAGCTGCAGATGTCAGCCATGTCACACCAGCTGCAGGTGTCAGTCATGTAACACCAGCTGCAGATGTCAGTCATGCCACACCAGCTGCAGGTGTCAGTCATGTCACGCCAGCTGCAGGTGTCAGTCATGTCACACCAGCTGCAAGTGTCAGCCATGCCACACCAGCTTCAGGTGTCAGCCATGCCACACCAGCTGCAGGTGCCAGTCATGTCACACCAGCTGCAAGTGTCAGTCATATTCACACCTCCCCGTCTGATTACAACAGTCGCCCTGCATCAGGCCTCGTCCGGGTGGATTCAGGAGCTTGGTTTCTGGAGGCCCTTTGAACACGTGTTCACCACACACAATCCCCCAACCACTCAGCACATCAACCAATCATCAAACACCCTGCCCCACCCCCTAGACCAGCCCGTCTCCTTTAAGCGAGTATCGGCTCGCCAGACCCGAGAGCGCCGCCCTTCTTGTGCCGGCTCGGCACGGCACGTCCAGCGCTCCCGGTCCGTGGCTGCACCCTTGCCGTGCCCCCGGCCAACGGCTACCGTGCGTGCCGTTCGTCTGCCCGGCCCGCACCCCTAGCTCGCCACGTGCAGCGTCTCCGGCCCACACCCCTAGCTCGCCACGTGCAGCGTCTCCGGCCCACACCCCTAGCTCGCCACGTGCAGCGTCTCCGGCCCGCACCCCTAGCTCGCCATGTGCATCGTCCCCGGCCTGTGATGTGCCCCCTTTATACGTGCTCGCCCCCGGGTACATTCTTTCCGGCGTTCCCCTCAGCCCTCTGAGCACTCTCCCACTTGTTGCCGGCGGCCTTCCCCATTCACTCCCACTTGTTGTCGGCGGCCTTCCCCATTCACTCCCGCTTGTTGTCGGCGGCCTTCCCCATTCACTCTCGCTTGTTGTCGGCGGCCTTACCCATTCACTCCCGCTTGTTGTCGGCGGCCTTCCCCATTCACTCCCGCTTGTTGTCGGCGGCCTTCCCCATTCACTCCCGCTTGTTGTCGGCGGCCTTCCCCATTCACTCCCGCTTGCCACCTGGCTGTTCCGCATTTTCGGTTCGGCGCAATTTGTGGCGTTTTCCAGCCGTATCCGCAGGAATACACGGCTGAGAAGAAGGAATCGAGATCACCGGAAGCCAAAGTAACGTAACAACAAACCGGACAACGTGGACGGCGAACCTCCGTTTGCCGGCGCCTGTAGAACTTTATAGCTTATATAGCAAGTTATAGCTGATATATTACACAACACGCTTATAACGATGCGTTTATAGCACGTTCGTCAGCCTAACAGTCATTAGTGTAGACTCTTGGTCAGACAGGATCGACCCACCAATTCACACAACGTGATGTCGCCTCCAGACAACCGAGATGACTGGTGCACGGCAGTGCCACGTCGTGTCCATAGATGGCGCTAGTTATCCCTGATACCTGAGAATCACATCCTATTATACCTATGATTGTCGCAGCTCACTCAAAAAAAAAATTGAGTAACCAACTAACCTATCCACGCTCCGACATGCATCAATCCGAGTAACAGACAAACAGACATGTTGCAGCGGACATGTTGTTCTCAGCATCTGGCAACCCGTGATGGTAATTATGCTAGACATCAGTACCTGATTTCTGGCGTCGACTGGCGGTAGGCGAGTCTCTCCCTCCACCACCCCACCCCGGTGACCACGGCCGACAGACATGTCTGCTCGCGAGGGCATATTTACGCTGACGTAATTTTGTAATTTTGCGATTACGTGCATTCGCACTTTCGTGCATTTGTCATACGCACACTTGTTATTGCTTACCTTTGATTTTCGTAAGGTTACATTTGCATGCATTTGGTTCGTAAGTTACTGTCCTACGTAGTTCTCGTTCGTGCATGATTTCGCGTGTGTACATCTGCACTGGCGTATAATTGTCATGTGTGCTTTTTTGTTACGCACGTTTGTGATTACGCACATTTGCGCATATGTACCTTTGCTCACACTTATGCTTACGGACCTTCGTGCACACGTACATTTGAGCTGGTATGCTTTTACGCTTACGTATATTTGCGTAACGTGCATTTGTGCATATGTGCATCTGCTCATACGTACATTTGCACTTACGTACATTTGCGCTTACGTACTTTTGCGCATGTGTACTTTTACGAATTCGTACTTTTGTGCTTATGTGCTTTTGCGCCCACGAATGTTTTAGTTTGCGTGCATTTGCGCGTCCGTACATTTGCGCATCTGTACACTTGCGAATTTGTCATACGTACATTTGCACTTGTGCATAACTGATATACGTCCATCTGCGCTTACGCACATTTACGAATACTTATACTTGCGATTACGTATATATACACATACGGACAGTTGCGTTTCCGTACATTTGCGCATACGTACTTTTTAGGCTGATGCACTTTCATGCCTACGTACGTCTGTCATACATCCATTTGCGCTTACGCACAATTTGCATGCGTGTATCTGCGTATACGTGCATTCGCTTAAGTGCATTTGCGTACCTCTGCCCTACGTACATCTTGCCCTCACGTACATATTTTTTGTTCTCGACCCTTAATTTGTAACATGAAGCGTAATTAAAAATAATGATATCTTTTCTATCCGGATGCTTTACCATACAGACATACTCTGCAATAGAGTTTGCAAATATAAGGACCAGAAGCCGTGTTCGGGCCGACAGGCTTTTTGGCAGAGCGTTGGAATATATACCGGGCTTTCAACCAGTCTGTTGTTTCAATGAAAAAAAAAACAGCCTAAAATCTAGTCATGCAACTTGTGAGCGCCATTTTCACATACCATCCAGCATGTCTGCCATATGGATTCAACAAGTTGATGGCAAATACTAAAATAATTCTAAGATAATTGGGACACAAATTGTTGAAGACAGTAGCTGACCAATGGCATTAGTTCATAGCTCAGATATATCAATGATAGGCAGCGTCGAAGAGCATGACTTGCGACTGAATTGGCTGCCAGGAAAAATTTCAATTGGTTTCACTAGGTATCGAACAATAGAATATGGTTGAAACAAGGCTAAAATGCCCAATGCATACGAACGATTATCATTGTAGCACTTGCACTCAGTAAGATGTGCCAGCGATATTTTATTGAAGACTGTAAGCAATCTCCATCATCTTTTTGAAAATGATGATGCAATAAAATATGCAAGTATTCTCTAAGTAAGTAATCACTTCTGCATCGATAGGCTTTCATAGCTAGGAGCAAGACTCCCAAATAAATCATATTTAACTCGTATGGCTTAATGCCTGCAAACCTTCCTAATCCTCAGGAAATACAAATGCAGTTGCGACTAAATGGAAGGGTCCATTCCTCACTTTCAATAACCTGTAGCTGTACATATTACATTTCACACTATATCCAATATTTTTGCATTCTGCTGGTAGATTCACAATTAACAACTCATTATTCTTCAGCCTTTAAACTTAATATTATGAAGTCCTACAGTCACAAAGCGTTTAGACTTAATAAGAGCTACAGGTGCTTATACAGTAAGGTTAAGTCTGTAGAGGGTCTGAATCATATACCTGGACAATAAGACACTCATCACCCCAACCAATACCACACCCTAAATTCAAAAGAAACCATCCAACATCCCACAAACCCACAAACGTGTGCGCAAAAGTACGTAACCGCAAATGTGCGTACGCGCAAAAGTACGTATGGACAAATGTACGTATGCACAAATGTACGCATGCGAAAATGTATGTAAGCGCAAATGTACGTGAGCGCAAATGTACGTTAGCGCAAATGTACGTAGACGAAAATGTACGCATGCGCAAATGTACGTAGGCGCAAATGTATGCAAGCACAAAAGTGGGTAAACGCAAATGTGCGTATGCGCAAAAGTACGTAAGCACAAATGTACGTAAGCGCAAATGTCCGTAAGGCCAAAAGTGCGTAAGCGCAAATGTACGTAATCGCAACAGTACCTAAACGTAAAATAATGTAAGAGCAAATGTACGTATGAGCCAATGTACATACATTTGGGCGTACGTGCCTTTGCGTTTAAGCACCTTTGGTTAGGTTCACATGCCATACGTACATTTGCTCTTACGTACATTTGCGCATACGTACAATTCCCATAAGTGCATTTGCGCATACGTACTTTTGGGCATACGTACATTTGCGCTTACGTACATTTGCGCATATGTACTGTTTCGCATACGTACATTTGCGCTTACGTACATTTGCGCTTACGTACATTTGTGCATGCGTACTTTTGCGCATACTTACATTTTCCATATGTACATTTGCGTTTATGTACATTAGCCATACGTACATCTGCTTTACGTACATTTGCCCGCTTACCTTAGTTTTCCTACCCTTAGATTGAAGATGTTAATGAGTAGGAGGTGTATTTAAGTGTTGCTTGGTGTTCGCCATGTTATTATTCAAGCCTTCTTATGTTAAAAAAGTGTCTTTGTGGCTAATGTAAAGTCATCTTTTCAGAATGGACGTTTCAATGATCATGTGAATTGCCTATTAGTATCACTTGAACTTAATTTTTTTAAAGCATGCTGCTATTTTATTTGCAAACAACATGTATTATCAAACCGCTCTTTTGACCTGGCTTTATTGTATTGTGACCGGCCTACAGCCGGGCTGGGCGACATCGGGCCGGGCGGTCACTGGCTTCGGAACCAACATTTTATGCATTTTGCACCTCTACTCTGTAAAGCCTAAGCACGATGGCGAGGCACATGCTACGAATATAATTTGACGTGGCACTGGCTTCTTCTAGCGTGATCCGAAAGAGGAGAACTGAACAGCTCACCAACAATACGTTTCACTTACTCACGTTAGCTTTTTTAGTGGGCCATGGGCTTTTATTGAGGTCGTGACCATTCAAAGTCCCACAATTCTTATTTCATTTATTTTCTCTGAACCCCTTTGAAATGATGATATAGTGCATGCTGAAGCTTATCTTGCCTAAGTTGTCAGAGCATTTACAATAGACGTATCTGCGCAATACTGACCGAGGAAACATTGTCGCCCTGATAGTCTATTGCCCTGGCCAACCGGAATGTGTGATCATTGGTCACTAACATCTGTGCAGTTACACCTGTGCAGATAGTTGATGTGGCGATTCAAGTGAAGTATGGATCATGATCGAACACTTGCCACCCCCGTCCTGTTTGCTACTCCAGTTGGAATGATAAACGTTATCCGTGTCCACCGCAGGAATATGTGGGTAGATATTATACATTATCGTGTATAACCAGCAAGGACTAATCGTGCCAAGGTCCACCCGACACAATCAGGTATTATAACGTGAAGTCATTTATTTGTTAGCAATTGCCCGCATTATGTCGTATATTGTTCGATGGACAATCATCAATTCCCCCCATGTATAGGCGAGCTGAAGGACCCAATTAGCAGCTCAATGGGTGCTACAGATTAGGAGAATCCCATTGACTCTCGACTGATATTAGTGGAATTCAGAGTACATCGCCATTCCAGCCGTCGCACTATTGCGATTCTTGTGTGGGTGTGGGTATGGGACTGTGTGTGTGTGTGTGTGTGTGGGGGGGGGTATGTGCGTCTTTGAGTAAGCGAGTCGGGATGGGGCACGGGTCATATGTGTGGATTGAGTGTGTGCAAGATGGTAATACACAGTCTGCGTTTGCATTGTGTGTCCAAGTGGCCAGCCGAGGAAATATATTTAACCGATATTTTTAAACCTCACTTGTGCACATTATCTTGACACATTGTTGAGTTCAGGATGGGACGGTGATAGATATTGCGGTGGATGTCAGATTTTCTTCTCTAGTGTTATTGGGTGACATCCCAGGACAGTTTAAATATCTTTTTTTTTCGACAAAAAAAATCGTTAATTTTTACCTCATATCGCACGCTGTATCAAAAAAGGCATGCACATATTTTAAATGTTTCGCATGATGCTCTTCATTATGTTCGAATACTAACGAAGTGAAATTTGTTACAGTTCAACACATAGGTCGAGGGTCAGATGAAGATTAGCTGCCGATTTCACGCTGGTAAGCGAAGTTTTGAAATAGTGCCGGGAACACTATTGTTCAGCATCTAGGGATAAAAACGGACCAGGGTCCAATTCCATCCCTCACGTCAATCGTAGATTTACTTCTGAACGAAAACAGGTCATCTGACGCCAAGATAGACCAATAACCTCTAGCCACCTTGGCTCAATATATTGCCTTCGCGAGTAGTTGAGTGCAGTAGTTCATTACTACGCAGCACCCGACATTGACCACAGGGATGGGCTTCATGGAGATTATTGAAAACTCCCCTTCTAACTTTGGACCCACGCAAGATAGGATAAAATAAAATTGATACTTAGAAGCCCTGATCACGGAGAGCCAGGACACATACCCGAAATTTTCATTCTGGCCGATATGGTCCATACAGATGATATCAGGTCAATTTACGGATTCTGATCCTCGGACATGGTTTTAAAAATGCTGAGCTTGCTTTCTTTCGGAATTGTTTTACAAGATGCAACATAGATCAGTGTATTTATTTTGCTAATGAACAAGGTAATGTCAGGGACAGGGTAGTCAAATGGGGTCAGAATAAGATTGGAAAATCTACTTCCAATCTGTGCTTGCGAGATACAACTGGAAGACTTCATTGGCAAGGCAGCGTGGCCTAGAGTTGATATCACAGCGTATTTTCTATTTTAGCATTCTGAAGTCCTTCTAGGCCATCATAGGTCAATCCAGCAGTATCATCTTTATCTTGGTGAATGACCTGAACAAAATTAACATATATGTACCGGATCTTTTCAACGAAACTAACCAAACAATATGCGTAAGTCTGTTTGATGTCCGAAAATCCCAAGGTGAGGTCAAGTCACGCCGTATGCTTAGGTCAAGCCAGTTCGTTCTGGAATACCGTTAGTAAAGCACTTTTTAAATGCACGTATTATGCTCCAAAATAAGTGACGCAATATCGAAGCACCTTTGTAAACTAATCGCCTGTTGACCTCGTGATCTGACTTAGCCTTAAAATTGTCCGATGTATGTGCAGGAGATATTGACAAAATCGCGACGTCGGAATGTCGATAGGTGGAACCAGTCCTGTCCTACAGCAGATTGTGGAAGGTTTCAGCCTCTGGTGTGCTTCAGGTATTTATCGAGGCATGGAGACAGTCGACTGCAGTTTATATTGAGTGTCATCTCCAGGCACAGCACTTACTGTCCGTCCCATGCGGGCTGTATTGATGATCACAATGACGAAGTGACCTCGTTCCACTCTACTCTGCGGGAACCGAGTGACTTCGGGCAGGGAAGACCTGTGGGACCGGCGGACAGTTGGCGCAAAGGTAAGCCATGTGGCGGCCAGTGGTGCAAAGGTGCAATGGTAAGCCGCTGTGTGGCAGGCAGTGGTGCAGATGTAAGCTGTTGAATGGCGGCCAGTGGTGCAATGGTGCAGTGTTAAGCCGTCGTGTGGCCGGCAGTGGTGCAGTGGTAAGCCGTTGTGTGGCTGCCAGTGGTGCAGGGGTAAGCCGTTGAATGGCGGGCAGTGGTGCAATGGTGCAATGGCAAGCCGGCATCCTCTCACCCGGACAGGCCAAGTTCAACCACCGCCACGGCCAGAGTTTTCATTAACCAAGTCAGTGCTGTGGTGCAAGTGAGAGAGCGACGTGGCAGCTCCTCGCATCCACTGCCCGCTTGCATTCCTGGTTGACACCACAAATACCACTGTGTCGGGATCGTCTGGTGTCGGGATTTTAACATTCTGACACTAAGTGGAGCTGTTCGGATTCGGGGTTGACAAGATCGACGGTATGGTGGGCCCTGTCAACACAGGGTACGTCGGAGTTCCTCGACCTCTGCTTACTGGCTAGATTGCGAAAGCATGTGGTCATCCCATGCGTGTTGGAAATACACTGGACATCGTTCTATCCACTCAGCTCGATATGGACGTCACGGTACGCGGAGACCACGATGAGGTAGTGTGCATTGTGAGGATGGTATATGACTGCATTCCGTTGGTCACCAGGACCACAGGTTTTAGCTAGAAACAGGCTGACTTTACTGGTCGTCCTTGCAAGTGGTCCATATTGAACAGCATGGAGGCAGATGACTCAATTGTCCCTGTCATGTTGTTGATTAGAAGCGCTCATCAGTGATTACATCACTGCTGTATGTGGTAAGCGCAAGTTTGCTTCTTGGTTTGGCTGATAGCTACGAAACGTATTGAGGAACAAAGAAACAGCATATGCGTTCCTGTACTACCAGTGTTCGAAGTAGATCATGGCATCCCATTGGTTAGCAATCGTTCCACAAACCCCAAATTGCAGTGAGCACCGATACTTGTCCCAACATTTTGCGTGTGCCCACAGTCTTTGTCCCATTGCACCATTTTATAGATAACTTCTCCGTACTGACGGGTGCGGTATTTGAGCATTTCGACTTTGAATGAGCGCCGCATGGATGTGAGAGCGTCGATGTCGGCGCGCCGTCGGACGGCCTGCCGACACAGCCCCGGCCGTATACTGGTGACACAGTCGACACAGCCCCGGCCGTATACTGGTGACACAGCCGACACAGCCCCGGCCGTATACTGGTGACACAGTCGACACAGCCCCGGCCGTATACTGGTGACACAGCCCCGGCCGTATACTGGTGACACAGTCGACACAGCCCCGGCCGTATACTGGTGACACAGTCGACACAGCCCCGGCCGTATACTGGTGACACAGTCGACACAGCCCCGGCCGTATACTGGTGACACAGCCGACACAGCCCCGGCCGTATACTGGTGACACAGCCGACACAGCCCCGGCCGTATACTGGTGACACAGTCGACACAGCCCCGGCCGTATACTGGTGACACAGTCGACACAGCCCCGGCCGTATACTGGTGACACAGTCGACACAGCCCCGGCCGTATACTGGTGACACAGTCGACACAGCCCCGGCCGTATACTGGTTCGACACAGCCCCGGCCGTATACTGGTGACACAGCCGACACAGCCCCGGCCGTATACTGGTGACACAGTCGACACAGCCCCGGCCGTATACTGGTGACACAGTCGACACAGCCCCGGCCGTATACTGGTGACACAGTCGACACAGCCCCGGCCGTATACTGGTGACACAGTCGACACAGCCCCGGCCGTATACTGGTGACACAGTCGACACAGCCCCGGCCGTATACTGGTGACACAGCCGACACAGCCCCGGCCGTATACTGGTGACACAGTCGACACAGCCCCGGCCGTATACTGGTGACACAGCCCCGGCCGTATACTGGTGACACAGTCGACACAGCCCCGGCCGTATACTGGTGACACAGTCGACACAGCCCCGGCCGTATACTGGTGACACAGTCGACACAGCCCCGGCCGTATACTGGTGACACAGCCCCGGCCGTATACTGGTGACACAGTCGACACAGCCCCGGCCGTATACTGGTGACACAGTCGACACAGCCCCGGCCGTATACTGGTGACACAGTCGACACAGCCCCGGCCGTATACTGGTGACACAGTCGACACAGCCCCGGCCGTATACTGGTGACACAGTCGACACAGCCCCGGCCGTATACTGGTGACACAGCCCCGGCCGTATACTGGTGACACAGTCGACACAGCCCCGGCCGTATACTGGTGACACAGCCGACACAGCCCCGGCCGTATACTGGTGACACAGTCGACACAGCCCCGGCCGTATACTGGTGACACAGCCCCGGCCGTATACTGGTGACACAGTCGACACAGCCCCGGCCGTATACTGGTGACACAGCCGACACAGCCCCGGCCGTATACTGGTGACACAGCCGACACAGCCCCGGCCGTATACTGGTGACACAGTCGACACAGCCCCGGCCGTATACTGGTGACACATCGACACAGCCCCGGCCGTATACTGGTGACACAGCCGACACAGCCCCGGCCGTATACTGGTGACACAGTCGACACAGCCCCGGCCGTATACTGGTGACACAGTCGACACAGCCCCGGCCGTATACTGGTGACACAGTCGACACAGCCCCGGCCGTATACTGGTGACACAGTCGACACAGCCCCGGCCGTATACTGGTGACACAGCCGACACAGCCCCGGCCGTATACTGGTGACACAGCCGACACAGCCCCGGCCGTATACTGGTGACACAGTCGACACAGCCCCGGCCGTATACTGGTGACACAGCCGACACAGCCCCGGCCGTATACTGGTGACACAGTCGACACAGCCCCGGCCGTATACTGGTACAGCCGACACAGCCCCGGCCGTATACTGGTGACACAGCCGACACAGCCCTGGCCGTATACTGGTGACACAGTCGACACAGCCCCGGCCGTATACTGGTGACACAGCCGACACAGCCCCGGCCGTATACTGGTGACACAGTCGACACAGCCCCGGCCGTATACTGGTGACACAGCCCCGGCCGTATACTGGTGACACAGCCGACACAGCCCCGGCCGTATACTGGTGACACAGCCGACACAGCCCCGGCCGTATACTGGTGACACAGTCGACACAGCCCCGGCCGTATACTGGTGACACAGCCGATACAGCCCTGGCCGTATACTGGTAACACAGTCGACACTGCCCTGGCCGTATACTGGTGACACAGTCGACACAGCCCCGGCCGTATGCTGGTGACACAGTCGACACAGCCCCGGCCGTATACTGTGACACAGTCGCAGCCCCGGCCGTATACTGGTGACACAGCCGACACAGCCCCGGCCGTATACTGGTGACACACCCGACAGAGCCCCGGCCGTATACTGGTGACACCGCCGACACAGCCCCGGCAGTATACTGATGACACAGTCGACACAGCCCCGGCAGTATACTGGTGACACAGTCGACACAGCCCGGCCGTATACTGGTGACAGCCAGTCGACACAGCCCCGGCCGTATACTGGTGACACAGCCGACACAGCCCCGGCCGTATACTGGTGACACAGTCGACACAGCCCCGGCCGTATACTGGTGACACAGCCGACACAGCCCCGGCCGTATACTGGTGACACAGCCGACACAGCCCCGGCCGTATACTGGTGACACAGTCGACACAGCCCCGGCCGTATACTGGTGACACAGTCGACACAGCCCCGGCCGTATACTGGTGACACAGTCGACACAGCCCCGGCCGTATACTGGTGACACAGCCGACACAGCCCCGGCCGTATACTGGTGACACAGCCCCGGCCGTATACTGGTGACACAGCCCCGGCCGTATACTGGTGACACAGCCGACACAGCCCCGGCCGTATACTGGTGACACAGCCGACACAGCCCCGGCCGTATACTGGTGACACAGCCGACACAGCCCCGGCCGTATACTGGTGACACAGCCGACACAGCCCCGGCCGTATACTGTCTAACGACACAGCCCCGGCCGTATACTGGTGACACAGCCGACACAGCCCCGGCCGTATACTGGTGACACAGCCGACACAGCCCCGGCCGTATACTGGTGACACAGTCGACACAGCCCCGGCCGTATACTGGTGACACAGTCGACACAGCCCCGGCCGTATACTGGTGACACAGTCGACACAGCCCCGGCCGTATACTGGTGACACAGCCGACACAGCCCCGGCCGTATACTGGTGACAAGCGACACAGCCCCGGCCGTATACTGGTGACACAGTCGACACAGCCCCGGGCGTATACTGGTGACACAGCCGACACAGCCCCGGCCGTATACTGGTGACACAGCCGACACAGCCCCGGCCGTATACTGGTGACACAGCCGACACAGCCCCGGCCGTATACTGGTGACACAGTCGACACAGCCCCAGCCGTATACTGGTGACACAGCCGACACAGCCCCGGCCGTATACTGGTGACACAGCCGACACAGCCCCGGCCGTATACTGGTGACACAGTCGACACAGCCCCGGCCGTATACTGGTGACACAGTCGACACAGCCCCGGCCGTATACTGGTGACACAGTCGACACAGCCCCGGCCGTATACTGGTGACACAGCCGACACAGCCCCGGCCGTATACTGGTGACACAGCCGACACAGCCCCGGCCGTATACTGGTGACACAGCCGACACAGCCCCGGCCGTATACTGGTGACACAGCCGACACAGCCCCGGCCGTATACTGGTGACACAGCCGACACAGCCCCGGCCGTATACTGGTGACACAGTCGACACAGCCCCGGCCGTATACTGGTGACACAGCCGACACAGCCCCGGCCGTATACTGGTGACACAGTCGACACAGCCCCGGCCGTATACTGGTGACACAGCCGACACAGCCCCGGCCGTATACTGGTGACACAGCCGACACAGCCCCGGCCGTATACTGGTGACACAGTCGACACAGCCCCGGCCGTATACTGGTGACACAGTCGACACAGCCCCATACTGGTGACACAGTCGACACAGCCCCGGCCGTATACTGGTGACACAGTCGACACAGCCCCGGCCGTATACTGGTGACACAGCCGACACAGCCCCGGCCGTATACTGGTGACACAGCCGACACAGCCCCGGCCGTATACTGGTGACACAGCCGACACAGCCCCGGCCGTATACTGGTGACACAGCCGACACAGCCCCGGCCGTATACTGGTGACACAGCCGACACAGCCCCGGCCGTATACTGGTGACACAGCCGACACAGCCCCGGCCGTATACTGGTGACACAGCCGACACAGCCCCGGCCGTATACTGGTGACACAGTCGACACAGCCCCGGCCGTATACTGGTGACACAGTCGACACAGCCCCGGCCGTATACTGGTGACACAGTCGACACAGCCCCGGCCGTATACTGGTGACACAGCCGACACAGCCCCGGCCGTATACTGGTGACACAGTCGACACAGCCCCGGCCGTATACTGGTGACACAGCCGACACAGCCCCGGCCGTATACTGGTGACACAGTCGACACAGCCCCGGCCGTATACTGGTGACACAGTCGACACAGCCCCGGCCGTATACTGGTGACACAGTCGACACAGCCCCGGCCGTATACTGGTGACACAGCCGACACAGCCCCGGCCGTATACTGGTGACACAGCCGACACAGCCCCGGCCGTATACTGTGAGCGGCCGTATACTGGTGACAGCGACACAGCCCCGGCCGTATACTGGTGACACAGCCGACACAGCCCCGGCCGTATACTGGTGACACAGCCGACACAGCCCCGGCCGTATACTGGTGACACAGTCGACACAGCCCCGGCCGTATACTGGTGACACAGTCGACACAGCCCCGGCCGTATACTGGTGACACAGTCGACACAGCCCCGGCCGTATACTGGTGACACAGTCGACACAGCCCCGGCCGTATACTGGTGACACAGCCGACACAGCCCCGGCCGTATACTGGTGACACAGTCGACACAGCCCCGGCCGTATACTGGTGACACAGTCGACACAGCCCCGGCCGTATACTGGTGACACAGTCGACACAGCCCCGGCCGTATACTGGTGACACAGTCGACACAGCCCCGGCCGTATACTGGTGACACAGTCGACACAGCCCCGGCCGTATACTGGTGACACAGTCGACACAGCCCCGGCCGTATACTGGTGACACAGTCGACACAGCCCCGGCCGTATACTGGTGACACAGCCGACACAGCCCCGGCCGTATACTGGTGACACAGTCGACACAGCCCCGGCCGTATACTGGTGACACAGTCGACACAGCCCCGGCCGTATACTGGTGACACAGCCGACACAGCCCCGGCCGTATACTGGTGACACAGTCGACACAGCCCCGGCCGTATACTGGTGACACAGCCGACACAGCCCCGGCCGTATACTGGTGACACAGTCGACACAGCCCCGGCCGTATACTGGTGACACAGTCGACACAGCCCCGGCCGTATACTGGTGACACAGCCGACACAGCCCCGGCCGTATACTGGTGACACAGTCGACACAGCCCCGGCCGTATACTGGTGACACAGCCGACACAGCCCCGGCCGTATACTGGTGACACAGCCGACACAGCCCCGGCCGTATACTGGTGACACAGCCGACACAGCCCCGGCCGTATACTGGTGACACAGTCGACACAGCCCCGGCAGTATACTGGTGACACAGTCGACACAGCCCCGGCCGTATACTGGTGACACAGTCGACACAGCCCCGGCCGTATACTGGTGACACAGTCGACACAGCCCCGGCCGTATACTGGTGACACAGCCCCGGCCGTATACTGGTGACACAGTCGACACAGCCCCGGCCGTATACTGGTGACACAGTCGACACAGCCCCGGCCGTATACTGGTGACACAGTCGACACAGCCCCGGCCGTATACTGGTGACACAGCCGACACAGCCCCGGCCGTATACTGGTGACACAGCCGACACAGCCCCGGCCGTATACTGGTGACACAGCCGACACAGCCCCGGCCGTATACTGGTGACACAGTCGACACAGCCCCGGCCGTATACTGGTGACACAGCCGACACAGCCCCGGCCGTATACTGGTGACACAGCCGACACAGCCCCGGCCGTATACTGGTGACACAGCCGACACAGCCCCGGCCGTATACTGGTGACACAGTCGACACAGCCCCGGCCGTATACTGGTGACACAGTCGACACAGCCCCGGCCGTATACTGGTGACACAGTCGACACAGCCCCGGCCGTATACTGGTGACACAGTCGACACAGCCCCGGCCGTATACTGGTGACACAGCCGACACAGCCCCGGCCGTATACTGGTGACACAGCCGACACAGCCCCGGCCGTATACTGGTGACACAGCCGACACAGCCCCGGCCGTATACTGGTGACACAGTCGACACAGCCCCGGCCGTATACTGGTGACACAGTCGACACAGCCCCGGCCGTATACTGGTGACACAGCCCCGGCCGTATACTGGTGACACAGTCGACACAGCCCCGGCCGTATACTGGTGACACAGCCGACACAGCCCCGGCCGTATACTGGTGACACAGCCGACACAGCCCCGGCCGTATACTGGTGACACAGCCGACACAGCCCCGGCCGTATACTGGTGACACAGTCGACACAGCCCCGGCCGTATACTGGTGACACAGCCGACACAGCCCCGGCCGTATACTGGTGACACAGCCGACACAGCCCCGGCCGTATACTGGTGACACAGCCGACACAGCCCCGGCCGTATACTGGTGACACAGCCGACACAGCCCCGGCCGTATACTCGACACAGCCCCGGCCGTATACTGGTGACACAGCCGACACAGCCCCGGCCGTATACTGCCAGCCCCGGCCGTATACTGGTGACACAGCCGACACAGCCCCGGCCGTATACTGGTGACACAGCCGACACAGCCCCGGCCGTATACTGGTGACACAGCCGACACAGCCCCGGCCGTATACTGGTGACAGTCGACACAGCCCCGGCCCACACAGCCCCGGCCGTATACTGGTGACACAGCCGACACAGCCCCGGCCGTATACTGGTGACACAGTCGACACAGCCCCGGCCGTATACTGGTGACACAGTCGACACAGCCCCGGCCGTATACTGGTGACACAGCCGACACAGCCCCGGCCGTATACTGGTGACACAGTCGACACAGCCCCGGCCGTATACTGGTGACACAGCCGACACAGCCCCGGCCGTATACTGGTGACACAGCCGACACAGCCCCGGCCGTATACTGGTGACACAGCCGACACAGCCCCGGCCGTATACTGGTGACACAGCCGACACAGCCCCGGCCGTATACTGGTGACACAGCCGACACAGCCCCGGCCGTATACTGGTGACACAGCCGACACAGCCCCGGCCGTATACTGGTGACACAGTCGACACAGCCCCGGCCGTATACTGGTGACACAGTCGACACAGCCCCGGCCGTATACTGGTGACACAGCCGACACAGCCCCGGCCGTATACTGGTGACACAGTCGACACAGCCCCGGCCGTATACTGGTGACACAGCCGACACAGCCCCGGCCGTATACTGGTGACACAGTCGACACAGCCCCGGCCGTATACTGGTGACACAGCCGACACAGCCCCGGCCGTATACTGGTGACACAGCCGACACAGCCCCGCAGTCGACACAGCCCCGGCCGTATACTGGTGACACAGCCGACACAGCCCCGGCCGTATACTGGTGACACAGTCGACACAGCCCCGGCCGTATACTGGTATGACACAGCCCGGGTATACTGACACAGCCCCGGCCGTATACTGGTGACACAGCCGACACAGCCCCGGCCGTATACTGGTGACACAGTCGACACAGCCCCGGCCGTATACTGGTGACACAGCCGACACAGCCCCGGCCGTATACTGGTGACACAGTCGACACAGCCCCGGCCGTATACTGGTGACACAGCCGACACAGCCCCGGCCGTATACTGGTGACACAGTCGACACAGCCCCGGCCGTATACTGGTGACACAGTCGACACAGCCCCGGCCGTATACTGGTGACACAGTCGACACAGCCCCGGCCGTATACTGGTGACACAGTCGACACAGCCCCGGCCGTATACTGGTGACACAGCCGACACAGCCCCGGCCGTATACTGGTGACACAGTCGACACAGCCCCGGCCGTATACTGGTGACACAGCCGACACAGCCCCGGCCGTATACTGGTGACACAGTCGACACAGCCCCAGCCGTATACTGGTGACACAGCCGACACAGCCCCGGCCGTATACTGGTGACACAGCCGACACAGCCCCGGCCGTATACTGGTGACACAGCCGACACAGCCCCGGCCGTATACTGGTGACACAGCCGACACAGCCCCGGCCGTATACTGGTGACACAGTCGACACAGCCCCGGCCGTATACTGGTGACACAGCCGACACAGCCCCGGCCGTATACTGGTGACACAGCCGACACAGCCCCGGCCGTATACTGGTGACACAGTCGACACAGCCCCGGCCGTATACTGGTGACACAGCCGACACAGCCCCGGCCGTATACTGGTGACACAGCCGACACAGCCCCGGCCGTATACTGGTGACACAGTCGACACAGCCCCGGCCGTATACTGGTGACACAGCCGACACAGCCCCGGCCGTATACTGGTGACACAGTCGACACAGCCCCGGCCGTATACTGGTGACACAGCCGACACAGCCCCGGCCGTATACTGGTGACACAGTCGACACAGCCCCGGTCGTATACTGGTGACACAGTCGACACAGCCCCGGCCGTATACTGGTGATACAGCCGACACAGCCCCGGCCGTATACTGGTGACACAGCCGACACAGCCCCGGGCGTATACTGGTGACACAGCCGACACAGCCCCGGCCGTATACTGGTGACACAGTCGACACAGCCCCGGCCGTATACTGGTGACACAGCCGACACAGCCCCGGCCGTATACTGGTGACACAGCCGACACAGCCCCGGCCGTATACTGGTGACACAGCCGACACAGCCCCGGCCGTATACTGGTGACACAGCCGACACAGCCCCGGCCGTATACTGGTGACACAGTCGACACAGCCCCGGCCGTATACTGGTGACACAGTCGACACAGCCCCGGCCGTATACTGGTGACACAGTCGACACAGCCCCGGCCGTATACTGGTGACACAGCCGACACAGCCCTGGCCGTATACTGGTGACACAGTCGACACAGCCCCGGCCGTATACTGGTGACACAGTCGACACAGCCCCGGCCGTATACTGGTGACACAGTCGACACAGCCCCGGCCGTATACTGGTGACACAGTCGACACAGCCCCGGCCGTATACTGGTGACACAGTCGACACAGCCCCGGCCGTATACTGGTGACACAGTCGACACAGCCCCGGCCGTATACTGGTGACACAGCCGACACAGCCCCGGCCGTATACTGGTGACACAGCCGACACAGCCCCGGCCGTATACTGGTGACACAGTCGACACAGCCCCGGCCGTATACTGGTGACACAGCCGACACAGCCCCGGCCGTATACTGGTGACACAGTCGACACAGCCCCGGCCGTATACTGGTGACACAGTCGACACAGCCCCGGCCGTATACTGGTGACACAGCCGACACAGCCCCGGCCGTATACTGGTGACACAGTCGACACAGCCCCGGCCGTATACTGGTGACACAGTCGACACAGCCCCGGCCGTATACTGGTGACACAGTCGACACAGCCCCGGCCGTATACTGGTGACACAGCCGACACAGCCCCGGCCGTATACTGGTGACACAGTCGACACAGCCCCGGCCGTATACTGGTGACACAGTCGACACAGCCCCGGCCGTATACTGGTGACACAGTCGACACAGCCCCGGCCGTATACTGGTGACACAGCCGACACAGCCCCGGCCGTATACTGGTGACACAGTCGACACAGCCCCGGCCGTATACTGGTGACACAGTCGACACAGCCCCGGCCGTATACTGGTGACACAGCCGACACAGCCCCGGCCGTATACTGGTGACACAGTCGACACAGCCCCGGCCGTATACTGGTGACACAGTCGACACAGCCCCGGCCGTATACTGGTGACACAGCCGACACAGCCCCGGCCGTATACTGGTGACACAGTCGACACAGCCCCGGCCGTATACTGGTGACACAGTCGACACAGCCCCGGCCGTATACTGGTGACACAGTCGACACAGCCCCGGCCGTATACTGGTGACACAGCCGACACAGCCCCGGCCGTATACTGGTGACACAGTCGACACAGCCCCGGCCGTATACTGGTGACACAGTCGACACAGCCCCGGCCGTATACTGGTGACACAGTCGACACAGCCCCGGCCGTATACTGGTGAC
>JAOTOL010001540.1:22500-255000 GCA_034440575.1 Imbricaverruca yamaguchii
CTCTCGCTCTCTCTCTCGCTCTCTCGCTCTCTCTCTCTTTCGCTCTCTCTCTCTCTCTCTCTCTCTCTCTCTCTTTCGCTCTCTCTCGCTCTCTCGCTCTCCCTCGCTCTCGCTCTCTCGCTCTCGCTCTCTCGCTCTCGCTCTCGCTCTCGCTCTCGCTCTCGCTCTGTCTCACAATCGGCGATGCGGACGAAACAAAAGCAGACAAAAGCTAACGCCGCTTGGAGACAGCCGACATCAGCCGTGAAAGCTGGCGTCAGCGCTGGTTGGATTCATGTCACTGGCGGGTTCAGCTGCCCATGTAGCAGTGGCAAAACAGCTCAAATTTCCATTCAATTTATCATACAAAGCCTTATTTCTCTTCGGATTTACCACCTCACTTTACTTTGGATAGATAATATGGAAAACGGTGAATGTAATTGAAAATGGTGAATGCTAATTTATGGAGACATTTGCACTTAAGATAATGATAGTGATAGATACAATTTAACATGAATATTGGTATCCACGAAAAACCGTTTCCAATCAGTGTGATTACATCTTGCTTTCGGTGCTGAACGATAAAAAAACACTTCCAACCCTTCCCGCTTCGAATATAGTAGCTTATCTAATGGGAAGGTAAATTTACGAAATGAGAATACATTTGTGAAAACTCACCCTCTAGGAAATCCGGCGACTGACCTCGCAGCTCTCGGAAGCAGAAATGAGCCATCAATCCTGATCTGGTGCTTGAGTCATGAGACGAATGAGACTGAATAGCATCGTTGTTATCCATAAATCATGGACGGTTCAGTATGTCTCGCAAAATCATTACTTCCGGTGTCGCTTGGGCGCCGATTGGCGTCATTGACTGCTGCGGTCGTCGTTTTTCTTCTATTTTTATTTATAATGGGCGACGACCATTGCCCTTTTCCACGTTTCATTTCGAGTGGAATGAAACACGTGGAGTGGAGTGGAGTGGAGTGACCACGTGGTTTTCACCTTCGTCGTACTTTTGTTCCACGTGCTTCTGTATGCGCTGTGTGTTTCTGTAGATTCGGTTAGGTCGGGTGTTTTTTACCCACGATGGCTGACGATGGTCTAAAATCGAGAAAAAAGTTATTGACTCCAGCTCGGCACCAGACTACGTATCTGAATGTCTACCATGGACCATATCTGCCCGATGGCCATCGCGCGACCCCGGACTTTGCCGGAGGGGTAGTTTAGAGGTGTGTCGGACCATAGAGGTCACTTGTGCCGCCATCAAAACCAGTGGGTCTCGTAAGCAACACTAAGGCAAGTGTACCTTTACGTTAAAGGAATCGTTTACGTTTTAGTACATGTGACGTTAAGGTGCTGGAAGCAGAGAGTAGGCGGGGAATATCTCCCGGTGTCGAAAGTTTCAACTTCCTTTTTTTATCCACAAGATAATTTGTAGCTGTGGTGGGGGAGGGTTGACAGGGAAGTTGACTTTGCGAAGGCACTGGTATTGGTCTATTGTTATCGAGAAACCCCGAGGGATCTTTACGGTGCGGAGAAGGAGGTATTTGTTCATACCGCTTGCCACAGTGCCTGCCGCGTGTTAGTTGGTAATAGTGGGCTACTAGCAGCACGTTTCCATGCATGATTGTTTGCGAGGTTTGTACCGTGGTTGGCAATTCGGCTCATCTACGTCCTGTTAGTTGGTAATAGTGGGCTACTAGCAACATGTTTCCATGCAGGATTGTTTGCGAGGTTTGTACCGTGGTTGGGAATTCGGCTCATCTACGTCCGTTTTTACCTCTGGGTAGCCGCTTTACGTTCTGAGTTACAAGGCAAATTGGCCCATCTATGTTCGACGGAACTGCTAGTCGCTATTTATTTCGAGGGGAAGCGAATCGGCTCACATACGTCTAATGCCATTGGTTAATGGCTATTTACGTTATTCCCACAAGTGTATAAATGGGCATACATTGAGTATTGGAGTGCGTGTTGAAGTACATGTTGGTGCCGTGGTATCTACAATATTCCTGCTAGCTTGGTGATGTACACATAGCCCAATAGTAACTGCAGGATTATATAATCTGGGTGACAAGCACCCAGAAGCTACGCAGGCGTGAGGCTGGTGTCCTCTTTTTTGCAGAAGGCCTTAAGTGGTTGTTTTTAACATCATTCACGCCACAGTCTCGCAGGATGTGGCCTATCCTGAGTCTGATGCTTTTTATGTCGCAGTTAGGTGTTCCATAATGGCTATCCTCCAGTTGAGGCTGTGCTAGTTTGGTGCAACCAGTTCGAAGTCTAGTGCGGATGACTTCCTTTTGACGGTGTGTTTTATTTGATGTGTTCCATCCGCCAAGCGTTGGTTTGGTGTTGTGGGTGTTGTGGAAGCTGTGAGATGCAGAGTTGTATTGCATCCATGTGTTCCGGCAATGCTTGAGTATGTCTCATTATTGGAATGTTTTGAAGTCTTCTACCGAATATTTTATGTTGGGATCAGTTGGATATCCATTTTTTTTCTCGGATGACTAGGGCAATATGGGTCTCGTCTGACGACAAAGCCTGTAGGCGAAGTCCGGGAGTTTCGAATAATTTATTCGTCGAAACTGAAACTACCAATACTAATGGGAAATACCACTAGCAAAGGGCTCTACCAACACACCAACGGGAAATACCACGACCAACGGGAACTAAGATGAAACGGAAGCTACTACGTAAACAGAGTCGATTTAGCTGTCCGGAACTCGTTAAGGATATCTAGATCAAACCTAAGCACATGTATACCCACAGACAGCACGAAAGGAAGAGTAAAATGAATATCTCCATGACAGTCTTTCATAACTGGTATGGTGCCTAGGACAGCTTCCCAAATAATTGTTTCCACTCATATTGGAATCAGTGTAGCTTGGATAGAGGGACACACACTGAAACCGAAACTAGTCAGATCAGCCCTCGAAAATTATCCATTTTCCTCCGACGCCAAAGTATGCCAGATATGCAAAAACGGTTTGGACAGGAAATGCACTGGGGAAGATGTTTATTCAATTGTACATAAAAGTACAAATTACGAGGGTGAACTTTATAGAGGTGAAATTAAACGACCAGTAAGGGAGCGATTTACTGAACATCTGAGTGGTGTACGATTACTACAAGCATATGATCTATTGGGGGAGCACGTGATCGGGAGCGGCGGATCCCTTGGCCACGCCGGAACCAACCGCAACTTTGCTGTCGAAATCTTGAGCACTGCCAGAGGCGCTGGCCTGAAAATATTCGTGTCGGTTTTCATTCACGGCTGTCATCCCACGATCACTACACAGGGCCCAGTATGTTCAATCACAGGGCTGAACATATTCGTCACCTTGCTACATCTTTTCATCTCTCATCGCCCTAGATACTGATGTCACCGTTACGACTAGTTTTCAGTAGGGTGCTTGCTTAATGCTGACTAGAGTTAACATTTTGATGATTTATATCTGTGTCAATTTGGTCGGCGGATTCGGTGTGTCTTTCCCATGGTGTTATATATTGCACGATTGTATTTTATCTATGCTCTCACAGCCCTGACGATGGTCTAGAATCGAAAGCTCGCGTTATTAACCCGCGCCGTCTTTCCGGTCGGATCCTCACACCCCGTCTCGGGGGGGTTAGTAACCCCCTCTAAAATACAAACTAAGCATCGCACGAAAACGAAAGAGGTGTCATCGGAAAGCGCTCGACGAGTAGGGTCCGGGTCCACCCCAAAAGTAATTTCCCCACAAAGGTGACGTCACCAGGGGGCTAGATTTGCGCGACATTTTACGACTTACATTATGTTTTGGCACTGGGGAGTTCATTTTTGGATATATGAGAAAAAAATTATTTGGAATGAGAAAAGGAGAGCGAAATGACCAGGGCTTTATTTTATTTGCCCCCCCCCCCCCTCCAAACAAAAAATGCAATTTCAAAATCTTGAGATTTCAAGTTTTCTTTCATTTACCTTTTCCATTGGGTAGAACAGGCCGAGAAACGCTGTTGGAAGTCAACTTTCCATCACAAAAAATGCTTACTTTAGCCAGAATCCTCTATTTGAACTTAAATTTGGCAAATATGAAAAATTCTTAGGTAATCAAAAACGAAACAAATGAAAAATTCCACTGGTACGTTTTGTTGCATCACTACAGATAAGCAAACGCTGAAAGTTTCACTAAAATATCTGTATCAGTTGAAGCGTGACGTCTGGTTGAACTTTTTTGGAGGAGACCTCACTTGACCTTGACTAATTCGTTGACCCTAGATTACCTGACTTCGAAATTTTGAAACGTCATGCCAAATTGATGTGGGAAAAGGTAGGCCAAATTTGGGCGTGCTGCCGCGCGCCGTTCGTCCACTATCCTCGAAGAACCTGAGGGGGCGGTTGAAGACCCCCCGACACGGGACGGGTAAATAAAGTGTAATTTTGCCAAGTTTCGCTTTTTCCCTGCCAATGAGGGACAACTTTATACTTCGTTTTATCTAATATTGCCATGAACTAAATATGGAAAGGGAAGATGTTTCGAAACCAACGGAAGATATTTTGTCTTTCGATGTCTTTATATTGAGAATTATATATTGGGCATTTTCCCGTCCGTATAATTATCGCTGTTTTCATATTTTTATATTTCAATGTTTCATCCTGTCAATATTCTTCCCGGTCGATGCTTTGTATTCCATATATAACGTTCCACATATATGCACTGATATTCTGTACTTCGATATTTTGCAAATTAATCAGCATACTACCTAATCATGAAGAACCACCTCACAAAAACCGAGAAATTCCCACCCTCCACAATCGGTGTGACATGGCGGAACTCCTACACGGAAAAGGTTATCAACGCCATTGACAGGTGTTTGAGATGTGAAACCTTTTAGTGTCTAGGTGTTGACTTCTTCAGTGTGGTTCTTAGACCCAATATATTTCACTGATACCCTTTCAGGGGGTTAGTGCTGCTGGTAAGTATCGGACATTTATCACAGAGAGGGAGGGGAATTATCATATGGGGAACATTTCACGAGAGAGGTGACTGAAGAAACAAAGTTCCAGTGGGCTCATTCGGATCCGCCCTCATGAGAGCGGAGGCGAAATTTTGTGCCACGCTATTTATATTTGTTTCACAGCATTCTCGCTTAACCCTTCCCGTCTCGGTGGTCTTCAACCGCCCCCTCCCACCCTCAGGGTTTTCGCGGATAGTGGACGAACGGCGCGTGGCAGCGCACCCAAATTTGGCATACCTTTTTCCGCATCAATTTGGCATGCTGTTTCAAAATTTTGAAGTCAGGTCATGTAGGGTCAACGAGTTAGTCAAGGTCAAGTGAAGTCACCTCCAAAAAAGTTCAACCAGTCGTCACGCTTTAACGGCTAGAGATATTTTAATGAAACTTTCAGCATTTGATTATCATTGGGGATGCAACAAAACTTTCGAGTGGAATTTTTCTCTTTTTTCGTTTCTGACTACATATAAATTTTGCATATTTGCCAATTGCAATTCAAATGGAAGATTCTGGCTGAAGTAAGCATTTTTATGAGGGCAAGTTGACTTCCAACAACGTTTCTCGGTCTGCTCTACCCATTGGAAAATGAGAATTAAAGAAAACTTTAAAACTCAAAATGTCAAAACAAAACAAAATTAGTTTTTAGGGGCCCAAAACAATTATGGCCCTGGTCAATTTCGCTGCCCCTTTCTCATTCCAAATATTTTTCTTCTTCTCATATATCCCCAAAATGAACTCCCCAGAGCCAAAAACATAATGTAAGTCGTGAAAAGTCGTGAAAATCTAGCACCCTTGTGACATCACTTTGGGGGAAATCGTTTTGGGGGTGGATCAGACCCATACTCGTCGAGTGCTTTCCGATGACACCTCTTTCGTTTTCGTGCGACGCTTAGTTTGGATTTTAGAGGGGGTTACTACCCGCCCCCCCCGAGATGGGGTGTGAGGATCTGACCGGAAAGACGGCGCGGGTTAATGTATGCCACACACAACCATGCCGAAGGTTGCCACGCTGTGGTTACCCTCGTCGATCTCGCACTAGCCATGCAATCGCACGACCTTGGCACACGCAGGTTACTTATCATGACGACATAGCCACGTGACCCACGGCTAGTCAATCAGGTACAACTGGTTTCCGGGCACTATGGCAGCCCGGAAACCAGTTGTTTTGACAGAGATTGTGAGAACCTTAGAATGCAGAATGGGTCGAAGGCTGGTGGCAAATGCAACTCCGAATAGCAGCTCTGTCCCCAAGTAAAACAGTGAGACTAAATACACTGCACCTAGAAGGTAGTAATTTGAAAGCGTGATTGTTACTCCGGACGGGAGTAGACACGATTGGGCATCGCCTTCATTGGTAGAAGCATGGGATATCCCGACTAACCCCCACCCCCACCTCAATCCCCACCATACCCCATATACGTCAGTGGTCTTGTTACCAGTTTGTACCAGCGGGTCAGTCCATCTGTGGTGTTGTCACCAGCTTGTACCAGCGAGCCAGTCCATCTGTGGTGTTGTCACCAGCTTGCACTAGCGGGTCAGTCCATCTGTGGTGTTGCTACCAGCTTGCACTAGCGGGTCAGTCCATCTGTGGTGTTGTCACCAGCTTGCACTAGCGGGTCAGTCCATCTGTGGTGTTGCTCAGCTCCGGCATTGTGGTGTTGTCACCAGCTTGCACTAGCGGGTCAGTCCATCTGTGGTGTTGTCACCAGCTTGCACTAGCGGGTCAGTCCATTGTGGTGTTGTCACCAGCTTGCACTAGCGGTAGTCCATCTGTGTGTTCTACCGTTCAGCGGCCAGTCCATCTGTGGTGTTGCTACCAGCTTGCACTAGCGGGTCAGTCCATATGTGGTGTTGTCACCAGCTTGCACTAGCGAGCCAGTCCATCTGTGGTGTTGTCACCAGCTTGCACTAGCGAGCCAGTCCATCTGTGGTGTTGCTACCAGCTTGCACTAGCGGGTCAGTCCATCTGTGGTGTTGTCACCAGCTTGCACTAGCGGGTCAGTCCATCTGTGGTGTTGCCATACCAGCATCTGTGGTGTTGCTACCAGCTGACTCGTGTATTTTGTCACCAGCTTGAGCCAGTCCATCTGTGGTGTTGTCACCAGCTTGCACTAGCGGGTCAGTCCATCTGTGGTGTTGTCACCAGCTTGCACTAGCGGGTCAGTCCATCTGTGGTGTTGTCACCAGCTTGTGCCAGCGAGCCAGTCCATCTGTGGTGTTGTTACCAGCTTGCACTAGCGGGTCAGTCCATCTGTGGTGTTGTCACCAGCTTGCACTAGCGGGTCAGTCCATCTGTGGTGTTGTCACCAGCTTGCACTAGCGGGTCAGTCCATCTGTGGTGTTGCTACCAGCTTGCACTAGCGGGTCAGTCCATCTGTGGTGTTGTCACCAGCTTGCACTAGCGGGTCAGTCCATCTGTGGTGTTGTCACCAGCTTGCACTAGCGGGTCAGTCCATCTGTGGTGTTGTCACCAGCTTGTACCAGCGGGCCAGTCCATCTGTGGTGTTGTCACCAGCTTGCACCAGCGGGTCAGTCCATCTGTGATGTTACATGCTCGCCCTGCTGTATCATATTATGACATGCATAGCCGCCGCTTTACCTGTACCTGTTACTTTTACCTTGTCTATCCTGTTGTTTTGTCGTACCAACACGAGATTGTAATAGCCACAAGTTCATTGTGGATTACCTCGATAAAAGTCTGTATCTGTATCTGTATCTGCACCAGCCTGTATAAGCGGGCCAGTCCATCCACTCACTGCGTACCAAACAGACAAGGTCATGCTAATGAACTTATCAGTGGCTGCTAATACGTTCCATAATAAATATTGATAGCAGCTTTATTCCGCTTTGGTGGCACACAACACACGGGCATACACGCTCTGTCATTATGACTGTGATGTGGCACGGCCTGACTGGCTCCCCAGGCGATGACGCCAGTAAATTATCGATTTAGCCCTTGTTATGGTAATTAGCTGATCTGCGGATCAGGGTTCCTATATTTGTATAACGCGGGGAGGCATCCGACACCACAAGGTCTCCCTCAGGGGACACATAGTGCGTACTGGAAAAATGGCTCTGTTTCTCTTGCTGTGTGATACAGGTTTTTGGATCAAAATATGCCGCAACTCCTGAGAGGATGTTGCATGGGTGGTACAGAATGGGTGGTGAGATGAAAGTTTCATCCGTCAATGCAAACGTTGGCACCGAAAGTAAAGACTGCGGACGGTACCGAGTAGCATAATATTTTCATTGTTTAATACAACGAAGAATGGCTCTTAGGTGCTCCTGGGTTTTAGACATTGCGTGAGACGAAATGTACGACCCTCAATATACCAGGAGGTGCTGGGTTTACCCAACTTCAAAAGTAGCGTTAGGGATCATGCTATATTACTCAACGTTTCGGCCAGGGGCCATCATCAGGAGTGATATAAAAATGGCAGGGTTAACAATTGAAAAAACGCGGGAAAAAAGCGTGCAAAAATACACGTGAAACACAGAAAAGCATCTTCATTGCTGCAGACACTACAAGAAACTCCAAACCAGAAATCAGCTAGGTCAAGATAAAATCCTTTGAGGAAGCCCGGGCCGATGGTCCATATACATATCGACACATATATAGACATATATCGAATGTAACGCTTAATACATAAAATATAATTTATGTTTATGTAATTTTATGTGATATACCAAGACGTCGTTTGCGTGTTTAGTTGCGGCCGTAGATTACGTATGTGTAGAGATTCGAGGACCTTCAGATCAGCGTTGTCCCTGGCTGTTGCTAGAATTTCTACTTTGAAGTTTGTGTTAGTGTCGCTGTGTTCCATGTTTGTTGAATGTTTGCCGATCATGTGTTCGCCTCAAGGTGTGTATTCTCTCCGAAGTCTGGCATCTCCCAAGTGCTCATTGTACCTATCCCTGATGCTACGCTTGGTTTCTCCGACATAAAATATTCCAAGACAGCGGTTGCACGTTATTTTATAAACTACGTTTTTCCGCGTGCATCTACCTTTGAGCCCGTTACTACAGGTGTGGCATGTTCGTCTACCAGCAGGGCATGGCGACAATTCCAGGGCTGAGCGGACCAGGTAAGATTTCAGTGTAGGTCCGCTAGTCCAGGCTACCCTAACATGATTTAGATGAGACGAACGGATAGCTGCATTTACCTGTCGACATAGTTGGCCATCGACAAAAGAAAGTCTCATGTAGACGTAGTTGGGATTGCTACATGCTCGATGCCGACGTTGCCCACTTATCCTACTCCTGTTGTGAGGGTGGACAGCACGAGCGGCGGAGTGTACCCGATGTGCTGGGTATCCGTTTTCCAGAAAAAGGGTTTTCATCTTCGCAAGGCTCCGCTCGCACGAAATAGCGTCGGAGGAGACTCGTGCTGCTCTCCTCATTTGGGATGTTAAAACGGCCTTTTTAGTGGGATGTTAAAACGGCCTTTTTAATATTTTCAGTCCGTGCAAAAAAATGAGGGTTGATGCAAGCATTGTTCGGGAGAAAAGGTACTGTGGCTCGTTCAGTCACATTAAGTATATTTCAACTGTCATTGGTACGATAGTCTGCCTACGTTTATATGCATTTATCATGCCCAACCATGTTACTTTTGCAACATCCTCGATGTTAGTTTCAATTGATTTATATGCACAAACTCAAAAGCGTACACACACACACACACACACACACACACACACACACACACACACACACACACACACACACACACACACACACACACACACACACACACACACACACACACACACACACACACACACACACACACACACACACACACACACACACACACACACATACACACAGACACGCAGACACACATACATATATATATATATATATATATATATATATATA
This sequence comes from Imbricaverruca yamaguchii, assembly GCA_034440575.1. Taxonomy (NCBI): domain Eukaryota; kingdom Metazoa; phylum Arthropoda; class Thecostraca; family Neoverrucidae; genus Imbricaverruca; species Imbricaverruca yamaguchii. The sequence continues at coordinate 32,347 of JAOTOL010001540.1, forward strand.
TATATATATATATATATATATATATATATATATATATATATATGTGTGTGTGTATATACATATGCATACATATATATATATATATACATATTGCATTATGCATTCATCCTTTCATCTTATCTTACACTTACCTTATATTATTCATCTTTGTCTTCCTAATTGGGCACTTGCCCATCTACCTAGGCAGCCATTTATTCATTCAATAATTCTGAAGTACAACAAATTAAAACAGGACGCTTATGATTAGTACAAAGGGACATACTAATCACCATAGAACTCATCAATCACGATTATGAATGGGCACGAACGGTCCTTGAATAAGACTACTACGATCTTACAAACATTAATGCACGAGCGACAACCAAGAGTCAAACTGTACATAGGAGCCATTTAATCAGTCAAAGCCGGTGCACCTAAAATAGTATTCACCTTTGCGATCAGATAGTTCCAAGATAATTTATCAAGCAAAAGCATTGCATTTTGTTTCACAGGTCAATTCCTGAACAGCAATATTCAGATATGTATTGATTACTTATATTACTTGCATGCTTGTTTGATTCATTCCACCCCTCGTGGTGGTGAATCAGGCGGTGGCAGTGTAAAAGAACGCGCGTGTGGACTTATAAGATACCCACAAATTTCCATCTTGCTAAGAACAATAACCTGATTTACCGCTGCTGCTCATAAAACACTATCTGAAAATAGAAGCGGTCAAGTGCTTAAATGTGCTGTGAGATACCAAAATACATATATTGTTTAAACTAGTATAATGCCATTTCCACGTGCGTTATTCTATATTTGAAAATCACGATGCCTAGTTTGTAGGACAAAAACAGGACACAATATGACGCCAAACTAGGGAACCTAAAGCAATAATACATACATATCCAGGCAAACATGAAATATTATGAAATTTATACGCATCTACTAAAAATATAGTCTGCGTTCCTTGGCGTATAAAAAACGCATCCAAATGCATCGAATCATAATATTCGTACGAGTTCATACACAGCGAATATTTTGTATAGCATAAACCTTAAATGAAATGCGAAAATATCCCCATTTATATCCTTATTTCCATTTTTTCTCTCGTCATCTACCTCAATTTGGTTTCCCTCAGAATCAGAAAAAGGTGACAAATGTCACAGGTACTGGGATTGGAACTATGTTGGTTGGATGAAGCAGAATAAGCCCAAGATCAAGGTAATGTGGTTAGAGTGTTTAATATCTGCAGTATTATTTATATATCATCATTCTTATATCTTATTAAAGTATGTTTTACATTAGCCAGGATAACTTTACTTGCCCCATTTCCCTTCTGATATGATTATTATTGTGAAGTTTAATTGAGATTTTTAGAACGAATGCAAATATGTTAACACAAGCTCGGAAGCGTTCTCTTATTTTGGTAAATACTCAATGAATTTGAACAACATTCTACTTTGCTTTGAGAACACACAGTGATAAAAATGTCTCCCAGAAACTTTCAGGTTTCCGAGTCACACCTTTGAAGCACCGTGTGACAGTATACGCTACTTCCTGGAAATGCTGTCTGAGCACGCAAATTACATTACAAATACGCGGTTCTGAAACTAGTCAGAGTCATGAACAAATCACTGACATGCCAGAGCGAGTTTCTAAAACACCACGCAAACACCAATATCTGCGCACGAGATCAAAACAGCTTCATGGGAGTGTCCACGTAGAATAACTTAACAGTCATGTGAGGTCGCCGAGGTCAAGTCAGGTAAAGTTCATGACAGGCTAATAGAGCCAAACTTGGTCAACTGGAATGTTGTCAAAAATGAAAATATGCGATTGATGTCACTTTACATGTTACTCCCTACACATCCCGATATCTACTGTTTGTCATTGTGTGCCTAAACGCTTCCATACCTTATTCATGTATCTCATTCTTTTATTTGCGAAGCCGATTGTGCCGAACCTCCCAACGGAGCAGTCGGGTGGGCAGCCTGGTTCCGGTAACTGGAGCAGGTAATGACCTGCTAAAGTGCTCCTATATAGGTGACCTGAGGTGAAATGTTGAATCTCGCATCTGTATTGCATCATTAGTAATGTCCACAACATCATTAAGGCCAATTTTGGAGCATTTAAGCACAATCACAGCGATCCATAGCATTGACAAGCCAATCCACGCAAAACCAATGCTTTGTGTGCTATTTTGACCTCATTTGACTTTGAAGATATTGACCTAAGGTTATGAAATTTGCACACAATAGAGTTCACTATCGTGCCCATACACTCTGCAAATTTCGCTGCTCTAGCCTCAGATCGAAAGCCGCCCCCCCCCACCCTTCCAGTGCGTATACTCTTCCGAGGCCCTCCAAGGCGCGTGTTAACAGAAGTGCCAGATATAAGAGCAAGGAAGTCGTGAAAACACTGTGCTTAGCGTATGTGCGAACCCACTTCGAATATTCTGTTCAAGCACTGAGACCATACCTATACAAATATTGGTATGTTAGAAAGAGTGCAGCGCAAAGTAACTAGACTCATCAGTGTCAATAGGTTACTTATAATATGGAGAAGGACTTATGGCATAATACATGTACTCACTCAAGTATAGGAGATTAAGGAAGGACATGATTGAAATGCACACACTTGCTAAATGACTAGATCAGGTAAATTATAATGATGTTCTTCAGATTAGAGTATCACATAGGGGTCTTCAATTCAGGTTAGACAAATTGAGGTGTGGGACAATTAAGCGACAACAGGTCTTTAGTCAAAGGTGTATTGATCAGTGGAATAGGGTGCCTGTTGATGCTCTGGGGGGTTGCCCGTTGGAGGCATTTAAAAGTAGTGTAGACAATTTTTCTTTTAAACAGGGAAATATTGTCTTTGGGTTTTGATTTGTGGTAGATGAGGTGATATTTGTGCTAGGTGAGTGTGCACGGCTCATGCCCCTTTATGTGGACATGGATGCGGTGTGAAAGTTGTAGGTAGCGAATTTAATCCACATGTTTTCAGGGAGATCAGGGGAATAGGGCTGGATAGCTAGGGTAGATAGGCATTGATAGGTGCGTGCGATGTTGGTGCATGGTTTCTTTAGGATGTGGGGATGGTTGGGTGGGTCTTTTTACCGGGCTTATGGTATCTTCCATTTATGGAAAATTGGATTGGCCCCTGTAGCTCTTATTGAGTCTAAATATTTTATGACTTAATGACTTCATGTGTTGCGGACCACTCACCAAGATTGGCCATGAAGCGCGCGGCGCGAAATTGCTATTTCAGCAGCCAGGAGGCTAGGGTAAACTCCGCGCACGTCAAGCTTCGGCAGGAGCATTAAGCAGGCAAGTAATCAATGTATGCTTACTGGTAGGGATGATGCAGGACTTTATGTCCATCTGTTTACATATGAAGGTGTAGTATATTATAATCCACCAAGAGCAAGAGCATATGTGGCAATAATGGCGCTCGCCTTCTGAGATTCCCGTATTTCGTGGGATAAAGTATGGTGTAAAACAATGACGTAGGAATATCAGCATACCCATAGCTTCTATATTCATGTTTATACTGATTATATCACAATAATTTTCATCCACATCGCATTTAAGGTATCGCATGCAGTTGCATGCAGATGTTAGTTGTGATGACTCTAGTCTAAGGTGTATGCTTTCTAATAGTTTGAGTCATGCATGCACATCTGTTCAAAAGGAAGAAGTCCATGATTGGGTGCTGTGCAGCGCCTTAAGTTAGTCAGTATCTAATGATTTATATTGGTCGGCAATATTTTTGTGCTTTTAGGTATGCATAAGACAGACTTAGCATACATGTTTCCTCATTGAAGCAAGCAAAGGGTTGCTTCAATGAGGATTGCTTTAGGCTTGGCTAGGTTAGGTTGGTTATATCTTTTACGTCTGGATAAATACATTTTGTCGTATGCATTTGCATTTGCAGACGAAATGAGCCACTACATCATGCTGGGTACATTATAAGCATTACATTTGAATAAAAGAAAGTCCAGGGGTTCAAAAATTACCTTCAAGCATAAATTGACCATGTTGGCAAAATACATTTTTTACTTATGCATAGAAGCATTGTGATGCATAATACGAATTTCTGTCATAAAAATATATTAAAATATACCACGATAGTATAAATAACGCCAGCAGATTTCTGACAACTGTTTCAATGAATATTTCTTGTCATTTAAAGCCAAATATACCAGATCAAAGAAGAAATTGCAAAAACATGTTTTTGTATATGACTAAGAAAATGAGGTCATCAATTCCCATGGAAAATATCACGCAATTCTTTGAATTCGCACTTAGTTATAGTTAGCTGCAACCAAATTCCTGAATTTGGGCACTGTTACTGCATGAAAGTATAGGTCTAGATAATTATTTGTGCTCACGATGTAAAACATCTGACCAAAGTTGCCCTGCACTTTTGCGTTGCATATTCTTATCTCAGTGAATTTTCTGTGAATATCCATGCTGCTGATATAGATAGGCTTGGCTTATCATAAATCTATTTTCATGTAACATCAAAATACATATGCTATTTAGTGGTCTGTACAATAGTTCACCCTTGTTAAAATGCCCCTGATTCACGGACACCAATTCGTACAGACATGACACAAATTTCTGAGAGATAATGTATGCAAAGAACATGAAAAATAAACAAAATTGTGTAAATTTGTGTGTTTAGGTTAGGTGTATTATGAAGCTGAATTTCAAAGTACTCTAGTGCATTTTCATCTAAAAAGTCCGCCAATTCCCATCAGGAATGTATTTTTCCAGTGCAGTGTTGATGAATGTGGTGGCCATTACGTGGCCACCCATTTCCTGTGGAAATGTATACTTTTCAATTGGCAGGCAATGTAATACAAAAAATAGGTTGAAGTTGTGTAAGTTGATATGAAAGAAATGTTCAAAACAGAATAAATGTAACATAATGTAATTTAACCAATCCTAGTCTTCCATGCCAGAATGGTAATCATTTTTAATCTCATTTAAGAAATTAAAACTTGACCCAGCATAAACTAGCTTACCCCAATGTGATTTCATAGAAATAATTCAAATACAATTTTAAGCATTTGAGACAAAATCAAAATGAAAATAAAACCTAATCTCCATCTAGAAGTCACAGTAGTTCCAGCGAATGAATCAATGCAATTTTCCATTTCATAGCCATCCATTTGCTCAACGTGTCCCGTTTGCTTGCTTCATGGATATTACAATATGTGTAGAACTTGCAACATGCATACCTTAACCCTCCCCGTCTTTCCGGTCATATCCTCACACCCCGTCTCGGGGCGGGTTGATGCAAACCCCCCTCCAATCTCCAAACTATGCTTCGCACGAAAACGATGGATGTGTCATCGGAAAGCGCTGAACGAGTAGGGCCGGCCATCATCCACACAATTATAGCTTCCAAAAAGATGTGTGTATGTGTGTGGGGGGATGCTTTCGTTCGTGCGTGCGTGCGTGCGTGCGTGCGTGCGTGCGTGCGTGCGTGCGTGCGTGCGTGCGTGCGTGTGAGTGTGTGTGTGTGTGTGTGTGTGTGTGTGTGTGTGTGTGTGTGTGTGTGTGTGTGTGTGTGTGTGTGTGTGTGTGTGTGTGTGTGTGTGTGCACTTGTGAGCCGTGAATACCGAGGACAAAATGAGTTTACACAACGGAATATCGAGGTCCGGTGGTGTATACCGAGGCCCGATCGGTGGACCTCGGTATTTTAACCAATCAAAACACGCTTTTGGGCGTTTCTTAGTCAGCTGACGAAGTTTTATCATTGATCTCAATAATCATGAAATCATAAATTTATATGTGTGTGTGTAAATTTGTGTGAACTTGAAATCGGTCATGCGTGTGTAAGTCTTTGTTGTGGTGGAAATAGTGGTGACAAGTCTCCTGGTGCTAAGATCGAAGTTTCATGAATGCAACTATAAATTAGGTTAGTACTCATTCCTAATTGATCAATAAATATCTAAGATTCGAAATTAGTATCAATGGGTTAAAAAGTTTGTGTTTTATAGTATAGCTTACGATTGATATCACCGTCTCTATTTTCTTCGGCCATCGCTGAAGTAGCTTCGCGTCAGGTGTGCGTGTCAGGTGACGGTGAGTAATACGTTGATCGGATGGTGAATCCATGGCACTACTGAGTTCGAAATGAAAATAGTTGCGCGTAATTCATTTATTTGTACCTATTTGTGTTAAAATGTCATAGCATTCATAGCGCAGTAAAATAGAATAGCACGCATACAATTAAAGTAAGGATAGGAAGTTTGTAGGTTACCTACCTAGATCTGGACATTTCAGGTGGGTAATTTGCCAACATACCCGATGATATCGTTGGCGATAGGTACTAGGTCTGCGGATAGTGGATTTTTATTCTATTCTTTCCATTTTTACTCTTCCAACTTGCTCTTTAGAGTTGCGTTCTTTCCACTGCTGTTCATTTTAATTGTGTGTTTTATTTATATTCTTTTAACTTATTTAAAATTTTGTATTTCTTCTTTTACCTCATGCTTTTCACACGTTCTTTTTGCATATTCATTTGACATGTCCATTACTTATTATTTTAAGATATTTTTATTTCATACTTTTAGCCTTTGAACTTTGATTCCTTTGACTCTTCTCAACTTAGCTAAAATGATCTCCTGAGATTACATATTTTCAACATTGTTCTTGCTTAATTTTATGCTTTTTAATTGTATTCTTCTTTAATAATATTCTTCTTTAATTGTATTCTCTTTATATTTATTCTTCTTCAATTTTATTCTTCGTTAATTGTATTCTTTTCAACTTACATTCATTTCAACTTCTATGCTTTTCACCTTTTTATCTCTGGCCACTTCTCTTTATCATCCTTGTGAATAACATTCTGGTAGGGGTTAAGAATAAGGTGTTCAAATTTACTGATGACATAAGGCTGGTAGGAGGGGCTAACAGTAGTGATCTACATTGTAATATTCAACTAGACACGGAGGACCTAAAAAGTGGGCTTATCAGTGACAGATGTCTTTTAACTATGAAAATAGAAGCTTATGCAGCTTGGGTCTGGAAGTGAGACTTCCGGATATACAATGGGAAGTAGAAAACTGGACGGTATTGAAGAGAAAAGTATTCAGGTGTGTAAGTTTAACATGACCTAAAAGCAGAAAAACGGAAAATTCAGCTGGAAACAGAGCAATCAGAATGCTGGGAATCAGTAATGAGGTATAAAAGAAAGGTAATCATGAAAACCTGTACTTAGCCTATGCAAGACCCCACTTAGAATATTCTGTACAGGCACGGAGCCCCTACTTAGAAAAAAAACACATATATGCTTGAGAGAGCGCAACGAAAAGCCATTAGAACCATCAGTGGACTCGGTAACTTATAATTTGGGGAATGGCTTGTGGCATTGGATATGCAATCACTGAAGTACAAGAAATTGAGGCGTAATATGATTGAAAAGCATATAATCATTAAATAGCTAGATCAGGTTAATCTAAATAATGCCCTTTTATTTCAACTATCCAATTGGGTCGTCAATTCAGGTTAGACAAACCAGGGTGCAGAACAGCTAAAGGATAAAGGAAAGGTCTTCAGTCAAAGGATTATTGATCAGTGGCAAGGCTGCCTGCTGATGCTGTGGAGTTCCTCCTTTAATGTATTTTAAAATAGAATGAATTATTTGTTTTTGGTGCAAAACGTTGATTAGTTCTAAGTAGTGGTGGATGGGATGAAATTTAAAGATGGGCATTGATGGGCATATTGAATGTTGGTGAATGGATTTTTGGGAGTAGGGATGTGGTGTTGGCTGGGGTCATGAGTACCTTTTTGTCAGAGTTATGGTGGTACCCCTTTACATACTTAAGCTGGATGGGCCTTTGTGGCTCTTATTAAGTCTGAGCACTTGATGTTTTCATGACTTTAGGACTATTCTTCCAACCTTTATTCTTTCAAATTTTGTGCTTTTCAACTTGTATTATTTCATCTTTTGACTTTCAACTTCTGTTCTTTCAATGTATATTCTTTTGATCTATATTCCTGTAAATGCATAGTTTAACTTTTTCTTCCTCCAACTTTTGATCTAAATTCCTCCAACTTCCAATTTTTGGACTTGTACTTTTAACATATTCCTTGAATATTTATTCGTTTCACTTTCTTTCTATTTGATTTATCGGGCCTTTTATTCTTTTGACTTTTAGATGTCCATCTCTTGTTGTCTACTTTTAGCTTTTTGTTGGTTTGCCCATCATTTTTATTTTGGGTTGTTGGCTTCCTTCCATTTGGCTTATCACTGACATCTCTTTGAATATTATGATTTTTAGAATTGTATCCGTTTATCTACCATGTAACACTTTTTGCTAATCTCCATTGGAGTGCACCTTTCGACGTTTTGTAGGGGTAATGTTTTTTTCCCCAAAAAATTGTCAATTGGTATAAAAATGAACCAAATCCAGTTTATATTTATATTCCCTCCGTGGTCGTATTCAGGCCCCGCAATGGAAGCGTCTTCGTCTTCAAATTTTCTCACAGTGGAAAATTAGAACAAATAAGCGTTTAGTGCAGTATCTTACAGTGCATTACGACTTGTTCCCAATGGAAAACAATGGCTATAACCAATCATTTCCCTTATACATAGATGCGAATTCCTAATTGTTGAATGTTTTTAACTGCTTCATATATGGGGGGGGGGGAAGCAGGAAGTGGCATTGAAGAACAAAAGATTGGTGGCTTTGGGAACTAGGAGTAAAAAAGAAGATATTCCAGGTTAAGTGTCACTTCCCACCTAAATCTGGTAATCATAGTATAATGATGAAGCTCCTGTCATTAGGTTACCTTTTGGGGTGGGCATACATACAATTACTTCCTGGGTGCATTCTGTAACTGGTTCATCTACGGCATTCTTGCATATACGTACCACTGGTGCCCTGCTGGGCATGCCCATCCCACTTCTTAGCATATTTCTATATCAACACTATGTGGTTGCATTAACCCGCGCCGGCACTCCGGTCAGATCCTCATACACCGTCACGGAGGAGGAGGGGGGGAGGCAGAGAGTAACCCCCTCTAAAATACAAACTAAGCGTCGTACGAACACGGAAGAGGTGTCATCGGAAAGCGCTATACGAGTAGGGCCCGGGTTCACCCCAAAAACAATTTCCCTCCAAAAGTTACGTCACTAGGGGGCATAGATTTCCACGACTTTTCAAGGCTTACATTATTTGTTTGCTCTGGGGAGTTCATTTGTGGGGATATTTAAAGAAAATAAATAATTGGAATACGAAAAGGACAGCGAAATCGACCAGGGCCATACAATATTTCGCTCCTCCCCCACCAAAGCATTTTTTTGAAATTTCAAAATTTTGAGTTTTCAAGTTTTTTAATTTTCCTTTTGTGATAGGTAGAGCAGACCGAGAAACGTTGTTGGAATTCAACTTACTCTAATAAAAAATTTTCCTTTAGCCAAAATATTATATTTGAATTATGTATCCGTTAAAGCGTCCGATCTGTATCCTTCAAAGCGTGACGACTGGTTTAACTTTTTCGGAGGTGGCCTCACTTGACCTAGATTCACTCGTTGACCTTAGGTGACCTGACTTCAAAAGCTTAACCTAACATGTCAAATCAATGTGGGAAAAGGTTTGCCAAATTTAGGCGCGCTGCCGCGCGCCGGTCGTTCACTATCCGCGAAAAACCTGGGCGGTTAAGACCACCGGTTAAGACCACCGAGACGGGAATGGTTAAGCGAGAATGCTGTGAAACAAATATAAATAGCGTGGCACAAAATTTCGCCTCCGCTCTCATGAGGGCGGATCCGAGTGAGCCCATTGGAACTTTGCTTTTTCAGTCACCTCTCTCGTGAAATGTTCCCCATATGATAATTCCCCTCCCTCTCTGAGATAAATGTCCGATACTTACCAGCAGCACTAACCCGCTGAAAGGGTATCGGTGAAATATATTGGGTCTAAGAATCACACTGAAGAAGTCAACACCTAGACACTAAAAAGTTTCACATCTCAAACACCTGTCAATGGCGTTGATAACCTTTTCCGTGTAGGAGTTCCGCCATGTCACACCGATTGTGGAGGGTGGGAATTTCTCGGCTTTTGTGAGGTGGTTCTTCATGATTAGGTGGTATGCTGATTAATTTGCAAAATATCGGAGTACAGAATATCAATGCATAGATGTGGAACGTAATATATGGAATACAAAGCATCGACCGGGAAGAATATTGACAGGGTGAAACATTGAAGTTTTCAGGATTGATCATGATTCAGGATTGATTGAAAACATTGGAGACCCCCATGACCGGACGGGTTAAAGGAATGGACTCCGAATAATGACCTAGGTCCTCACCTTTTGCACCTTCATTATTCATGTTTGTTCAGTGCGAAGTAATCAACATGTAGTTTTGCTGGAACTCATAGATTCATACACGACCAGTTCATTAACCATATTACAACCTACCCTAATATAATCAAATTGAATATATGAACTGACGATAGCATAACGTGGGGCGGTATATGATCAGTATAGTCGATGCAGCCCAAAGCCAAAATCACCTATTTATATCTCAATGTGTATCCAAAGTCGTCACAACATGGAAGCATGATAATTAAAAACCTGCTGTCCTATTGGAAAAAGGTGAAAACATTTTGAATACATTTTGCAGGTTGTCTAGAAGTCATATACATTGTTGATTCATGCTCCATCGATGCATTCCCTAACTATTCAGACCAGGTAGCTATGCCCCCACCCCCCGCCCTAAGAAATGCACTGGCTCGGGATAGAAATAAACTCGATTCAGATATGTTTATTTCCTCCTAACATTATTATGTTAGTTTCTTTCAATCATATTAGTAAGTAGCTATCGATCTAATGCATTGGCCTAGCAGCGGGAGGACCAGATTGGCATGGCAGAGTTACTTTCTAACATTTGGCATGAGTGCGTGCATGTAAAGAACGGACATGAGTGGACGTCCTTTTCTGGATATGCCAGGCGCTGGGTACTAATATCATAGCACTGGTCAAAGCAGCCCTAAATTCAAATAACTAAATTCAAATGCCGTTAAAATATGCAGCCAACATTTTTTTCAAGGTGCACTAAGAATGTAATAAATGCCAGCATGGGACTTTAAAACCTTCAGCTGCACAAAATGAAATAAACAAGTGTTGCAACGTTGTGTAGGCAACACTATCATATTATCGACTGTTGGCGATTTGTCCTAGCATCTTTGCATTCAACAATCTACATGGGTCTTGGTGTTTAGTTATACAATTGTTATAACATCATTTTAGCTTACTTTGTAACCAGGGGTTTTGCGTTGCCTACTTTTAAGGATGCAGGTGTGCTTTTCCAACAATGATTTCATCTTTTAACATGCGACCGACCATATTGAGTATGACTCTCAATCCATTTGTGCTCTCCCAATGCCTTTACGTATTATGCTTTTCCCAAATCATTTTAAGAAACCAACAATCATATTTGGAATCATATGTTTCATACATTTGTCAGGTGCCAAGCTTTACACGTGTCCTGAAGTTACAAAAACTACTATTGTTATGAGTAGTGTATCATTGAGGCATCACGGAGCTGCATATTTGTATTATGACTGAGGTCTGAGAATTTGGTCCAGAAATAACCACGAACACAAGTGAGCAATGAATTTGAATGGGTCAGCAATGATTTGTCAGCAATGATTTGTCTCAAGCTGGCCTGTGTCTGTATTTTCAGGTGGTTGGTTTGGTAACAGCCTACCAAACTGGCTACCTTAACATTCTTAATGTTGATTTTCCCAACGATTTCATAAAATGTAAAGTGACACCTGAGTGACCCGAGATTTCCTCGAGGTCCAAGGTTCAAGCCCCGTCCCTGTTCATTGAACATCCGCACGATTAGTGCGACAGCACATCATCGATGCATTAAGCACATGCACATACAACACGGACTCACTGCGCCGGTCGGAAGCACAAGCATGGCTAGTATTTGTTCCATGAGTAGAAACGAAGACATAACTAATGAGGACGTAAGTATAATTAGGCTGGGTAAAAGCATAATTCCTCATCTCAATTATGGGCACAATTGCTTCATAATTGCTACATTCAAAAATAGTTTCATAGAAGGGTGTTCATGATATGGGTGGGCCCACACTGTTGCGCCTTTTCACACCTTCATCCATCCGTCAATAGCAGTCCGGAAATATATGTGCAAAATTTGGGGACAGGACTAAGTTTGGCAACAGCCTTGACCAGCTACGCCGAAGACGCAGCATTCTGTTTTTTTTGTCTTGACCGGCATCATCCAGGTGAAAGACGACGCAACTAGTATCGCTGGAACGGCCGTCATTGCAGCAGTTACTGGGCTGTCTTTTCCCGCTGAATCGTCCGTGGCTACTGGTGCAGCTGTGGCTATACCATTGGGACCGATGTTTCTGCTTGAGTGATCATTACCGCTGGAACTTCCGTCACCGCTAGGACGGCTGTTGTCGCTGGGCTGCGACTACAGAGACGGCCGCCTCTGCTTAGGTGGCGGTAGCTGTTGGACGACCGTACCCACTGAGATGGAGTTTCTTTGTCCTCAAGAAACAATAAAAGCGACTACACTTTCCTGTGTGCCATATGTCACTAAAATTGCGATATGTTTTGAAACTGGTTAGCTTCAACAATCCATCATATGCTTCCAGGTATTTGATCGTGACGTCGGAAAATGTGTGGCCCGAGGTGTTAATTTTACTTAGACACGTGTCCGCTGGCCAAGTGGCGGGGCATTTTGAATGTGGAGGGTCGGGACAACGGCAATCATCTGATGGGTTCCGTTTAGCCATGACGTGTGCAGCAATTGTGATCGATATCATTTTGTTTTCTGTGCGCATGCCAAGTTAACCAATTACAGTGCAGGATTGTTATGGCAATTGTAATGATGGCTTTCATAGAACACAGCTTTATATAACACAGTGGAATTTACATTCACATATGAAATTCCTCCCATTGGAGTTTGGTTGTTGTGCCAGCACGTTGGGCATGCATCATTTTCAACCGGTGAATTTTGCTGAAGTGAACTGGGCGATTGATCGATGGATTCAGAAGCTCCGCTTTGACGACAGCTATTTAGCTATCGTCATAAAATGCTGCACTCTAGCTGGCTAAATTGGTGAGCGCACAGCTAAAGTACTGATATCGAGCGCCATCGTCACACTCAGTCATATATGTAGCTAAACGACACCCCAGCAGGTGATCCTATTGCCCATCCTGACTACAGAGGCCTTGGCCAAGGGCTGCACAATTTCTTCCAGCCCAATGTCAATCAGACGTTTCCGCTTTTTCCGACCAAGAATGTGAGTCTACCAAGCATGCCGAGGTATGCAACGGGACCATTCTTTAACATAGCCACTAACTTAGATGAAGTAGATTCAGTCCAAGGTAGGTAAAGTCGATGGATAAGGCAGCATAGCCTAAGTTGTTGCAGTTATCTAGCTTTACGTGTTAGTTCGTGAGGAATAAGCGTTTGTGCAAGGTTGCATCAAGCACAACGATTCGACAAATACCTTTTCGTGTGTACAATCGGGTTTAGTTTCTGCACGGAAAACATACGACTGAGGTGCACAACACATATCCGCAATTACGGCGACACACATGATATATTGCGTTTAGTCAGTAAAGTTATCCCATCCTATGGCGTGATAACCATTCCCTTGATGCTTCCTTTCCGCCCGTTGTTATATAATTTTAACACGTGAAGGAACGTGAACAACGCGGGAACAAAATCTCCTCTCTGTGTACATGATTCAAGATATAAATCCAAATTTTGTTTCAGTGTCGAAAGGTTCAGTGTGTTAAACAAAGTATTCAGTTTGCATGTCTTCGACGCTAAAACGCTACATCATGTTTTTTAACCGACCCGAGTCCGACATCAGTGCCAAGACCCGGGAGCGAGCGGCAACACGACATTGACCGGTTTGACTCGACTTGGAAGGCAATCAAATAAAGTTGAGGAAAACGTTGCAACTCGGTGGCCTCAGAAATGTATATTCGTTGGCGAGCAGCTGGTTCAAAGTACCGACCCAATGGCATATTTGAAATGTAATAATGCTTACTCCCATCTGCATACCGACACCGAATATTGCACTTGCCACAATGTACTAAGTGAAAGCCGCCAGGATGTGATGCATGTGTATCTGTATTCGCAGCTGTATCCGTATCTGTATCCGTATCTGTATCCATATCTGTACCCGTATCTGTATCTGTGCACCTGTGCTGTCATCTGCCCACCGTTCACGTCATTTGTCCACCACTGACGTCAGCTGTCCACCACACAGGTCATCTCCACCAGCACCGTTCACAACAGACTCAGGTCCAAATGGCGGGCCCGGCCAGTCGCCGGTCCATCCTCCGGCCGCCGTCGTATCACCGCCGGCGCGCTGGCGCCGTTGTCAGTGGGGTGTCGATCACGCGCGGCCGGACACGCCGCGCTTCCCCCAGCAAGTCCCCCCAGGCAGCCAAGCTCGTTTGGTCTGCGTTATTACGGCATTAGCAATATATTAGTGGCGACTTATTGACAAAACTGGCAAGGAGCGGGACACAGGCGGCACGCCGTGTCAGGAGAGGCGGCACGCGCCGGCCGACAGGGCCGCGCCAGTCAACAATCGAGCCGACCGTGTCACCACTAACTGAATATTACCTACTGGTGAGCGGAAACAATGAATTGGCGGGCAGCGGTTACATGCTCTCCAAGCTTCTCAATATGTGCCTGTAAATATAATAAGATGGAGTTTGAGAATAGAATGGGACACAGGTGCATGAACGGGAGGAGGCGCGTCCTCTTGCTTCTAAAGGTGAGACCAGCAATGTTATAAGTCATTGTTGCTGAACAATGCTGCAACTACAATGTTGCTGTAAGTTTCCATTCAATTTACAAGCACCACATGCTGCCAAATGAAATGCATTCCACGCTTGGTGTGCGTTTGTGCGTAGCAGCATGGCTCTCTTGTAATGACCGTTTGGAGGATCGTGTAGGGAAGTTGTTTTCTCCCCACCTTTATATAATATATCCGGTACGTCTTGGGAGAACATCCTTTGGCACAATGAATAGATCTAAGGACTTCGACGCTGACGATTATCCCCGGGTGTAAATTCCATGTTTCTATGTTTCAATCTCATAGCTCTGATGTGCACATCTCTTACCAGGCACCACACAATCCAGCACTTATATTTGTGCATTGAATTAGCAATTAATTGCGATCATTATTCCTGTTAAAATAGTGCAATGTGATAAACAAATTATTACAACAGCCTTGGTTAGCACAACCAATATCATCTGCTTCACATACGATTCACAAGGCCATTTCACGCATATCAACACCCACGTCTTCATACATCAGTTCAGCCTGACACATCATATCAGTCTTCTGTTAAGCGTCAATCACCTCAGGACACATCATCTCCATCTCCCATCACAAGTTCATGTTCCGATATTCCCAGAGGTAATAGCGTAGCGTTCACATACGATCTCCAGATCACATACTGACCGGTCTTCAATCATGATATTCGTTCAAGTATTCCAACTGTTGCATCTCCAACAGTCATGCAGTGACAGAGTCCCAGACGTATCTCAAGTAAAGAAGTGCGCGGCGGGGCCGGCCAGCCACCGGCCATCCCGCCCCGCCGAGCACTGGCTCCCGACCGCTCAGTCGCGCGTCCCCGTGACAAGTGAACGAGCCATCTCTCTGCTCCGCGCCAGCTAACGTCAGGGCCACCACCCTTGATCCCATGCCAGGGCACGTGCCATCCGTGTCGCACCAGAGAAGAATACGCGTTTCCAATGCACTCTACACCAGCCTGGCGGGTCGCACTTTCCCTGATCATCAGAGACATTACATAAGCTCAGAGTCATCTCTGAATCTCGTGGGAACCACTGCTGACTCCGCGTGTCCCGGTGCCATCGCGCTACGGCGCCGGCGTCGGACACCAGAGTCGCTTACCTCAGCGCGCGCACAGGCGACAGTCATATTCATGGCGCCACAGCGCCGCCGGCATCTGCCATTTCACTGACACATTAACATTCATCCAGCAATCAACCAATATTCCACGTCGCTATTGCATTTATAAATCATACACACATATATAGACTAGACACATACATTCACACTTCACCTTACGGACACAACTGACACTGCCACACTGCCATTAGTCACAGGGCATGACAGCTATCATGCCTGTCATCCCACACATAGACACACATACACATACATACATACATGCATACATGCATACATACATACATACATACATGCATACATACATACATACATACATACATACATACATACATACATACATACATACATGCATGCATGCATGCACACATAGACACACACACAGACACACACACACACAAACACACACACCTGCTATATTGCGCCAGTGACATCGCAGTCATAATACTGTCATCTTACTATCATTTCTTCTCAGCTATGCTCATGGCACGTGTCCTGTCAGACAACTGTCATACTATGACAGTTGTCTGACATATTATGACTGACAGACATAGTATGACAGATCCGTACACACCTGTCATTTCTCCATATATATACGCATCTGCCAATAGGGTTCCCAGAATAGGTTATGTGACATACGTCACCCATGACGGTCACATCCAACGTCATTTCATCATCCGTCAGACAGCGCCGGCCGACAGTGGCGGGAGTCTATATTGAGGTCACGTTGTCAGAGGCGCCGGGCAGCATCAGGGTACCAGAGTGTCAGGTATTTCTGCACCTTGACCGGAGGGGGAGGGGAACAATAAGCCGCTGGCCTCGAGCGGCCCGGCTGGCCCCATTACCGACTAGACAGCTACAACTCGGCCGACGGCGACCCGGACCGGTATGATTTCCTATCGCGAGGTGATTGGGAAAAGTAGGGGCTAAATTTATTAATTAAAAGTGTCCCCTGCGGGAAGCTTCCCCATAATGGAAGTAATGAGCAATTGTTGCAAATTTGGAAATATAAACAACCTATTTGTTTTTCTAAGGCGCCGGATAAACGATTAAAAACGTCTACAGATGTTCTATCTTTAAATAGCACAGTAATAATATGAAGGAATAGTGGTGTATAAGGGCGTGGAAACACAAAAAGCTCTCCATGCGATATTCGAGCCATTTTTGTCTACTACCGATAAGCACTCCTGGCGTTCAATTGTGTAATGCATTTGCTTCGAATTGGTGCTAGGGAGATTTTACAGAAGCAGTCGGTGCACGCTTGCAATGACAGCTACGCATACTGCAGTGCTAAGCACAGTATGTGTCAGACAGCAAGCAGTGCTAAGCGCACGCTTGTTGAATGGACCCTGAAACTACCTTCCGATCGGGAAGGATGCTGCTTGCATCACAATTTTAACGAATAGCTTAGGATACCCTCATATCGGGCAGGTCGCCTGGTTCTTGTTCCCCACCTTACTTTGACAGTTGATAACCGGCCATCACAGTCAAAGGCGTTGATAACGAGCGCGTAAAGCGACTCGAACTTGTGCCAAGGCGGAACATAAGTTCGCCTTTGACGGTGACGACGCTAGCCTTTGCAGGCTAGCAGGCTGTCGTCTACAGAATATGAATACGTCTACACTACCAGCCTGTCGTCTACATAATATTTAGCAATACCAGGCCGCCGCCTACAAAATACTGGAAACTACCACGTTGTCACATTTTAATGGCCAGCAGTAAAAGCCTTCAGCAATGTGGAAATGTGGATCGTCACCATAATGGATGCTAAGATTGTCCACACAAGACGAATTTGGCCTCTATGTGATGATCGTTAATCTGACATTCAGTGAGTCTCACCATACGTCAATATATGTTTGCCGCCAGGTGTCACGGTGGAAGGACGTCCGTTGGAGCTCCAGCTTTCCAGATAAGTCGTTGCAGAACAGGGCAGTACTCTAGTCTAAGCTGTGGATAAGTGTTTAGCAATTACTTCTGTGATTATATTTCATTAGTTTTTATCTGATAAGCATTTTCGTAGCACGCAAACTATACTATATCAACCTAGCGACGCTGCCGTGCGCCATCTTCTTTTTAGGCGAGGCCTCGTGGCTTTAGGCGTGTTCTTGTCGCTTCGATTTCTGTAGGAGATATTACAAGTGTGTATATTTCATAAGTACATTAGACAACAATCATACTATCCTAACATACTTTATTTATTTTTGTGGTGCATAGTGTGTTTGGTGTTGAAGTTTAAGATAGAGTTTAATTGGTTGTAAGTTGGTGGTGTTCATAAGTGCTTTGTGACTGTTCATTTTTCTGTCTAGCCATAAGTGATATCAAAAGGGATATTCATGTAGTTGTCTACTTGTGTGGAAGACAATTAGATTAGACATTTTGTTTATTTATTTAATAAATAAAAAACAATTGTTTAATAGTTTTCTGCTTAGCGTGTTGCTTTTCTTGAGGTACTCCGATAATTAACTGCCAGTATAGGAGGTATCGATTTATAGTGAATGATAGTTGGT
Organism: Imbricaverruca yamaguchii; assembly: GCA_034440575.1. NCBI lineage: Eukaryota > Metazoa > Arthropoda > Thecostraca > Neoverrucidae > Imbricaverruca > Imbricaverruca yamaguchii. The sequence continues at coordinate 50,804 of JAOTOL010001540.1, forward strand.
TTTTTAGTCGGTTGTTTAGCGAGTTAATTTGAATCTAAATCTAGGCATAAGCTGCAGCGTTTAGGATGGTTTCGACCAGGATGCAGGCACTAGGGGAAGAGATTAGGACCAGTAAGGCAGAGCTTTCCAAGCTCAAGGCTGCCCTTGTTGCACAGGGTAGGCAAGATAAAGCAACAAGGAGTCATTCCGTAGCAGGGACATCATATGCCCAGGTGGTCGCAGGCCACCAGGTAGCTGAGCCTTCCCCTACTGTCGAGGTGGCTGGGATCTCTCGAGAGGGGAGTGTTAATAGTGAACAGAGGAGGGGTAGTTCTGGTAGGTCACAGGAGGGGAAGTGGCATGAGACATTTAGAGCGGGTATTTTGTAAAGGTAGGAGGGACAGGAGGTGCACCACCAGGCCTGGTGCCAAGGTGAAGGACCTGGTACCTGTGGTGGCACTGGTCACCAGTGATCACCGTTTAGCACAGTCATAGTGCGTGTAGGGGTAAATAACATAGGTCCTGCTAGGAGTGAGGAGCTTCTGCGGGAGTACAGGGCCCTTCTGGCCACCCTGAAGGGTACCAATAGTGTCGTTGTAACAGGGCTAGAGCCTCCCCTGAGTGGAGCTCTAGGGCATTGGCAGCTAAAGCCAGGGTAGGTAAGCTCTGCCATGAGCTAGGTTTTACATTTGTAGACGAGTGGAGCAGGTTTTATGCATCGTGGGACCTCTATCAGAGGGATGGCCTGCACTTCTCTGAGAAGGGGGTCCATGTGTTAGGCAAAGTGTACGAGCATGTCCTTCAGGGAAACTAGGAAATGGGGTGGGGAGGGATGAAATTGCATTGCCAACTCAGGAATATTCCAATAGTGTCAGCCAAGGCAATAGAACCTCAAAGTCTGCAAATAGGGACAGCAGCAGTTCAAGGGGACAGAGTGATAATTCATCTAGTGATAAAAGAACCCCTCAGTATGAAAAAGCCAAAGGTGGTTATGGAGCATTTGTTAAGTGCATGATGTTTAATGCTCAGAGTATTCGTTCCAAATTTGATGAGTTCAAGTGTTATGTTGCTGAGGAGGAACCAGATTTTGTTTGCATTACGGAGGCATGGGTCAGTCAAGAGTATTTTGGAGATAACTTACAGGACTATGAGATCCAGGGATACAATATGTTTTCGTGCAATAGGGGTCCAGCAATGAAAGGGGGTGGTGAAATGTTCTATATGAATAGCTTATTCAGTTCTCAAAATGTAGCAGGTGGGGATAAAAATATGTCTGTGGAGTCCATGTGGTTTGATGTCACTGTGGGAAAAGGCAACAGCAATACTCTTAGGATAGGAGCTTTCTACCGATCAGGAACCCTGTCACATTCTCAGCAACTTGACTTGACAAGGTGAGCTTGACAAGGTGATTTGTGAGGGAATCAGTAGAAACTTTAAGAGGAAGTGCCTTATTCTTGGTGACTTTAATCTAAAATGTTATGAAAATGCTGGTGTTGGCTCCCCATCATGCAAAATGTTTAGGAAATGCCTTGAAGAGGACCTGTTCTTACCCCAGTTTGTATCGGAACCTACCAGGCATGGCTCATTCTTGGACCTTGTATTCTCGGATTTAAGTGACTTGGTTCAAGACTTGACTGTAGGCGAAACTCTGGGAAGAAGTGACCATAACATAGTTAGATTCAAGGCACATGTAGGGGAAATTATCAAGGATAATTTGGTAAAGGTTCCAAATTTCAACAGAGCAGACTTTGACTGCATGAGAGCGGCTTTAAGTGCCAACAGATGGGAAGAAGAATTCTCCAATTTAAATGCCTGTGAAATGTGGGAAAAGTTCAAATCTTACTTGAAGGAAATTCAGATTAGACATGTCCCCCAAAAGCAAAGACGCAAAAGAAGGGTAGGAAAGCCAGCATGGCTTACACCAGACTTGATAAAAGCAATTCAGGCTAAGAAAACTGCATTTAGAGTCTTTAAAGAAGCCTCAAATGTAGTTAATCTAAAGGCGTATCGAAAAGCTACAGACACTGTGAAGCATAAAACCAGAGCTGCAAAGCGAGCAAAAGAACTGGATTTAGCTAGAAACTGTAGTGGGGACATTAAAAAGTTATTTGCTTTCTACAAGCTGAGTAAAGTTTCTAGCACAATTGGTCCACTGGAAGTAAACGGGACTACATTGTGTGAGGATAGTGAGATGGTTGAGGAGCTGAGCAAGCAGTTTAAATCAGTGTTTACATTGGAAGATATGACCAATCTGCCGATCGTACACCATAGTTAAGTGACATGGGATCTGACAAATGATGTTAATTTCATTGATAGTGATGTTGTTTACAATCATATCAGGAAAATAAAGCCAAACAAGACAGCAGGACCTTGTGATATTTATGCTAGGGTGTTGCGGGAAACTGAAAAGAAACTGGCATTTCCACTTAGTATAATATTTTTTGTAGATCAGTTTCACAAAATGAAATTCCAACCGATTGGAAAAGGGCAAATGTAGTTCCTATTTTCAAGAAAGGAGAAAGAGGGAAAGTTGAAAACTATAGGCCAGTAAGTCTCACATCCCTAGTCTGCAACGTACTCGAATCAATTATCAAGGATAGAATAGTTAGTTATCTGGAAGGTAGCAGATTGATTCAAGATACTCAACATGGGTTTAGAAAAGAACGATCGTGTCTCACAAACCTCTTAGACTTTTTGAACTTCGCCACAGAACAATTTGATCAGGGAAATCAGGTTGATGTAGCATATCTTGACTTTAGTAAGGCCTTTGACAAGGTACCCCATAAACGGTTAATGGTACAGCATCAGTCCCATGGTGTTGCAGGTAGCATCTTAAAATGGATAGAGTTGTGGCTTTCAGATAGACAGCAAAGAATGATGCTAAATGGTACAAAGTCATCATGGCAAAATGTTCTTAATGGAGTCCCCCAGGGGTCAGTGCTGGGGCCACTACTGTTCATTATATTTGCAAATAACATTGAAAGTGGCCTAAGCAGTGAAGTTTTGAAATTTACGGATGATTTGAAGGTCTTTAGGGCAATAACAGGTCAAAATGAGCATATCTCGCTGCAAAAAGATTTAGACGAACTTGTGAAGTGGTCCGAAGAATGGCAAATTAAATTAAATTTTGATAAGTGCAAAATCATGCACGTAGGTAAGCAGCATATGAAGGCTCCATACTTGATGGGTGGCCAAGTGCTATCAGTGACTCAACAGGAGAAGGATTTAGGTGTTATTCTAAACACAAAACTGGGGGCATCAGAACAGACCAAGGAAGCCAGGAAGAAGCCACTGAGAATGCTCGGGGCAGTAAATAGGATTGTAACATACAGAAGTGAGGAAGTGATCAGGAAGCTTTACTGTGCATACGTCAGGCCACATTTGGAATACTGCATCCAAGCTTGGTCTCCTAGCTATGAAAAAGATTGTTGGCTTTTAGAGAGAGAGAGAGTACAAAAGAGGGCTACAAAAATGGCTAATGGCACAAGCAACCTGGCATATGAGGAAATATTGAAGAAATTGAATATGTTTTCACTTAGATATAGAAGGCTGAGAGGAGATCTCATCAGGGTCTTTAAATTTGTTCATGGTCTGGAGAGGGGATATCTTGTGGAATTGTTTGAATTGAACAGAAATGATGCAATTAGAGGTCATAAATTCAAAATTAAAGTTAACCACAGCAGAACAAGGTTAAGGCAGACTTTCTTCACCAACAGGGTAGTAGAACACTAGAACCAGCTGCCAGAAAACATTGTCAGTAGCAGTACATTGAACATGTTTAAAAACAGCATAGACAATCATTATACGAATAGAGGGCTTGCTTTTCAGTATTACAGGGAGGGCTGATTGACAGATTTGGTGGGCAACTGGTTCAGTATACAGAGTGCAACCAAGAGGGTCCCTTGTGGCTCATAGTTGCACTAATCTTTTATGTTTTTATGTCTTTATGTCTTTATGTAACTGCAGAACAAGGTGACATGTCCACTACTCACAGGACACAGGTGTAATGTAGATAACTGCAGGACAAGGTGACATGTTCACTACTCACAGGACACAGGTGTGATGTAGATGTGAATTCGCGACAGTTCCTGTTAAGGAACCGATGCAATTGTTGGAAAAAATTATTGGCGATATCAACTAGGTTTTCAGATTACAGATTTCAAAAATGCGGAATGGATAAATATGTCAATCGAAGCTCATGGCTTCGCTGCCATTGACGAATTTTAGAGGAAAACGGCAATCTTTAGGGAATCTTCAAGCCTCTGGCAATCTTCAGGCACTGATCCTATCACTGATCCTGGGCAACTTATTTCTGGAACACCTCCATAAGACATTTCACCAAACTTGCTTTGGCTTAGCTATGTGGATGTTTTTTTGTTTTGGTCCGGCACAATTATGTAAACCTCAATGTTTCTTTTTCTTCGCTAAGCGGGCTTTTCACGACAATTCGTTCCATGGCAATGCCAACAAGAAGGCAATGTTGTCATCTATGTCACCATAACCACATATTGCGTCACCATCCCGTGGCTTTGAATACTAGGAACCCGGAGAAGTGCATTGCATGGCTGAGAATTCATGCAATAACCTATGACTGCACACACGGTGTACCCCACCGCTATACCGTACAATAGGTGGGATTAACATCGATGTATCGGTCTGCAGAATACCTACAGTGTACCCTAACGTTACACCCTGCCGCTATACTGAACGGTGGGTAGGTTACCATCGGTGCGTGGAAAGGATGCCTACGGTGTGCCATACTGATATACTGTATGGTGGGTGGGGTTGCCACCAGTGTATCGGCAGCATACCTACGGTGTACCCTACCGGCGTTATACTGTACGGCGGGTTTGGTTAAAATCGGTGTATCAACGGTGTACCCTACCGCAATAATGTATGGTGGGTGGGGTTTCCATTAACCCGTCCCGTCTCGGGGGATCTTCAACTGCCCTCCCTCAGGTTTTTCGCGGATAGTGGACGAATGGCGCACAGCAGCGCACCCCAATGCGGTATACCTTTTGACACATCAATTTTACATGCTGTTCAAAATTTTGAAGTCAGGTCATCTAGGGTCAACGAGTTAGTCAAGGTCAAGTGAGGTCACCTCCAAAAAAGTTGAACCAGTCGTCACGCTTTAGCGGTTACAGATATGTTAATGAAACTTTTAGCGTTTGCTTATCTTTACGGATACAACAAAACGTACGAGTTGAACTTTTCATTTTTTGTTTCGTTTTTGACTACATATAAATTTTGCGTATTTGCCAAATTGCAGTTCAAATAGAGGATTCTGGCTAAAGTAAGCATTTTTTGTTAGGGAAAGTTGACTTCCAACAACGTTTCTCGGTCTGCTCTACCAATTGGAAAAGGGAAATTAAAGTAAACTTGAAAACTCAAAATTTTGAAATTAAAAAAAATTGTATTTTTGGGGGGCAAAAAAATATTATAGCCCTGGTCGATTTCGCTGTCCTTTTAGCATTCCAAATACATTTCGTTTTTTTATATATCACCAAAATTAACTCACCAGAGTCAAAAACATAATATAAGTCGTGAAAAGTCGTGAAAATCCATCCCCCCTGGTGACGTGACTTTTGAGGGAAATTTGTTTTGGAGGGTGGACCCGGACCATACTCGTCGAGCGCTTTCCGATGACACCTCTTTCGTTTTCGTGTGATGCTTAGTTTGGATTTTAGATGGAGATCTTCAACCGCCCCCCACCCCACCGAGACGGGTGTGAGGATTCGACCGGAAAGATGGCGCGGGTTAATGTATCGGCAGCATGCCTACGGTGTATCCTATCGCTACACTGTACGGTGGATGGAGTTACCATCGGTGTGTGGATGGCATGCCTACGGGTGCTATACTGTGTTGTGGATGGGGTTACCATCAGTGTATCGGCAGCATACCTGCGATGTATCCTATCACTACGCTGTACGGTGGATGGGATTGCTATCGGAAACCCTGCCAACCCTTAAATCACCGTATTCTGATCGTACATGCGGTGACGCAAAGCGCGGTTCGGAATAACCATCTGGGTGTAATAATGGTAAAGAATTGAAGCATTTCCCCATGCCAGTCTGGAGACAGCAAGTTTGGACACATATATGAATGCCCAAAGCAGATTAAGAGTACCACTCACTGTGTTGCAGGGCCCATCATAAATCGCAAGCTCTCAGAACATGACTCATAAATGTCCCGCGGCCATCCTCCCTAATTTTGTTCTATCGTCCAATCGATTCACTGCCACTCACTGCCCGATAGTGCACGCAGACGTTTATGAATTCCCTTTACAAGGCACATAAAATCGATACCCAGCGGAAACCAGAGCTTTGAAAGAGCCTCTCACTGCGCCAAACTTCGTCTATTAGCATTCGGAAACACAACCGTAAAATAACTTTGATTCGAGTGTAGTTTAACAGCTTAACTTTGCAGCATCATGACCATTTCAAAGCGCTTTTCAGCATAGCCCCCGTTTAAACTTTGTAATAACGTTTAGATATGGTTTGCAGAATTGTAAGTGGGCTCTAGTTAGAGTTTCCGAACGCAAAACTTTACCCTTATGAGCCGCTTACGGACCGAATGACTGTTTCAGTTGTCGGGACCTTTGAAGCATCGGTCATTGGTGCTCCCGACTGGGCAGTAATGGCTTCGCCCATAAACAAGGGCCAGCCAATGGCGTGGGCTTCACTACAAGGGGATACAAACCTGTCTGCGCTTCGGCGTGGCAATGATCGAGTCAGTCCGCATCAAACGTATGAAGGGTACGGTATGCAACAAAGGTTTGGTACATATGCCCGCAAAGGTATGTGTATTATCTCCATCCCGATAATCGCTAACGTATTTCCCGCGCGCCAGTCACTGGGGAAGGTAGTTACCTCCTTCGTAATTCCGAGAACAATCAACGAATCTAGATAAAGTCAGGTACAATTGATAACCTAATAGTATTGATCGGATCAACGTTAGTGGTATTCACCTCGAAGCCACCGATGCCGTCTCAGGTCAGAAGTAAAAATAATCTGAATATTTCTGGACCATTGCTTAGCTGTAAACAAATGCGAGGTTGTGAGTTAAGCAAATCGAACGAGTGAACACTCATATACAATGGGAAATAATTGCCACTTCCATATGTCGCAGGCACGCGGTCAAATTGTGTAAAGATCGACTGCGAGTTGTGTGAGTTCACTATACACTTGCATGAACCTGTCGCACGCCAGTCAAATTATGTGATAGATAATAAAATTGATGCGAAATAATCGTGCATATAACTAAAAAGAGCTCCTGCCGTCATACCACCTTTTGCCATGCCATATGCTATGGTAAATGTGCGACGCTATATCACGAAGTTAACTGCTTAGCCCAGTCCAATGGTCCAGGACCACTTCCGTATAATTGTGAGTTCCTAATGGCAACGCAGCGTCCATCGGTGCACTAAGAAAGCGAAGACCAGAAGTTTTCAGTGCAATGTTGATGATGTTGCACTAAAAAAAAACCGAGGCCAGTGAGTGATCTCAGAGGTGATATTTGGTCATGTTCTGGACACCTGACATGTCACGTCACGAAATAACCACTTTGTCATCGTAAGTGCACCAAAGACTGGAACCGCAGGACGGTGCAAAGTCAACACTCTTGTCTAATTTATCTTGAGTCAAATCTTAGGTGGGTCAGATTAATTTGATACACCTGAAGACATGGTAACCATGGTAACCAACAGCAAAAACCGTTCTGGTTGTTAGAGTACATTTTGAACCAACTGCTAAAATACGTATCAGCCCACTTAAAGACACACAAGATTCTTTGGATCTACTTCTAAACAGGTACCACAACCACCAACCCCAATACGCCATCATATCCAGCATTGGCGTGGCAAATTTGTACGGGAAGATGCCCGTCACGGAAGGCATTGAATCTGCCACAAAATTGCTGTCAGATCATGATCATGAAAACCTATGCAGACCTATGCGGGCTATTCCGTGGACGTCGAAGTGCTTTCGATTAATTGTCCGGACAATAAATAACACATTTAGATTTAACTAAAAGAACTACAGGCAAGGCCTGGGAATTGCAATGGGCAAAAAGGTAACGCTGCATGTGGCCGTAATTGTCATGCCCAGTTTTAACACGCGCACACCCGGGGGCAGATATCTGCCCCTTGTGGTTTTTCCTAATCTGCCGCCATACTAATCGGGTTCGCAAGGCCAAACCTCGCATGGCTGCCCATTCGTCTTTTACGCATATCCTCATACATCTTTAACCCTGGGTCATCTCAGGTCAAGTTACCAGGTCAGGCGAAGTGACCCGACATCCCTAGTAGTTCTAGGTGGCATAACTTCCACAATAATTAGGCGATTAATTTCAAACTTATAACACGTCATGACCTCATCAGAAACCATAATATGTATCTCGGGTTTTTTCGTAGCATTGACCTGAGGTCAGGTCGCGGCCATGACTTCCCCCATTATAGGGCTATAGTAAAATATACAAATGTTTTCTGATTACATATTTGCTCCAGGAATGACCTCACAACGGCTATGCTCAATGTTACCGCTGACATTTTTGTTCAGTAACCACACCAAGGTCATCTGAGGTCACCTGAGATCACTAGTACATGTATGCGCATTATATCGCACTGCATTGAGCTAATAAGCTCAAATTACCGTCATTGTGCTTGAATCGCCAAGACCTGTCGACTGGTATATTGCATGCCCTCCCTAGGCTACTTCATGTCCTTGACCTGAGATCATAGTTTCGAAGTAAGAAGTATTTCTGCTTGGGCACGTAGTTGGCGCCTCGATTGTCCTCTCTAAATCGAATAGTGTTCGCCGTTTGTTTCTATATGTTACATGTCTTGATATATGTGTCAATATCTGAGTCTCACCCGATCTGGTCGAATTTGACCTATGATGACCCAGTGACCTGAATATTGACCTGAGCGAAAAATGACCGAAACGCTTTCGATGGAGTTTACCACCAGCTATCCAACGCCGTTTTCCGTTTGTCGCTAGCTAGCATAGTTCTAGAAATCTTAGGGGGCAGACATTTGCGCCTCCTGGACCGGCGAGGTTGGCGCGGACGGCCGGACGTGCGAGTGTTAAGCAAATGGCGATTAGTAGTACCACAACCAGGTCTGATTTCTTCCGACGCTACATCAATGACTCATTGGGTATGTGGAAGCACACAAACGCAGAGCTTTTAAAGTTCATCACTCACTTCAAAAGTCCGTTTAAGTGCGCCATCAGGTTCACCCTGAATGACACAACAACGAATGCGTTCCCTTTCTGGACGACCTAATTGCTGTGCAATGTGACAGTGAATGTACGACTGAACTTTACATAAAACCAAACCATCCAGGCGTCATATTTCATTACTCCTACAGCATCCGATAGCTACTAAGAAATATGTTATTTTAATCGAATATACACAAGCGACCAGCTTGTCCTCAGACGAGGTTGCCACCACAATGTCGGCCAAGAAGATCGATGATAGACTTTTCGAACAGGACGGATATCCATCACATCTTCTACATCGAGGGAAACGAGAAGCTCTCCGTGGGACCACTGGACCATACGAACATCAAAGAGCGCGGCCAGAACGCCTAATTAAGAAAAAAAAAAAAAAAAATTTAGTAAAAAAAAAATTAAAACCAGGAAAAAAAAAAAAAAAAAAAAACAGGTCAACCACACTGGCATACCCTGGGGGAAAAATAAGGTGTCAATGTACATTCGCGGGTTTAGACTTAAGTTTGGTAATAGCTATTAATCCTGGAGTTTAATGAGGTAAACGAGTGGAGAGTGTTATCATAGTACGTTTTATTTGATATAACATTTATTATTCCTGGTATTGCTCACGGATATTGACTTCTTAAGACAATTGGCGTGGGGGGAGGGGGGCAAAATGCATGAAGGCAATGGGCAGGACCAAATGGAGTTCAAAGCGCACTCCATACGTAACGCAGTTCATTACTAGTCATGTTTCTGGCCCGCGCCGAAAGGAATGCTGTATCTGACCACCTTGACTCACCCGATGACTGTAACGAAAATGTTGTGGCTAATGTACCGACTTGCATCCGCAGTAGATAGGTTTGGAACGCCCGAATGTGCCTTCAGAACGTGGCTGGTGCATGAGTAATTATGACGCCACCACTCGCGGCCATACTGGCAGTAGGCGTGATTTATGACGTGTCACCAGAGATAGAGGGGCAGTTGCATCTGCCCGCCAATCACGCCGCCGCCCACGCTGGCGCGAGGCGGAGTTATCTGTCGGCTCGGAAGGCAATGTTTTATTTTGGGGGGAGAATTGATCGGGAGATTGAACTGAACGGACGGTTCGGTCCGCGACGCCAGGCGGTTGTTCTCATTGTCTTTGGTGCTGGTAGATGCGCGCTAAATTACTGCCAGCACTCGTCATATTTTGGGATTGAATCCCTCCGTATAAATGGTTATACATCATAATATAACGACAAGTTGTGCGCTTCTTTACGTCGGGATATCTGCGGCACACGACGGTCCTTAGACTGACATCACACCAGGGTCTACCCTACAACTTGGTGCCGTGAACCGGATCAGATTATAACATAGTACCTGTGACTGCAGATCTACTGTCGGACCCGACTACAGCACGCCGTTCAGTAGGACGAGAAAGTGAAGCAACGACTTCAGCAATTCCATAAGCCCCGGAGAATCTCGAAATCCTCCCACATACCATCGTTCAAATTTTGGCCACTGTTAGCACTGTCATAAAATTGTGCAAACGAATGTTCGCTAGCACTGATGTATGTGTATAAGCTAAGAGCAGTACTTGCGAATTTTCTATGTGAATTAGGAAACCTAATACAAACAGTTTCTCCACAAAACTTGCGAGAATAAAAATTTGATAAACTGTTGGGAAGTAAATGCAGTAAAAAGAATCCTGACGGAAATTACCACGGAAAGACTGACTGATAGTTTTAATCAGATAAGGACGGAGATGGGCGCACAAGGCATGAGCCAGAACATAAATCCATTTACAGGGGAGAGTCATACTAAACTATGCGACTGGATTATACAACTAGGTCGCAACAGATTTAGTATGGAGAATGAACGGATGCGAATCATATGCCTGAAAATCCTCGGTGGACCTGCATCGGAGTTCTACAGCGTATACTGTCACTACAGTCGAACTTGGTGTGGGCAGAGACTAAACAAATTATGAAAGAAAGATATTCCGACGTGCGAGACCATAAATGCGCCCAGGAGGCCTTAAAGAAACTTAAACAGCATCGCAATGAGCTTGCTCAGAATTTTGGCGAACGAATTCTTACTTTGGCTAGAGAAGCGTACATTGACCTGAACAACCCGACCACCCAAGACATTCTGATCGACATATTTAATAGGGGAGTACAGAGCCATCAGCTAGCCAGCAAATTATACCGACACCAATTCGGGACTATAGAAGAAGCGATCAAATTTGCCGTACGAGAACAACAACTTGATAGGACACTTTTATCGTGTAGGGGCAGTCAATGGATGTAGATATAGTTCAAACTGGAAATTGCCGACTAGACAGAATATATCAATTAGTAGTATCCACAGGAGAAACTGTACCAAAAATAGCAGCGAAAAACTAGACCCACCAAAACCACCAACCCAACTTCAGCCGGGATCCCGAGTCTTCTACCCATTCTGTCCACCGTATCCTCAAACACTCCGCGACATTATGCCCCCAGACCTAACTATGGACCTCGGCCGCTGCGTTCGCCTGTAGGCCCTCGAATTTGGAGGACACAGCCGCTTATCTGCATTAAATGTGCGAGGATAGGACACATATACCGGCAGTGCCGTTCCTGCCAAAATCACCCTAGACAGGCAGGGAACTGAAAAGCTCCATTGTGTACGACCACCACGATGGAGTTGAAAGTAAGCAAAAACATGAACTACCGAGGAAGGAAATAAAAAATATCACGAAAAGATCCGAAAAACGAACGTAGAAATAGGAACGCGTCCAGCACGTTAGCATTAAACCCAATACCCCCAGGTGCTGGCTCAAAAGTGCTAATCAAAAAGCATACACCCTTGTGAACACCGGAGCGGATATTTCGCTAATAGCAAAATAATTATTTGATAAAATTACGGACGATCAAACCCTTAGATTTTCTTGAGACCAAAAAGACCGTATTCCCCTCATTTCGGCCAGCGGACATTGCTTGAAAAATATTGGTGTAGGAGCATTCAGAGTCGAGATTAGTAAGCCGTTCAAGTCTCAGGTAGTAGAAGACTTGACACAAAAGTGCATGTTGGGACTCGTCTCCGGCTGCTTCTGCGCCGACGTTGTCGGCATCCTCGGCTTCCGGTGCGGCGTTGGGCGAAGTCCGGTCCGGCCGGTGTCTGACTGCCAGCACTGTTGGGATGTAAGCGCCCACAACGTGCAATGAAATGTAAATGTAAATGTACGCTTTAATGTGTTCTACGAATCCTTAGAATTCATCATTCCAAATCAATGTTCATGAAAGTGACTAAAGTGATTGGATCACTCATTTTCTGTGCAAATGTTTACTTTTCAGGTTGGGTGGAGCACCAAAAGGGGCTTTTGTTTAGATAGCATACAAGATAGCATAGGCAAAAAGAAATGTAAAAAGCATAACTTTTAGACAGCATAGCATAAAAGAATTGTAAATAAATGCAGCATAACTTAACCTAACTTATCCTAACCTTCCTTTGGAGGAAAAGCTTTGCTAGGGAAGTCTTGGAATATTCTAATTTTGAATGTGTCATGAACACTAGACGAAAGCAACATTTATGTTATGACAGATGTAACCATAGTTTAATACCCATTGCCCAGCATATGGAAACCATTAGTTGGCACTAAAAAGTAAGCATATTTGACATAACATGTGCCTCACTATCTGCTTTCTAGCCATGTGTGAAGTAATAAGAAGGTAAGGCATTTTGTAGATTAAGTGGGAATTATCTTAAATGAAATTATCAGAGTTCATTATTTTGGTAAAACTATGTCGACATATCAGTATATACAGGTAGAAATTGCTCCGGAGTTTTTGGGGCTGCATTAAAGTGCATTTTGATGGAATAATCCTCATATCCAACTGTGCTGCTTTTGTCAACTCGATTTGATTGTGAATTACCATGCATAATTAATGCCATTTTCTTACTGGAGTGAATTTGCATTGGAGCATTCTGTCTACATGGTCACATCCTAGACTGTAAATCTTAGTAACTTGAGGTGCGCTCTGTATATTAGCTGGTTCACAGAAACCCATTGGCTTTTAGAGAGAGTACATATGAGGGCTACAAAAATGGTTAATCGTATAAGCAACCTGTCATATGGGGAAAGATTGAAGAAATTGAAAATCTTTTCACTGAGATATAGAAGGCTGAGAGGGAAAGTCTTTCTGCAGCGAGTTATGCCCATTGTGACTTGTTATTGCCCTAAAGAACTTCAAATCATCCGCAAATTTCAAAACATTACTGCTTAGGCCACTGTCAATGACATTTACAAATGCAATAAACAGTAGTGGCCCCAGTACTGCCCCTGGGGGACTCCACTAAGAACATTTTGCCATGATGACTTTGTATCATTTAGCATCACTCTTTGCTGTGTATCTGAAAGCCACAACTCTATCCATTTTAAGATGCTACCTGAAATACCATGGACCTGAAGCTACACCATTAACCGTTTATGGGGTACCTTGTCAAAGGCCTTACTAAAGTCGAGTAATGCTACATCACCCTGATTTCCTTGATCAAATTGTTCTGTGTCGAAGTTCAAAAGTCGAAGAGATTTGTGAGACACGATCGCCTTTGTCAAACCCTTGTTGAGTATCTGGAATCAATCTGTTTCCTCCCAGACAACTAACTACTATATCCTTGATAATTGATTCGAGTACCTTGCAGACTATGGATGTGAGACTTCCTGGACTATAGTTTTCAGCTCTCTCTCTTTCTTCTTTCTTGAAAATAGGAACTACATTTGCTCTTTTCCAATGTGTTGGAATTTTATTTTGTGAAGCTGATTTATAAAATATTATACTTAGTGGAACCGCCAGTTCCTTTTCAGCCTCCCGCAATATCCTAGCATAAATTTAATCAGGTCCTGCTGTCTTGTTTGGCTTTATCTTCCTGATATGATTGAAATAAACATCACTATCAAAGAAATCAACATCATTTATCCGATCACGTGTCACTGAATTATGTTATCCGGTCGGCGGATTGGTCATATCTTCCAATGCAAACACTGATTTCAACTACTTGCTCAGATCCTCAACCATCTCACTATCATCACCCAATATAATCCTATTTACTTGGACCAATTGTGCTAGAAACTTTACTCAGCTTGTAGAAACTAAAGAACTTTTTGCTGTCCCCATTACAGTTCCCAGCCAAACCCAGTTCTTTTGCTCGCTTTGCTGCTCTGTTTTTTTTTTGCTTCACAGTGTCTCTAGTTTTTCGATACGCCTTTAGATTTAAGATATGTGAAGCTTCCTTAAACACTCTAAATGCAGCTTCCTTAGCATTAATTTTTTTTTTCAAGTCTGGTGTAAACCATGCTGGCTTTCCTATCCTTCTTTTGCTCCTTTGCTTTTGGGGGACATGTCTAATCTGAATTTCCTTCCAGTAAGATTTGAACATTTCCCACATTGCACAGGCATTTAAATTGGATAATTCTTCTTTCCATCTTATGGCACTTAAAGCCGCTCCCATGCAGTCAAAATCTGCCCTGTTGAAATTTGGAACCTTTACCAAATTATCCTGAATAATTTCCCCTACATGTGCCTTGAATCTAACTATGTTATGGTCACTTCTTCCCAGAGTTTCTCCTACAGTCAAGTCTTGAACCAAGTCACTTAAATCTGAGAATGCAAGGTCAAATAATGAGCCATGCCTGATAGGTACCGTTACAAACTGGTGTAAGAACAAATCCTCTTCAAGGCATTTCCTAGACATTTTGCATAATGGGGAGCCAACACCAACATTTTCATATAATTTTAGATTAAAGTCACCAATAATAAGGCACTTCCTCTGAAAGTCCAAGCAGGACCTATGTTATTCAACCCTACCTGTACTACAACTGTACTAAACTGGTGATCACTGGTGGCCTGTGCCACCACTGGCACCAGGTCCTTGACCTTGGCACCAGGCCTGGTGATGCACCTCCTGTCCCTCCTACCTTTACAGAATGCCCGATCTAAATGTCGCACACGAGAATCACCTAGACCAGCACTGTATCCTTATTATTACTATCTTGGGCGCAGGATAGTGCCTGGAATCGATTCGATATTGATATGCTTGCTTCCTGAGCATTTTGACTAGGTTTCCTCCCACTCCTACCACCTGCCACCTGCCACTCACTGACTCTTTCCTTAGGCTCGCGTCTCCAAATTATCCACTCCCTGACCTCATGCCACTTCCCCTCCTGTGACCTACCAGAACTACCCTTCATCCGTTCACTATTAACACTCTCCCCTAGATAAATCCCAGCCACCTCCACAGTAGGGGAAGCCTCAGCTACCTGGTGGCCTGCGACCACCTGGGCATAGGATGTCCCTGCTGCAGAGTGACCCCTAATTGTTGCATTTTCTAGCCTACCCTGTGCAACAAGGGCAGCCTTGAACTTGGAAAGCTCTGCCTTAAGGGCCCTAACTTCCTCTAGTGCCTGCATCCTGGTAGAAACCATCCTACAGGCTGCATCTTATACTTAGATCTATATTGAAATTAACTCGTTAAATAACCGACAAAAATTATATAAATAGCCAACTATTATTCACTATAAATCTACCTCTATACTGTCAGATAATTATTTAAGTACCTCAAGAATACCAACACACTAAGCAGAAACTATAAAACAATTGCTTGCTTTTTGTTTTGTTTTTCTTTAAATTAAATGTCTAATCTAATTGTTTTCTAGACAAGTAGACAACTAGATTACAAATATAACTTGTGATATCGCTTATGGCTAGACCGGAAAAAAAACAGAAGTCAAACAGCACTTATGAATAGCACCAACTTAGTATTATGCTATATCTTAAACTTGAACACCAAAAAACTATGCACCACAAAACTAAATAAAGCATGTTAAGAAAGTTTTAGTATTTTCTAATGTAGCTTATAATATCTGCACACAGAAAGGACGGCAACAGGCTATCTACAAAAATAAATACAAAGACTTTTCTTACGAAAGAAACTACACCGTGAGCGGCACAATTTGAAGGTTACCTAATAACCTTGGAATCTTGCTACGATCTCCAACTGAACAGAACTAAATGCTAAAATACTCCCTAGATACCTCTACAATTACACCGGTATATGGAGATACACCGAGTGTAATTGAAGCTAGCTATTTAAATTATAAACTCTATCTAAAACATTAACACCCAAAAGACCAAAACATATTCCTCTACACTACACAAGTCTGAGCCACGGGGCCGCGCCACTGTCTACAAAGCGTCCCCGTGGAGGATTGGCAAAGCTACCTAGTGTACTTCATGCTCGCTATTTTAATCTGAACTCACTGTTTTAATCTGAACTCACTGTTTTAATCTGAACTCACTGTTTTAATCTGAACTCACTGTTTTAATCTGAACTCACTGTTTTAATCTGAACTCACTGTTTTAATCTGAACTCACTGTTTTAATCTTAAACTATAGCTTAAACTTAAACAGTTAAAATTATAAGGTAAAGGCTAAAACAGGACAAGCACACAAGTCACAAACCGTACGTATCCTAAAGACCGACGCGTTTAACCAACGCGCCGGTCATTTATAAGCGGGCACGCAAGGAATGGCGTAAATTGGCCGGAAAAATATGGCGTTATGTGCGAAAAACCGGAGGGGTAGGCGGATTTGGCCCCCTTCCAGGGCGCGTGCTAACCTATTCTAACCTCCCATTAGAGATATAATCATGGATTTATAATCAAATTGGATATTTTGATAGATGGAAAACTGTGTTGTTCTTGTTGTTGCAAGATAATTGTCTAAGCTAAAGATGTCTAGGAAAAAAATGTACCTAGGAGTAAAATCATCTTGAAGAAACGCAAGGTATTTGTGGCAAGATGTGAGTACCTATGACTTTATGACATAACGTTGGCCCAGGATGACCAGCGACTCAAAAGTCCTCTAAAACGTAGTCTAGTTGTTCGCGTAAAAGTACCTAAGGTTTGAACTGACTACCAGCATAGTCTCGGACGATTTTCAAGATAATGCAAATTGTGGGGAAGGGGAAAGATATTCCTCTAGTGGTCCGCGGGTTATCGTAACGCCTTTGACGAATTCTTTGTAGAGTTTGTTTACTCCCGAAAGGCGAGTTAGCCAGTGAAATAACGCTTTACAGCAGTACAGTATTAGAATAAGAGTCGTGTTAAGGAGTTACGGTCATCCTGTTTGTTTTTGGTGTAGCCGTTCATAGGTGTAGGATGTCGAGGAATCCCTGTTCTGAGGGCAATATATTACCCTTGATTTCCAGAGGCTTTCCAGAATATCCTGACGATTCCTTCACGACAAAGACGCCGGGTAACGATAATTGCTAATAATCATAATGGTAATAAACATTCTATGTGAATTGTCGGCAATCCAACCAGCAGCAATTCAACGAGAAAAAAATATGCTATAAGGTAGCTAGTCATCATTGATTTCTCCAGAGATACCTCCAAAAACATTACCAAAGACACCGTCTCAGAGGTACCGCCAGAGACACTGCCAGAGACATCGCCAGGCACCGCCAGAGACACCACCAGTCATACCGCCAGAGACACCACCAGCGATACGGCCATAGACAGCACCAGAGATATCGCCAAAGACACCACCAGAGACACCACCAGAGACATCGCCAGAGACACCACCAGTGATAGGGCTAGAGACACCACCAGTGATACCGCCAGAGACACCACCAGTGATACCGCCAGAGACACCACCAGAGACACCACCAGAGACACCACCAGTGATACGGCTAGAGACACCACCAGTGATACCGCCAGAGACACCACCAGTCATACCGCCAGAGACACCACCAGAGACATCGCCAGAGACACCACCAGTGATACGGCTAGAGACACCACCAGTGATACCGCCAGAGACACCACCAGTGATACCGCCAGAGACACCACCAGAGACACCACCAGAGACACCACCAGTGATACGGCTAGAGACACCACCAGTGATACCGCCAGAGACACCACCAGTGATACCGCCAGAGACACCACCAGAGACACCACCAGAGACATCGCCAGAGACACCACCAGCGATACCGCCAGAGACATCGCCAGAGACACCACCAGCGATACCGCCAGAGACATCGCCAGAGACACCACCAGCGATACCGCCAGAGACATCGCCAGAGACACCACCAGTGATACGGCTAGAGACACCACCAGTGATACCGCCAGAGACACCACCAGTGATACCGCCAGAGACACCACCAGAGACACCACCAGAGACACCACCAGTGATACGGCTAGAGACACCACCAGTGATACCGCCAGAGACACCACCAGTGATACCGCCAGAGACACCACCAGAGACACCACCAGAGACATCGCCAGAGACACCACCAGCGATACCGCCAGAGACATCGCCAGAGACACCACCAGCGATACCGCCAGAGACATCGCCAGAGACACCACCAGCGATACCGCCAGAGACATCGCCAGAGACACCACCAGCGATACCGCCAGAGACATCGCCAGAGACACCACCAGTGATACGGCTAGAGACACCACCAGTGATACCGCCAGAGACACCACCAGTGATACCGCCAGAGACACCACCAGAGACACCACCAGAGACATCGTCAGAGCTCCACCAGTGATACCGCCAGAGACACCACCAGCGATACCGCCAGAGACACGGGGGTCCGCGCGATGCCGGAGAAGCGAGGTCTCTGGCGACCAGCCAGGTGCCAGATGCTTAGGTGCGAAAGCTGAAAGCAGAAAGAAGATGTTGGGAACTGGCGCGCTGAGCCCGGCCGATTGTGGGCCGAATGTGGGCCGATTGTGGGCCGAATGTGCCTCTCGAAATCGGCTTTTCCTTGTATGTTCAAGTAGTGACTGGGGGATTAGTTTGTCGGAATCCATTTAAGGCTCGTCGCCTGCCTGTTATTACTTGCACTATATTCTTCGGACCACCAAGAGCAATTTTATAGTAGTGAGTACCTTTGTTTTATGTATTATTTTGTTTCGCTGCAGACATGATATTGGTGGTGTGTTTACATATTGATTCAGTCTGTATATCGTCTAATTCAAACAAGCATTATTCAGTAAAACAGCTCCAGTCAGCCTTTTTAATATTCAATCGGAATACGGCTGGTCCGTGAAGGGAAGGAACGTAGTTAAAAGCCACTTGTATGGGGAAGTGGTCGCTGTTAAGGAAAGTCTGCTGCCGGGATCCAATAATGTCATAGAGCTATACTAGATCAGCATATGGACAGACCAAAATTGGAAAAGCTGCTAGTAAATTAATATATTGTTGTGAGAGACCCAGCATATACAGCATGTTGCTTGTTATTTTATATCAAGGTTTCAAAAAGCATCAGCTTTTTGGCTGCGCCTTTTTGGATCCCATACACGACACTATCCATATTCGTCCCTTTCCTCATCCATGCTGTATTTCGTCGTCGCCTAACAGCCATTGTTTAATAGCCATTGAAACGAACCGATTGCATAATTTTAAGTGCGCCCTAAATGTCAACCGTTCTGCTGAACATGCTTTCAGGAAAATGTCCTGCCCTGTGTGCGATGTTGTATTTCACTGTACAAAAATCGTCGCCTTGTATCTTGTTTCCGTTCTGACTGGATATCTGGTGGTTCGCCTTTTACCTTTAAAGAAGGTATGCTTTCGAAACGACGAACATTTTTGTTGTGAAACTATGTTCCTGTCTTAACACGCGCCCTGGAGGGCCTCTGAAAATTACGCGCACTTTGGGGGGGGGAGCGGATTTCGCCCCCTTAAGATCTCGGCTCTTATTAAAGCTGGAGCAACAAAAATTACAGGGTGGATGGGTACGGTAGTGAATTCTATTATGTAAGAATTTCATGACCTTATGTCGATATTTTCAAGCTAAAATGAGGTTAAAATGTGAAAATGTTCTGGTTTTACGTAGCTTGGCTTGTCATTGTTATGGATTACTATGATTGTGTTTAAATGCTCCAAAATGGGCGTCAGTGATGTTTTCGACATTACTAATGATGCAATACAGATGCTAGACCCGGCATTTGACCTCGGGTCACCTATATCAGGTCACTTTATCAGGTCATTACCTGCTCCAGTTACCGGAACCGGGCCGCCCGCCCGATTGCTCCGTTGGGCGGCTCGGCACAATCGGCTTCGCAAACAAAGGAGTGAAGTACATAAATACAGTATTGAAACGCTTAGGTACACAATGACAAACAGCAGTTTTAGGATGTGTAGGGAGCAACATGAAAGTCGCATCAATCGCATGACAGTTGTTGGCATGTATGACAACATTCCAGTTCACCAAGTTTGGTTCTATTAACCTGTCATGAACTTGACCTGACTTGACGTCGGAGACCTAACATGACTTTGAAGCAATATAGCATAACAATATGCATCAAACAAGTCGCTAGTGTTGAAAAGAACACTTCCATTTTGGCAATTTACGGGAAGCGCATCAGTGCTGATCTTTGTGGTCTTTCGCTGATTATTTTTTTCAAAACTTTATCGACCCCTAACCACCAAAAAATGAGACGATTTTCGTTTTTCTTGCTTTAAGCAACGCGCCGGTCATTTCTAAGCAGGTACACATACAATGGCGTATATCGGCCGGACAAATCTGGAGTTATGTAAGGAAAACCGGAGGGGTGGGCGGATTTCGCCTCCCCGCCTCCAGGGCACGTGATAATATTAAAGCTAATGCAGGCGTAGGTCACCCTACAATAATTTGTACCGTATGCCATTGAACAATGGAGCTTCACGATGTCCGCAGAGAAATCCTCCACAGTCACGCATAGGCGTCACCACTCCACACCCACAGCTTCACTTGGGATTGACGACACAGCGATCGAAAAAGTGAAATAGTTCAAGCTCTCAAGAGTACATTTGACTCTGAAGCATACCTTCAACACACATATCCATGATAACACAAAGATATGTGTGAAGCACATCAGGTTCGTCCGTGCATTAGGTGGCACAGACTGGGGCGGAGACAGGAAAACAATACGACTCTATGGAGGAATAGTTAGATCCATCATTTAATGCAACAAAATCATCTATATATTCAGTTCGCCGACACTGTACAACAATCTAGAACGCATTCAAAACCTATTCTGATTCAGCTGCACCCAAGCCGCCGCAGGGGCCCTCGGCTGCGCAGCTATAGCTAGTCTACTAGTGGACGCGTACATCCATTGCAAGACACAACAGCTGCACCGATATCACATCACAATCCAGTACATTTAAAGCCACCCGGCACAGCGGCACTTGCGGTCTGACAGAAACGATAAAAGTCAAATTGGGTGCAAACTCACTTCATTTAGTATCCAAATTGTTCTGTCTCTCTCAGATGCCAGTCTCATTATGCTAACCAGTACAATAAGGCCACCTGCCAGGCCTTTTCAACCCACTCTCAACCAAAGGTCGAGTAGTTGATCTAGGACAGGAAGTCAGATATCACGCCAACTGAAGTCCGTAACCTTTTCAGCGAATACACCACTTTCAGTAACTGCAAAGATATGAATGAACAAATTATGAATGCAATAAATAATACTATGGATCAAATACTACTGTCACACACACAACATGCCGCCCCGGTAGCTCAGTTGGCTAGAGCCCTGGCCTGCACTGGTCTCCCCTGTCCTGGCAACACAGGGTTCGAGTCGCTTCGCGCACTTAGTCCCCGGCCGGGAGTGTCAGTTGGCAACTGGCTCGATAAGGCCGGGGACCAGCTACCGGGCGACCGTGTCGGTGCATTGACGGTGCGTTAAACTTTCCGTACAAATTCTGCCGTTGAACTAGAATTCATGGATCGGGTGGTGAGGCCAGGCTTCACGCAACAATGCTTAGTAATAGAACCCTGGTTCCTAAAGCCACCCCAGCAACAACTCAGATTAGTTTGTTTGCTTAAGAAGAAAATAAAAAGTTTCCATTGTCTTTACCTTTTCTTTACCTTACCTTCCATACTCTCTCTGTATCTCTCTCTCTCTCTCTCTCTCTCTCTCACTCTCACTCTCTCTCGCTCTCTCTCTCTCTCTCTCGCCCCTCTCTCCCCCTCCCTCCATCCCCATCGGTGATTTGCACAGACATATGCTTTGTGTACTTCCCAAGTTATAGGCGAGGTTCCATTTGAGGTGGTGTAACGAAACCTGTTTTACCACTAAAACTTCACCTGGAACTCAGACCTCTCCCTTCAACAAACACAGTCGATGTTGGGTACCGCCGGAATGTGATGACAATCGCAGGGTGGGTCGGCGTGATACTTGCATCACTGAACTACAGCTTTGCTGCTGCACTTTGGGCTTCGTTGATGTCAGTCTTGATTCTACGTATGAAGGGCAAGGGGAAACAGACGCCACCGAAAATGTGCCATCTGCCAAGTACGGCAATCGTCGAATAGATGGCACCACTATGCAGAGTTGGCTCCTAGCCGATAGTCGCGCGATCCATGCAGTACTTTCTATGACGAGACAGAACACAGCAGACGTGTCTTCTTTGTAAAAAGCCGAGGCGTTCAAATCAGGAATTGTAGTCTTCTACAGACTAACTTGGTTATGTGACGCGCGGCCGACGCCTTTGTGGTGGGAGCCTCGCCGCCACAGAAAAGATTGGATTCCCCTGATTGGCACAATAACAGGACATCCATGTCAGCTAATGAAGTCAATCACAGCCTTCTATTGAATACTGGATTATGAAATTTTCGGAACAAGCTTAAATTAGTGTCAGCCTGTTAAACGCCACGGCAACTTGGCCAGATTTGAGAAGGTACCCGGTAATGATGTGAGATAGGGATAGTGGAATGAATTTGATTGGCGCCATTGGGGAGCAGCGCTGTTTCTTGTTATTAGCGCGCCTTGGGTTGGCTTTCAGCTGCACTGAATATGTTAACTGGGTTTTCGTCTCCTGCCGTGATTATGATTTAACACGCCCCGGGGTGATGGGCGTCAAATTGGCCCCTCCCCACCATAACGTCCTGTCAAAACAAAGGGAAAATGGCGGCGCGCAGCGCCATGGAAGATAAATGTATCAGTAGGAATATTTGTGGTAGTTTCATTTTGATATCAATAAATGTCACTCAGCTAGGTGAAGTCAAAGTCAGGTCATTGCTTCTGAGAGGTGCAGTCTTTCGAAGTACTACCAAGATACCTAATTAGATGCTATTCGCCCAGTAGTGGATTTGATGACCGGCATTGGGATATACGCATAGTTGAGAGATCTTCACGTCTGGTTGCATGCATTTCAACATTTGACCTTTGTAATGCCCAGGACCTCAGTTGACCCCCAGTGACCTCGAGTGTCGTTATTGTGCTTCGTTCTCTCCAGAGTACTTTTGTCCCTGAAGTCAAGGTGCGCGCCAATGGTAAGCCTGGAGCACTAAGAATATTGCAATTTGTGGCCATTTTCACCGTACCCAGAAATATGGTCACCGTAATCACGTGACCTGACCAGTGATATGTGCATCAAATGCATCACGTGGGAGTTCGTCGTCTCACAATACGTCGTCAGCCGGATATACAGTAGGCTCATGGAATACAGTATGTACGAACTCATGGCAAGTTTGACTTCCGCCCAAGCTGGATGGTCGCCAGTTGACGCGAACGCAAAAACAATAACGCCTTTCGAGCCTGTTCGTCATCCGCAATGCACTCGTTTGCTCCCTTTTCTGGGACGAAAGATTCTAGATCTGGCGGTGGGGTAAAATTTGACACCCCACCATATCGTGTGGAGATCGGCCATCCACCCATGTGCGTGCTAACGGGAAGCACCAAACTCGCAGGCGCCTCCAACGATCTGCTGCTGTAAAACCTGGAGAAATGGCCAGTTCACGGTTCAGCTTGCTTTGCTTCACCCTGACCGGAAGGACATTGGATGAAAGATCATGGGTATCCTCCGTTCCTTTCCGATATTTGATATGGGGTTTCACTGCACACAGAAAAAAATGATTGTTACTTGGATGACTCAACCCTATTAACACGCACACTGAAGCCGCAGTATGGTAGAATCCGCTCACCAATTATTTGTCAACGATACGAGTTGATCATAAACAGGAGATGCTATCGTAATGTAACATTGTGACCATTTTAACACTCTAAAAGCGCATCCTATGCAAAAAATAATGTTGGAAATCCTTCGGTACACATTGCGGGGGTGCAAAGTTAACTCATCGGTCTGGGGCCGACCGCTGGCCCGACCGCTGGCCCGACCGCTGGCCCGACCGCTGGCCCGACCGCTGGCCCGACCGCTGGCCCGACCGCTGGCCCGACCGCTGGCCCGACCGCTGGCCCGACCGCTGGCCCGACCGCTGGCCCGACCGCTGGCCCGACCGCTGGCCCGACCGCTGGCCCGACCGATGGCCCGACCGATGGCCCGACCGCTGGCCCGACCGCTGGCCCGACCGCTGGCCCGACCGCTGGCCCGACCGCTGGCCCGAGCGCAGAGCTTCAAAGGTTACAATGGTTTGTTGGTGCGGTGGGGTGTGGGCAATGAGTAGCGGCCAATCTGTACCTCGTTTGACCCTGAAGGAATTTAACTAGGGTCATTCAATTTGCACTGAAGTGAGTTCACTACAAATATAATATACCTTCCAGATGCTGTGCTTTAAGAGTCAGAAAATTATTAGATCTTAGTGGGGCAGAATCCGCTCCCTTTCCTCCTGAACACTTGATGTGATAGGCCCTCAGACGCGCATGCTATGCTGATTCGTGAAGTAGCACAGATCAAGACAATGCTACGTCTGCTACCTGCAAGAAATTCACAGTCAAAGTTTTCTACCTGTTTAAATTACTATGATTTCACAGCGGTACATTTTCATTCACCTTCATTTATTTTGCCAGTGCTATAACACACGCGCAAGAAAGCCTCTCACATAACGAGCATCGATGGGGAGAGAGCGTATTTACCCCCCACCCCACCCCCACCCCCACCCCCACCCTGGAGATCTCGGGAACCATTAAAGTTACAGATTAAGCTAGGAGGTCGTCTTTGCCCCCTCCCCCTCCCGCTCAGTTCCTGTATTCACCAGTTGATTAAGATAAAAACATTGTTGCATCAAATACGTTTATCAATTTCGAACGAAGTCCCAAGACTTCATTACAATATTCTGCCCGTTTATGAGACATCGTCGAATGGCACGAGCGATAGGTGAATCCACCCTCCCCTCCAGTGCGCATGTCAACATACCCGACAGTATGTTTTACGAAGCAAGTCGAGCAAGGAGTCAAACAAGTAAAAAAAAGTCAAACAAATCAAACGTATCGTTTGTTGATCCAAAGCCTGAAATACACCTAAAATACAATTTGCATGCCAGCGTTTCTAATTTGAAAAACAAGAAGAATAGCTGTCCACAAATATCAATGACCAGCACTTTTTCCTTGCCAAATCCAAACATTCTCCATTGCATAACTCAAGCCCTGCAGAGAACCCTGGTATACTAAGCTTGCGTTTTATTTGGGGGAGGGGTACTTTATTACACAGGACGGTATTCATGAATCCTGGTAAATAGTTGCAAAGGCGCACATCATGGTGAATTGTTTATACTTGGCGCCCAAACTGTATGAGATCATACCACAAGGTGCATCAAAATGTGCCACGATATCCACTAGCTGATATAATCGCATACAGGGGGGGGGCACGGCCGCTATAGCCTTATCGAACGACCTGAAGGGACAAGCTATTTTTCCCACACTAAACGGGACCGTAAGTTGATCTCAAGATGTCAATTTGACATCGGGTACTGAGGCATGTTAAAAAAAAATATCACCAGGTGTGACGACTGCGACAAGAAATGTACGAATGTGAAGCCAATGCTTCACTTCCGTGCTAAGGTCGGGATTGATTTAGTTACTGACACAATTATTAACTTTTTAACCACAAACGGACAACTGGATAATGTTAAAATAGACCCTAACACATACGGTAACTTTAGTTTATCAAAATATATGAATCTGAGTATAGGGCGTTTTCCTAATTAAAATACAGTTAATTGCATATGTGTATGTAATCATCTTTTATGTTCCTAAGAAAAATGTTCAATATTCAGCTTCTTGTAGGTTCTCTGGTTATGCATCCATGTTTAGAACATTCTGTCAATCCCAGGACGCCTACCTACCCAAACTGTATGAGATCGAAGTAACATCAGGGTCGTTCTTTAAATTAGTGCTTTTATATTTTATCGCTGTTCAAAATAGCATAGAGGTGACAATGCTAATCGTGAGCAGCAATTATCTCAGAACAAGACGCTTCTAATGCTTGCGAAGCGCTTGCAGAACCGTGCCAGCTGTGGTGTTGGTACATGCTAACCCTCACCTGCTAACCTTCACCTGAGGGCTAACCCTCACCTGTGAGCGGCATTCTTTTCGTCTTCTCCAGTGGAGTCTTCTCCACTGGGAGAAGAGGAAGTGGGAAGTTGCGACCCCTGTCACTTCCAAAACGTGAGTGCTAGAGGGACGAACCAAAAGACGTGCGTGTGGTTTGGGATGATATCTTGGTATTGACACCGATTTTGTAACTGGTGGTGATGACTTTGATCTGACCCTAAAGGTCTGATCAAAATTCAAATTTTCGCCAACTTCGAAACTTTTCGCAAAGTGATCGCAAAGGCTTCCTAAACTGCACATTTTTTTTATTTTCACGATATTCGTCGACCCTTTACGGCTGCGATAGGATTTCTCAAGCTCCATTTAAAGTGTAGGCCACGGTTCAGGTCAGGCCGACCCTACATTTGAAAACCTGATAGAATTTGTATTCAAGCTACTGCTTCCCCCCCCGCCCGAAGGAAACAACGGGCAGTTAAATCAGATTCAGAACCTAAACATGTCAGGATGTAAACTTTACACTTTGTTGACATTTTGTCGGAGGCGTTCCCTTTCATGGCATGATAATCGTGACCTGACCTGACATTTTTGAAATATTTATTAAATGTCCATAATTCAAAAACCATAGTTTTCACTTAGTGCTCGGAGATCTGAACACTCCATATGCTAATTTGCATCAGAATTCCCGCTGGTCGGATGTTAAGTTTGCGTGTTCACTGGTTGAGTTCGCATGGAATGACACAAAAGCGTATACATTGTTGGCCCTTGTCCGCGTGATACAGATCAGCGGGTGTCAATGGAAATTGGGATATGACATAATTATTATACGACCAACAATTATACGACGGCACGACAGCGATACGACATTGCTGCCATAGGACAGCACTGCGATCTCACTAACTGCGATATGACATTGCTGCTATGTCATAGACTTGTACCGACTTTGCTGCCCGACACGACTTGGAATGCAAACATTGGGACGCCACACTAGTGCCACATGACACAGTTGCTATGTCAGCAACCGCGACGGAGCATTACCGCTATTATTTCACCCAATGGTTACGTGCCGTGTACGTGTTGATGAGCAACTAACCACCAGGCTTTCATCATCATCACTCTGGAAAAACAAGCACTTCAATAATTTCATTCTCTTCATTCTTCCCCAAGGCACTACACAGCGCGGGCACGCTCCATGTCTGTCAACGACCTACCATGTCGAAAGAATAAATGACACCATGCCCGTCCCGTGGCGCCGTCTTCCCTCCCAACCCCAGCCACATCCGGCGTCTCTGTGTTCGCACATTCACGCATCATTTATTGTCAGTGGGGAATAAAAACTAGCCGACTTATCCAAATTACGCTAAATAAACGCCAGTCTTTGTTGGACGCTGCGGGCAACACAAAGTGTGTTACAAGTGAGAGAGAATAAAGGATCAAAGACAAAGGGAAAACGCGGCTACGGGGCATTTGAATACGCGCCGGAAATGGCCGCTTCCTCGCCACGTGCCACAAGAGCCGACGGCGGCAGCACATTAGCCTTCAGACAGCAGTGGTGCTGGAAATCTAACTGCTCCATAGTTAGCTCCGGTACTGGCTCTTCCCGTCTGCATATGGCAAGCCAACACTGTAGAACAAGAGCAGGGAATGTTTTTCATTTAAAGTGGGTGGCACTAGTGCTACTCAGTTCTCGGATAGTGCTACACTGCCATCTATCGTTTGACCCACTGGGCAGCACTTACTGTGCTTGCTCTGTTAAATGTTAAAATCAGGTACACTGCAATCAAAAATGTCGCTTTGATTGCAAGTACCTGATCATGCAATTGTAGTGTTTCTGCAAGGTCATTGCCTCTGTGCCACACTGTCGTGTCGCTTGTAGGGTCCTCGGGACTCCTCTGACTTTGTGGTGCCCTGCTCTATTCATTTTCTTCCCGTGCACTGCTGTGGACTCAGGGCAACTTAGTCATCCGCCTTTTTACAGTTATGTTCTCCCATTTAGTGTTCTGCTCTGCTTAGTGCCTTGATCCACCTACCTGACCTTGTGAAATGGTACGCATAATTTTTGCTGTGCCATAACAGAAACTGTAGTGCCCGTGCTTATCTGTAACTAAGCTACTATATATATAAAAATTTGGTTTTCCTTTCCATTTCGTACCTTCATAAACTTTCACAGCCTGGGCTTGCATAATATGAAACAGGCATAAAGAACAACTTATGCTACTCTTTGCGTCCATGTCTATTCTTAAAGCACTTGACACGTAGCACGTACAAATCAGGTGCAGTGACTCTTTATCAACATCATTTCAGGGTAGTCTGTACAGGGGCGGGGATGGCCGAGTGATTAACGTGTTGAGCTCTGGGTACCAAAAGTCTCGAGTTCAACACTCGCACCAATCGAGACATTTCACGATCACGCGGCCCACCGGCCAAACAATGTGGGCGGCGCTATTAGCAGTGATCGTGCTGAAGTGCGTCGAGAACCACCCAATCAACAAAGTAGCCTGTACAATATAAATTGCTTGTTTTGTCTTGTCATTCGCAGTACGTGCGTGTTCAGACACCACAACAGAGCTCGCCTTAACCACCAGGCAGTGTGTGCCTTTAACGCCCATGTTCGCTCCACGGTTGAGTACGGCGGTGCTGTGTACGCTGGGTAAGCTGCCGCCCACCTAAACGCCTGGAGCGTGAATCGCAACAGTTCCTCAAGTGGCTGGCTTTTAGCTCGGACATACCCATCTCCAGCTTAGACTGAACCACTCTCTTATCTCATTTCAACGTTCCTCTACCCAGTGTCGGCCGGCACAATACGATCTCGTGTTGCGACACAGCATTCACCATGGGAGAATATCGGCGGTGTGCTGATGTGCTGTTATTGTTCAGCCTCCCTGTGACGGGACTCCGGACAGTTATCTTGCTCGGTGGAATGTCTTGCCGGAGTGAACCGTGTTCAGTGTGTTCTTTCCGCTCGTATCTCCTCTCGATGTAACTCATGCAACAGAAGTGGCACGCGTAATAATTCTTATCAGTTCGTTTTGTGATTGCGTGTGTTGAGTGTGCACTTGAACTCAAGAGCCGTAGTCGGCGAAATTTATTGCACATACGATTTGTATTAGCTACATGATTACTTTGAAGTAATTTTGAACATACGGTTGCATTCAAGAGCAGATATTCGGATGTGGTGTTTTAGTTATCTTAGGGCAGTATAATTACAGTTTTTTAGCTGGAAGGTTCCATTGACCAGAGACGTCTTATACTTCTACAGCATGAGATAATACTTCATGCACATAATGTAGGTCATAATATAATATGTCATCAGATGCACGCCTCTATTTTGATTGAAGCATGCCAAAATACTGTCAAACTTCAATCAGGAAATCGGACATTTTGCACATGCCCGCTGCTTGTGGTAAGTCGACACATTGCTTTTTATTAAAGTGCAAGAGCCCTTTTCCTTGGCTGAAAGTGCCTTCTTCTTCTAGTGCTAACCAGTATAAAATCAAAAAATTATGCCTTGAAGAGAGGTGCTCTAAGGGTAGACCATTCAGAGATGTCAACGACTTGACAGGTTCTAGGATTTTACGCTTTATATTTTTTTCGACGTTCTGATAGTTCGTGAACGAACTGACAACCCAGCCCTCAGGGGCGACAACTTAGCTTGAGTACTGATTCCTTGTCGAACACTCACAGTGCAGAATAATTTCCCACTCTTGCATTGACAACCCAGCACGAAGGGGTAGCAGCCTACATTGAGTATTGTGTCCTTGCTAAACCCTCGCAGTGCGACAGAATTTCCTAGCCTTGTAGTATGAACTTCAATAGAATCCCCCACGAACTTTTGTTTTGAGCTAGGTCGAGGGATATGGTGAACGGAGTGGTGTAATAGTTCCATCCTTGAATGTTCGAGGTTATTTCGAACATTTTTGTGATTTTTTAAAAGCAGTTAGATGTCTGGGCGCAGTCAGTAGCCAGGTCGTCGATATGGTTTTCGGACCCCGATTCTTAAGCAAGTGCGAGATTCTGCCCCAATGTGATTGCTTTGCAAAGTGATGACCTGGTCTATACCTTTCACATGCGCAACGGTTAGCACTCGCACGTCCGGCGGTCCGCGCCAACTTCGCCGTTCCCGGGGGGGGGGGGCAGATATCTGCCCCTCGAAGATCTCTAGAACTATGCTAGCTAGCGAGAAACGAAAAATGGCGTTGGATAGCTGGTGACAGGCTCTATCGAAAGTGTTTCGGTCACTTTTTCGCTCAGCTCAATATTCAGGTCACTGGGTCATCATAGGACAAATTCGATCAGATCTGGTGGGACTCTCTGATATTGACACATATATTGAGGACCTGTAACATATAGAAACAAACGGCGAACGCTATTTGACAGCCCTTGAAATGTGCTATCGACAATAGGCGATGTGATTTAAGATCAGGTCAACCGAAACTATGACCTCACGTCAAGGTCATGAAGAAGCCTAGGGCGGGCATGTAGTGTACCAATCGATACACTTGGCGATACACGCACAATGACGGTAATTTCAGCCTTCTAGCTCAATGCAGTGCGATATAATGCGCATACATGTGCTAGTGATCTTAGGTGAACTCAGATGACCTTGGTGAGGTCACTGGGCAAAAATGTCAGCGGTAACATTGAGCATAGCTTCCAACTACACGCCACAACCGATGTGAGGTCATTCCGAGAGGAAATATGTAACCAGGAAACATTTGTATATTTTACCATAGCCTTGTAATGGGGGAAGCCATAGCCGCGACCTGACCTCAGGTCAATGCTACGGAAAAACGATATATACATAGTATGATCCCTGATAAGATCATGACGTGCTATACGTTTGAAGTCAATCGCTCAATTATTGTGGAAGTCATGCCACTCCGAGTGATGTTAGGTCACTTCGCCTGACCTGGTGGCCTGACCTGAGATGACCCATGGTTTAAAATGTATGAGGATATGCGGAAGAGACTAATGAGCAGCCATGCGAGGTTTGGCCTTGCTAACCCGATTAGCATGGCGGCAGATTAGGAAAAACTACAGGGGGCAGATATCTGCCCCCCTGGAAGTGCGCGTGTTAAGGTTGCCGATCAGATCAAGGTCAATGCCTGAAAATATCCCATGCTCTGTTGAATTTGGCAATGTTCGCCATAGATCATGCTCAGAAAAAGGTCACGAGCGTCAATAAAGGAAAACAAAATGATTTCCTATGGTTCAATATGTTGAGAACAGCATCCAATTTTTTCATATTCTTTAAACATAAAAAACAAGATTTTGTTTGAAATTGAGCATTTTGAATACGTATTTGGAGATAATATTCGCATCGGAAACAAGGTTAGCATTTAAAAGAAGCCAATTCCAGCCAATTTTTAAATTGGGATCATCCCAATCGATCGACGCTACACACTCCCTTACTCTGTCTCTGTGTACATTGACCCTCTCCCTTTCTCTCTCTCTCTCTCTCTCTATCTCTCTCCCTCTCTCTCTCTCTCTCCCTCTCTCTCTCTCTCTCTCTCTTTTCTATCTGTCTCTTCGTTTTCCTCATTTCTCCTGTGACATTCCCAAATAGCAGCATGTTGCCTCTGGACATAGTTGTCCTTGTTAACACGCGCACGTCCGGGGGCAGATATCTGCCCCCTCCGGTTTTTCCTCATTTTCCGCCAAACTAATCGGATTAGCGAGGCCAAACCTCGCATGGCTGTTCATTGGTCTTTTCCGCATATTCTCATACATTTTTAATCCTGGGTCATCTCAGATCAGGTTACCAGGTCAGGCGAAGTGACCCAACTACACTCGGAGTTCTAGGTGGCATAACTTCCACAATAATTGGGCGATTGATTTAAAACTTATAACATGTCATGATCCCATCAGGGAACATAATATGTATATCGGTTTTTTTTCGTAGCATTGACCTTAGGTCAGGTCATAAGCCATGGCCACGAATGGCTTCCCCATTATAAGGCTATGGTATAATATACAAATGTTTCCTGGTTACATATTTGCGCTCGGAATTATCTCACAACGGTTGTGGCATGTAGACGGAAGCTATACTCAATGTTACCGCTGACATTTTTGCTCAGTGACCTCACCAAGGTCTCTGACCTGGCCTTAAATTAGTTTCGGTTGACCTGACCTTAAATTACACCGCCTATTGTCGGTAGCGCATTTCAAGGACTGTCGGATAGCGCTCGCCGTTTGTTTCTATCTGTTGCAGGTCCTGAGATTTATGTCAATATCTGGGTCCCACCTGATCTGGTCGAATTTGACCTATGATGATCCAGTGACCTGAATGGTGACCTGAGCGAAAAATGACCGAAACACTTTCGATAGAGCCCGTCACCAGCTACCCAACGCCTTTTCCGTTTGTCGCTAGCTAGCATAGTTCTAGAGATCTTAGGGGCAGACCGCGAATAAACTGCCCCCCCCCCGGACATGCGAAGTTGGCGCGGACCACTGGACGTGCGAGTGTTAAAGACTACGCACCACCGTGATCAAAATTGTAGCATTGCAACTATAATAGCCTTTGTCTGGAATCCCATCAAGTTTAGAGAAATAACCTCGAACAGCCACGGCAGCAAGAAGATATGCCCAGAATCTATGCTCTCCCCGCGCTCAAACCGAAGAAGTACACTGGTGGAGCGTTTCGAAGTCATGTTTCATGTCCTGGGAATACCATGATGCACCAAATGCACCTCATAATAAACATAGCACTCTGAAGAGACTGGTGAAATGGGTGTGTCGGTATCGAACAAAGAAAAAGTAGGATGCACCTCTTTCCTCATTACTCACGAATCTGCTATTTCACTTTTGCATACGTCTTAAAACGTGACGCAAATGCTGGTGTAGCTGTTGGATTTGTTGGTTGGTTATTGGTTATACGACACATCGACCGTTGAGTCATGTAGCGTCGCCAATCTCTCACGGCGAATTGGTCGCGGGCGAAGAGTAGCGACATGTGAGACTCGAACCCACAATCCTACGATTGTGAGACGAGCAACTTAACCATAGACCACTCGTCTCCGGTGTAGCTGTTGGAGAAGCTTTGCCTTGTGCACTTGTGTTCTGTGCTCGTGAAGCAAGTAGCATGGAATATCAAGCAGAAAAGAAAGTCGTGAACTATGAATGCAGGCCCCATGTCATAAGGAGCTGTATAGGCATACGAAGGACTTGCTTATCATTTATTGGCGGAAATCGATTAGTGTGATTCAATGTTGTTTTAACGAAGCAGGTTCTGCAAAGCCTAAGGAGGTTAAAAGTGCATAAAGCATGCCAATTCGCGACAACAGGTTATCGTCTGTATCACTCGCTAAACTGCCCATACAATGGTGCGTATCTTTCCTTCACGGTTCACTTAAAATGTTTCATTATGTTTGCATACTAACTGGAATTCTTTGCTCAGTTATCGTTTCAACCTAAAAACCATGAGTTGCCATCGTCCATTTTGTGGAGGTAGCGCTACTTCCCTTCAGGAACTCTCTTTATCAAGCCCTTTGCATTTTCAATGCACGCAGCGTCTCGGTCGGTTTCCGCCATTACAGGCCTGCGCAATCTGAGACCATTCTTTCTGGCGCCAGCTGAAAGGGAGTGTCATCAACCACGCGCAACGTAAGCGGCTTTTCTTACCGCTAATGCACCAAATATATACTGTAAACTTATTGGTGACGGAAATGCCCAGATTTCAGGCTAAGTTATTCTATTGTGGCGCTTTAATGGATTCCTAATGTTATCGTCGGGCCGATTTGGCCTGAATAGCGAACAAAAATGGAAAACAGTATTCTGAACACACAGAACATTAGGAGCAGTGACGGATGCGAATTGCATTGCCTGGGTTGAAAGGAACCTTGGAGTAGAAAGATCGTACTTACGCAGAAAGAAAAAGAGATTGAGTGAGTGAGTCAATGAGTGAGTGACTGAGAGAATGAGAGAGAGCGAGAGCGAGAGCGAGAGCGAGAGCGAGAACGAGAACGAGAGCGAGAGAGAGAGAGAGAGAGAGAGAGAGAGAGAGAGAGAGAGAGAGAGAGAGAGGGATGGGTAGTGGAATAATGGAATTAATCCAGTCTACAAAGGTGTGCCTGTGTTTATGTTAATTTCAAATTCCTCCCCGATATCCCGGATTGGGCATCTCTGCCTGTTGGTCCGACTCAACTTGGTTCTTGTCACCGCAGATCGGCCAAGTCTGCGATCCCAAAACTGGAGGAATTAAGTACGACCTATGTCATACACTGTGCAGTTTTTCAGTTTCAGTTTCTTTTTGTGTCGGGTAATTAAAGCGTGCGATATGTCAGGTCTGAACTGAACCGTCCTCTTTCGGCTGCTGGACGCTGGGTAGTTAAATAGTGACTCTACCGGTGTGATTGCTCCGCATGCTCACGGGATCACTCAATTGTAATATCATGGTCTGGTTATAGCTCATTGGAGTTATTCCAGTGTTCGTCAAGTCACTCGTGGTCAGGTCATCGTGATGACAGATTGAAACCAGAATAATTTGGGGAGAGGTTCACCATGCTAATGGGCTCGCGATACCGGTCATATAAAAAAATATGTGGGGAGAGGTTGGACTCGCGATGCCAGTCATGTCAAAAATATGTGGGGAGAGATTGGGCTGGTGGTGCCAGGATCATGTCAGATTCATGTCGTATTCGTAGGTCGCCTAATTTTAGGAGGGTATTTCACTTGAGTAAACATGGATGGTAATGCAAGTTCCGGACTCAGGTCATTGTGCAGTGGGGTGATAACTGGGTCGTCACGCGAGATATACGCAAGAGTCCATTGCTGCTTGTTGCTTGCTCGTAGGAGCAAGCAGTCACCGTGAATAATAGTGCAACCATTGGCATTTTGGGAAAACAGGGTAATATGTATGTACAAGCTACCGGTGGACGAATGGATGACTATCACACTACTGTGAGAATATGGGAAACATGGGATGGAGTAACATTTTCTTCCTGGGTAAAGCTAATATATGATGCCGGAGAAGAATGCCAAGCATGAGCGAATTGTGCCGCCTCAGGTACATTTCTTTATGGTCTGCTGTGAATCTGTGCGAATAATTAAGCCTAAAGTTGTCCAAAAAAACCTCGTATGACAGCGGCAGCAAAACAAATCTTCCCCTCCCCGCCTTGATCCTGTCCGTATTTACTTAGCCACAAACCCATAACCATGGTAGTGCCACCCCCCCCCCCCACACCCGATCCAGTTCGTGTTTCCCTAGCCACCGACCCCTAGCCATAGCAGTGTCACTCCTCTGTCGCACCCTCCTTCTCAATGCTGGCATCTGTTCTGGCCAAGCGCTCACTGTGACTGAGCAACATCGTCGTAGTCTGAGCCGGGTCAGCATCTGGAGCTAATTGTCCCTCCTGCCTCCGCTGTCAGCTCAAACAGCTGGAGGTAGCCGCCCCTCCTGCCTCCGCTGTCAGCTCAGACAGCTGGAGGTAGTCGCCCCTCCTGCCTCCGCTGACAGCTCAGACAGCTGGAGGTAGCCGCCCCTCCTGCCTCCGCTGTCAGCTCAGACAGCTGGAGGTAGCCGCCCCTCCTGCCTCCGCTGTCAGCTCAGACAGCTGGAGGTAGCCGCCCCTCCTGCCTCCGCTGACAGCTCAGACAGCTGGAGGTAGCCGCCCCTCCTGCCTCCGCTATCAGCTCAGACAGCTGGAGGTAGCCGCCCCTCTTTCCTCCACTGTCAGCTCAGACAGCTGAAGCTAGTTGTCCCTCCTGCCTCCGCCCTCCACTGTCAGCTCAGACAGCTGGAGGTAGCCGCCCCTCCTGCCTCCGCTGTCAGCTCAGACAGATGGAGGTAGCCGCCCCTCCCGCCTCCGCCCTCCGCTGACAGCTCAGGCAGCTGGAGATAGCCGCCCCTCCTGCCTCCGTTGTCAGCTCAGACAGCTGGAGGTAGTCGTCCCTCCTGCCTCCGCTGACAGCTCAGGTAGCTGAAGCTAGTTGTCCCTCCCGCCTCCGCCCTCCGCTGACAGCTCAGGCAGCTGGAGATAGCCGCCCCTCCTGCCTCCGTTGTCAGCTCAGACAGCTGGAGGTAGTCGTCCCTCCTGCCTCCGCTGACTGCTCAGGTAGCTGAAGCTAGTTGTCCCTCCCGCCTCCGCCCTCCGCTGACAGCTCAGGCAGCTGGAGATAGCCGCCCCTCCTGCCTCCTCTGACAACTCAGGCAGCTGGAGTCGGCCATCACTTCTGAGTGGTAGCTTGGCGCCGACCAACGGTAGCCGATTACACCGCCGTCGATCGTCGCTGTCGACGAGGCGTCCAATCGACGCTTGGCTGGCATCAGCGTCGGCGCGTCTGATAGCAGCTGTGACACACGCGCCGGGGGCATAATTGGATTAGACGGCCGCGGCCATTTGGAGACGTTGTGGTTCGATCGGCGCCATCTAGCGGGCTTGCATGTGACGCTGGTGTTCGGCAGCTGCAGCTGCAGTGGTAGCAGCAGCGACGTGGGGCGGTCACAGTGATGACTCGACATTTTATCGGCACGAATGCTGTTTCTTTAAACATCGCAATGCCGCGACCTGTAGATTCCACCTCTTGAGTTGCGGTTTGAGCAAATTTAAAAACTTATTTCAGTTCATTTTGTTGTAGGCTGGAAGGTTCGGTAAGCGGCGCAGCGTAGCTTCAGTGGTGAAGTTAACTTTCTGAAACATTGCTGCATATCCCGTACGGTTAGCCATCCAGGTCAGCTCCAAGAGATCAATATCGGAGTGGTCTCCCGGCAGTGCACCAAAATTCATGATTGTAGGTATCGAAGCAAGTATGCAAATGCAATTTCAAATATAAATAACTTTCAGGTACTGGGGAACATCATCATCAACATAGGAAATAGGGCCTATTTAGACGTCAGAAATAAGCTGAATGCGGCTATATTTCTATTGGCCAGCACAAATTATTCAGGAATATTTCTGACCTTTTGCGCTTTTTTCCTTGTGTTGTTTTGCCCCTACCCCCGCCTTGTCCTATTCCTGCCCTGTGCATTTCCCTGCCTCGCTATGCCCCTAGCTTGTCATGTCACTGCCCTGCTAGACCACCTACTTGGCCGTTGTCTGACATCTTGTTTGTTCTGCTTCCGCCGTGTTATTCGTTGCCATAGCTTGGCTTGTCCTATTATTTGAATGTCATAAGCTTTGCCTTGCAGGAACCTTCTACTTTGCCGTGCCATATTCCTCCGCTGCACCTGGCTTGTCTTGTCTCGCTTTCTGCTTTACGGTGTCCGTACCGGGCGCTGCATGACCGATGTAGTCGATGCGCCCCTAAACTCCAATAACCAACCAACGGTATCCGTACCTCACCAAACCTCCTATCTTGATGAGCTCTCTGTCTTGCCGTGCCCCTGCACTCTGCTTTGCTTCATTCTTGTCGTACCCTGCCTCTTGGATCGGTGTGCTCGCTACCTTGCATGCCTCCTACTTGGCTCTGTCCTGTCTTCTGTCTTGCACCTCACTTTTTTCTCAAAATTGTGACGAACAAAACACAATGTTTCAGGAAACGCGTGGGAGCACATCATTAACACCCTGACGCCAGAGTTGAGAGACACTCTTGTAGCCAGCTCTGGAATTCTGGGAACGATTCTCCGATTTTAGGAACGATTCTCCAATTCTTGGAACGAATTCAGACCGCCTGGAGCCAGCTTATTCTCGTGCATTGCAAGCGTCTGACGAACTTCGTTTCCAGGAAAATGCAGGAGGCGGTCGATAACAGTTGTGGATGGTCGCCAGACTAGGCCGTAGGGATAGCCATGTATTGTTCGGATTTTATTTATTATTGTTCTATCATGTATTTCATCATTTATTACTGAAAATATTGATGAGTGCAATAATATTCGATAAGAATACATTGACCAATCGATACAAAACCGTTGTCCAATCGATAAGAATACGTTGTCCAATCGATAAGAATACGTTGTCCAATCGATAAGAATACGTTGTCGAATCGATAAGAATACGTGTGCACAATGTCTGACTGAATTAGACGCCACCCTTCCCGAAACCTCTTGGTAGAAGAGATCTTGGTCTTGTCTGCCCATTCTTGGTATAAAGAAGCTCTGGTCTTGCCTGTCGCCTCTTGGTAGAAATCATCCCCGGTCTTGCCTTCCTCCTCTTGGTGGAAGGACGCTGTGGCCTTTCCCCGGAACAAACGGCCCAGGGCCGAAAGGACGATCCTTAACAAAATGCTGAAGGCTCACCGAGCATGGTCATAACCTATGCACATTTCCATTAGAGAACAATCGAACCGAAATAAGGGATTGCTGATTTGAGAGGGGCGAAGCATTTACCCGGCGTGAATAGATTCTGGATGCCCCTTGGGTGTTTGCCACTCCTTCATATCAGCCAAAAATGCATCCTGCGTGAATTGGTTGTGCTGAGAAGGTTCTTTGAGCTAATCAGCGCGTGGTTGATATGAAAACGGGACGACTCGAGATCAGCTAAGTCTTTAGGAAACATCTCATTTTTTGTAAAAAGTCTCCACTTCGCAAATTTCGCATGATATAAAAATGCCTGTCACCACGGTGCTTTTTTCAAACGTCGTTGTTTAGTGATTTTCATGCAGTCGCTATGATTGCTAGGTGGAGCGGTAGTTGGCATTAATTTCAGGATCTGGAGCTTTTTCAAGTTTGCTGTTGTGCAGTGTAACCGTGGCTGGCGACCCTGCTTAGGTCAGGGGTCTGGATCCCCTGGTTTAGTGACCTGCAAATGTTACTTATTCATTTTCCATATTCAATTTCGAAA
Organism: Imbricaverruca yamaguchii; assembly: GCA_034440575.1. Taxonomy (NCBI): domain Eukaryota; kingdom Metazoa; phylum Arthropoda; class Thecostraca; family Neoverrucidae; genus Imbricaverruca; species Imbricaverruca yamaguchii. The sequence continues at coordinate 89,956 of JAOTOL010001540.1, forward strand.
ATGTGTGCTGATTGCAGCAATATGTATAACTTGACTCATCGATAAGAATATGATTCCAGTGAACTGGATTGCATAAAACTTTGATGTTGACTGAAAACTGGGAGAGCAATGAAATGAATCCAGCTCAATCTATATATGCGTGTATGTGGCATTGAAGGTATGTGGCATGTAAGTATTGCTACGGAGCTATGGAATTGTTGATTAGCAACTTCAAATACTTGTCTCGACAATATTGTTTCAAGTATCTTGTAATGCCAGTTTTATATTATGTAATGTTGTGCTGTGAAAACAGATGGAAATATGACTGCTTTGCAATATTTTCATTGTCCTGACAAAATGGAAAGATAAACAATTATCCAGTCCATATCTGTTTCTTGTCGCAACGCTGCATTTGAGCCGCCCAGTCATTATTCCACTCGGGCACCCATCCGTACGGATATCCATCCCGTGGTATCTTCTGCTCAAGTTAGATGATAAAAACCAGCCGAGTTAGTGCACTAGCCACATCCAATGGTAGCCAGTTTACATGCATTCGGCCAGCCAATAATCGTCAAGAGTATGGAAATGCCAAAAGCATCCGTGATATCAGCCACCTGCCTGTAAATGCAAACGCGCGCCAATCTGTTATTCAAAAGAGATCCGTCAACTAAGCGCAACAGGGGTCAGTCAGCTTGTGTTCGCATAATTGGACACCTCTCATCAACATTTCATTTGATGTCGTGCTGTCCATGGTTAGCGGAACAGGTCAGGTCAAATGTCCTCACGAACGTGATGTCGCGACTCGTGTACAGGTTTGCAAGAGCTGGTGAACGCCTGTTTATCTACAAAAGTAAAACATGGTCGCTGAAGTTTAGTTCTTGACGCGAAGTGTTCTTGAATGCATGCTTTGCGGAAACGCCACACAATGGTAAAACACGATCAATGACTTATTTGGGCTTCAACGGGATGAGCGATGAATTGATGCGATGAATGGTCTGAAAATGAAAAGACCAAACAGAGGTAAAACGTCTGACATCAGAGAACAATAGCTACAGCAACACAGGCATACACTACAACAACATCGACATACACTGCAGCAACATAGACATAAACTACAGCAACATAGACATAAACTGCAGCAACATCGACACAGACTATAGCAACATAGACATAAACTACAGCGACATAGACATAGACTTCAGCAAAATAGACATAAACTGCAGCAACATGGGCATAAAGTACAGCAACATCGACACCCAAACTACAGCAACATCGACACATAAACTCCAACAACATCGACACATAAATTACGACAACATCGACACATAAACTACAGCAACATCGACACATACACTATAGCAACATCGACACCTAAATTACAGCAACACCGACACGTAAACTACAGCAACATCGACACATAAACTACAGCAACATAGACATATACTATAGCTTCCACAAAATTACAACCAACCTACCGCCACAAATGACGCCGCAGTTGCTATGATACTCACCATTTCCGCTGTTTCCAACTTCGGACAATCGCTACGGTTTTTGATTAGGCATTAATAACCAACCGCATCGACCCTAATACCCACCCCTGCGGTACACCTGATGGTTCCCACAATTAAACGATCATATTCATAATGGCTGGTGCAATATCTGATTGGGGGCGAGTGGCGGGGTGTCACGGACGAGAGCCGCGTACTTAGGCGGCAGCTGGTCACAGTTCCCCGTCCCCTCCTCGGCCGGCGGCCACGATCGATATCGCTCACTGATTCGTCGAACGGCTGCGTGGCGGCGGCGACTCTGGCCACAGCCAGACCCGTCGGCGGCGACTCTAGCCAAAACCACACCCGTCGGCGGCGACTCTAGCCAAAACCAGACCCGTCGGCGGCGACTCTGGCCACAGCCAGACCTGTCGGCGGCGACTCTAGCCAAAACCAGACCCGTCAGCGGCGACTCTAGCAAAAACCAGACCCGTCGGCGGCGACTCTAGCCAAAACCAGACTCGTCGGCGGCGACTCTGGCCACAGCCAGACCTGTCGGCGGCGACTCTAGCCAAACCACACCCGTCGACGGCGACTCGCCAAAACGACCGACGGCGACTCTAGCCAAAACCAGACCCGTCGGCGGCGACTCTAGCCAAAACCAGACTCGTCGGCGGCGACTCTGGCCACAGCCAGACCCGTCGGCGGCGACTCTAGCCAAAACCAGACCCGTCGGCGGCGACTCTAGCCAAAACCAGACCCGTCGGCGGCGACTCTAGCCAAAACCAGACTCGTCGGCGGCGACTCTGGCCACAGCCAGACCTGTCGGCGGCGACTCTAGCCAAAACCAGACCCGTCGGCGGCGACTCTGGCCAAAACCAGACCCGTCGGCGGCGACTCTAGCCAAAACCAGACCCGTCGGCGGCGACTCTGGCCACAGCCAGACCCGTCGGCGGCGACTCTGGCCACAGCCAGACCTGTCGGCGGCGACTTTGGTCACAGCCAGACCCGTCGGCGGCGACTCTGGCCAAAACCGGACCCGTCGACGGCGACTCTAGCCAAAACCAGACCCGTCGGCGGCGACTCTGGCCACAGCCAGACCCGTCGGCGGCGACTCTGGCCACAGCCAGACCTGTCGGCGGCGACTTTGGTCACAGCCAGACTCGTCGGCGGCGACTCTGGCCAAAACCGGACCCGTCGGCGGCGACTCTAGCCAAAACCAGACCCGTCGGCGGCGACTCTAGCCAAAACCAGACCCGTCGGCGGCGACTCTGGCCACAGCCAGACCCGTCGGCGGCGACTCTAGCCAAAACCAGACCCGTCGGCGGCGACTTTGGTCACAGCCAGACCCGTCGGCGGAACCAGAGCCGAGCCGATGGCGGAGCACATGTGAAGGGGCACCGGGGTCCGACGGCTGAAAGAACATCGACACAGGTGTAGAAGTAGGTAAACGGCCCAAACGCCAGCCAGGTGTTGCCAAAGTCAAAATCAAGGTCATGTGTTGGGGTGCTTCCACATGGTGACTGTTCTGCGCACAGACAATGTTGCCTGAGCACATCAGGTAAAGACAATTGCGTTACAAACATTCCAAGAGTATACAGCTCATGCAGACATACCTATATAGTAAATTATCGACGACTCTGCACCAATGTTTATATGCTTATAAACGCAAAGTGATTCGGTACATATCTGGTGCCGAGTGGTAGCCTGTTCCTCGCTGGGTATGCGTCAGTCAACATCTTGAGAGATGAAGCTCGCCAACTGGCCCAGCTCTGGTCTCCCTCTGCGAGACTTGTGACCGCCAGGTAAACATATTACGAACAGCCTCCGGGAATTGTTCAACACTAATGGCTTTGTGTATCTGAACGCAGTCGTGCTCCCAGACCATCTTTGCGAACTTGGGCCACCCTAATGACGCGAATGCAGGGGACACATGTTTGTTGTTGTGTTCGAATGTTCGGCGACGGAAGGAGAAATGGCTGTAAAGCTTCAGTTGAGATGGTTCGCGGAATCATGATAAAAGCTTTCAGAAATTCGAATAGATCAGCGAGTATCAATGGCAATTTTCTATGAATTTATGATACAAATGTGTGCTCAAAACGAGCACAAAGCAAATTCGTATGCAGACGTCTCTCTACACCAGATTTGAACTAACCATTGGGATGACTTGTATTTGGTGCCTACCCCTCGCCGGCCGGACGACAGATCCACCTTCGCCGTGCCGGGGACTGGGGGCGGCGGGGAGGGGTGCGGGTGCGGGGGCTCTCGAAAGGCCACCTCTAACTTCCGGTCTGCGTATGCTAGAAGGGAGTGCTGAACACCGTTGGAAAGCTCTGATCATGAACAGCCCGAAACATACCTTATATTTATATTTTGACCGATGGTCAAAATACTAGGTCACGAGATGGTCAATACGAGATCTCGATAGGTCGCATCAAGTTAATATATGGACCCTAACCATGTCAATGAATATATGTCCCTAAAAATAAATAGAAAAGCCAGCGTTTATGTTCTTTCGAAATTGCGTTGCAATAATTAATATAAATGAACGATTTTCCATTGGTCACAGCGAAAAAGGGTACAGGAATTACAGGTCAGGTTAGGTCAGTACAAGACGTGTAAACTTGTAGTCCATAACTCGCATCACATGGCATTTCTTCATTGTCGGCCATGCTGAGGCCGTTAAATGACGTAACAGGGCATCCCGATGACATGTCAATTACCTTGCACATTTCCTGGGACATATGAATGTTTCGGGTCCTGCTAACAACATCATTCCAACACAATATTATATCTGATTGAGTGACTGATATATCTGATTTGTTTGTATCTCATTAACATCCAATGGTTCTAAGGTCAGGTCAGATCATGACACACGTCTATGTCATATAATTTCAATCTTGAATATCTCCGGAACATCACTTTTAAGTATAAAATTGTGTTCCAAGAGGTACTGATATGATACTGAAATACCTTTGCAAAACTGTCCAGCTTATGACCTGGTCACCTGACCCCAGGTCACGCTGAGACAATGCGCAAATTGATAAATCGAGTTCTTAACGTTGCCTATGCATGTACTGTTTGTGAACCAATCCAAAGGAGAGGTAGTATTAGGCTAAATCAGGTCAGCTTTGGCGGTCAGGTCATCTCAGGTCTCCTATCGTTTTAATCGTGTCCCATCCATTTTCATTTCGCACGACTTAGACAGCGATGAAACAACATTTAGACATCATTTGGTAAGGAACAGCAAAATCATGCATAAAACGGCGTTGTATGGAAAATACATGATAAGTTGCCAGACTTTATGTCATTGACCTTTGACACGTGAATTAACCCGGAATGCATATTCTTTCCTAGGCATCATTCTTGGTGTGATTAATTACTCCAAATCGAACTTTTCCCACTGAATGTTGTAAAAACATGCGAAGATTGACCTGACCACAGGTCAGTAAGCTTGACCTTGGTGCACATTTCCAGGTAAAAGTTCGTTCGACATGAAGAAATGACAACATGCTCTGAGGTTGGTGCTTTTATGTTGCAACTATTCTGATTGGCCGTACTTTCAATACTTTAAAACATCACTTCCTTTGTTCCGCTCTAAGTCAATGCCCTTTGATGACCTGGACCTGACATTTTAAAACAAAATGTGCCAAACAGATGTATAATAAGCGACTGAATGTGTGGTGTCTGCGTCAATATTCGGCCGCTATCACGGACAACCCTGAGGGGAGGAGACTTTCGAAACCTCCCCCTCCCCCCCCAGCCATACGAGAGACCGAGAGGGAGATGGTTACATATATATATATATATATATATATATATATATATATATATATATATATATATATATACATTCGCGCATGCACGTATTTCTGTGTTGCTGTGTGTATGGGTGTGTAGCGCAGCTTGAATCTAACATGAACAAGCAATGGCTCAAATAAGCAATCTTCATTCCAATAAATACCTTCGACTTAACCAAGGAACCAAAGTGAAGTTACTTGGCCGGGACGCCTTCCATTGGACTATTTTGCTACATTTTATATTTTCCATGGTCTGAGCAAATGGCACAAGTGGCTGAATCTACATGAGTAGCAATTAAATAAGAATTTCGTGAATGATCCTACCCTAAAGACACTCCGGAAGATTAAGGTAGCTGACCAAGATAGGATGCTGGTCATGCTGTTGATTTCAAGCACTGAGTAAATCGTAATAGTTTGAATCCATCCATAATTATCGGCACTCACTTCGGCAACATCTCGATTGGTTGGTACAAGAGCATTTAGTTCGAAATAACCAAACATTCTGGGAATATGTAGACATATTTGAGCAATGCGAAATACAGCAGAGTGGACTGCATCGGTGCCATCCGACCTTAGATAAGAGCTGCTTTCAACAATGCGACTAGCAGTTTCTATCAGCGGAAACTGTTCTTTATGTACTTTACACGCACTGGACTGAATATTGTCATGCGGTCCAGTTTTATTACGCTTCGCATGCTGAACCTTTCCTTTGTCAGGCAAACACACCGGTTTTCTGTTGCGAATGACAGGAACAATTTCAGCTGGCAGTGTTAGCGACTGGTCGGTTCATTAATTTAAACTGCTCACGGCGCCAAAACATGTGTAATTGCCAGGCACCAGCGGCGCCGTTTCCGACTTTTTGTTCGTCTAAAATCATTACCACGGCCAGCCAAGCATTAAACAACCATTAGGAAGGCAGGCGGTCCAAACCAGACACAGCTGTTATACACTTACTGAATTATGCTGGAGACAAAAATCACGAGCATGTGTCAGGCAATCGGAGGAGCGCCAGCTAGTTAATCTGCGCTCTCAGATGAGTACTGCATTACTGAGCATTGATGAAAGGGCAAGAAGCCGGAAACGTTTCTACAGTTTCACCATATCCGCATGGTCAATACGAGTTCATGAACAGGTGGGACCACACAATTCTGCCCTGTGTTGACCACTGCCCATTCGGTCGGGGGTAGGTGAGACCCTGGTGTACGACACCAGCACTGTTTGATCGGGGGCGGGTGAGATCCTGGTGTACGGCACCAGCACTGTTTGATCGGGGGCGGGTGAGATCCTGGTGTACGGCACCAGCACTGTTTGATCGGGGGCGGGTGAGACCCTGGTGTACGGCACCAGCACTGTTTGATCGGGGGCGGGTGAGATCCTGGTGTACGGCACCAGCACTGTTTGATCGGGGGCGGGTGAGATCCTGGTGTACGGCACCAGCACTGTTTCATCGGGGGCGGGTGAGACCCTGGTGTACGGCACCAGCACTGTTTGATCGGGGGCGGGTGAGATCCTGGTGTACGGCACCAGCACTGTTTGATCGGGGGCAGGTGAGACCCTGGTGTACGGCACCAGCACTGTTTGATCGGGGGCGGGTGAGACCCGAATGGATGTATCAATGTGGTGCTGCCTGTGGCGCTCATATTCGGCCTGTGGCGCTTACGGGGCTCATATACGGCCTGTGGCGCCAAGGGGCCCATATACGACCTGTGGCGCCTACGGGGCCCATATACGGCCTGTGGCGCTCATATTCGGCCTGTGGCGCTCATATTCGGCCTGTGGCGCTTACAGGGCTCATATACGGCCTGTGGCGCCTACGGGCCCATATACGACCTGTGGCGCTTACGGGGCTGTGCACTTTCTCTTACCAAAGTACACAGTTTAGATAGATAGTCTGTACTTCTTTCGTACCTGCTAAAAACAACATGCTGGAGGAAGGAGAGGATGCACGGCTCATAAAGCCTAGTGCTCTAAATTTCGCAAAATACCTCTCCCAGGAGAGAAGGGGCACGGTGGGCTTTCGGAAGAGCCTCTTTAGCACTCTCCCAGGTGACAGGAGGCACCGTCGACCCTCGGAAGAGCCTGCGCAATAACATTGACCCGAAAACTCGCGCCAAGCGCCAAAACAAAATCACTGGGGTCACCAAAGTTTCAGCCTGCCTTTCCAAAACCTAGCATGGGGGTCACCCGATGACGGTCGCCAGGGCCCGAACATTCAAACCAGGCCCATGATATATCGTATCAGGGCCTAAAAATGTCCGTGGAAGCCACACAAATTCGCATCAGGGGAACCCATATTTGTGCTGGGCTCCCAAACACACATAGCGGGGACCCAAAGGCACATCCGAAGCTTGAAAGCCCACCGGGTCCCTTCAAACACACCGACAATAGCCACAAAAAGCAACAAGGCTTTCATTTATCCGTCGGGTCCCTAAATAACACACTGAGAACTCTCAAAATCACACCAGAGGCCCCCAATATGCATTGGGGCCACATAATTGGCATGGGAGTAAAAAACCGGGCCAACAAAGTGTGACATAATGCCTGACAAGCCCCACCAAATATAAACCCGCCAAAATAGTTCTGGGCCCAGATAAATTAAACAAGGACAGGTAAAAGTCATCTGGGCCAGGAAATTAGTTTTGGAGATAAAAACATCGCTCCATAGGCCCAAAGAATCGCGTAGGGTCCGTCCCCCCCTCCCCCCCCCCCCCCCACAAAAAAAAAGGTGCGGAACCCAAAAGGTTCGCCGGGGCTAGGATTTATATTTCGGTGTCCCTGATTAATAACATGAGCCCTGATTAATAACATGGATTAATGGACATGGACAACAAAATACACTTTGAATAGGCTGAACAGGGAAGGGGCTAGAATCCGGTATGCTTGAAACGGCTGTGACCGTTAAGTCTTTTGCAATACTCATGCCATTTGAAGCTGGATTTTATGTATAGATGCACTGGTAAAATTTGTGGAGGCATTCTGGCTAGACCCCCACCCCCACCCCTCACCCTCCGCCACAGACCTGATTTTTTTAAACTCTTGCACTTAAATGGCATTTTCTCGGAGCATAAAACATTTTATGGCATAAATATTGTCTTCAGCAAACCAACAAACTGCTCAAATCCGACGACGTTTTCGAAATTGGAGAAAACATCTTGAAATTCCTCTCCTCAACGGTTGAAAACCGGCCTTCTGTATCCACCAATGCATAGGTGCATATATTCTGCTGCCACTCCAAGTTTCGGACAGCCATGAAATAATTCCGGCAGCGCTGTCCCTCGGGCCGTTTACGAAATCTTCAAAGTACACGGGAAAAATAATAAATTATGTGTCCACCCTATTATTTGTGGACCCCTCCAGCCAGAAAAAGGCACATGCCAGGAAGGTTCAGTGCAATGCCAGGTACAGTGCCAGTTGTAAGAGATAATGCTACTGGTGCAATGTGGTTAATTTCGGATCTCTCTTTCGGAATGCGTTTAGCCCTGCTGTATCTTGGGATCCGAGCTCCGAGCGGATCCCGGTCGGTCGGCCGACGCCTACTAACGCCGACGGCGGCACTCGTGCACGGCGGCGGTGACGATTGTTTTGCTCAGTCAACTTCCTCTCTCACGACGTACCCGGCCGACCGACAGCTGGCCTATTCCACGACAAATCGACCAGGCAAACAGATAAGTATCCACCCTCGGGCTCAGATTTTGAGCAAGATTTTTGCATAGGGCCCCGAATCCAAGTGTGCAAATTGTGCTTTGATCAGGCCAATGGTTCAGGAGTTATAGCCTCGGGAATTGCTGGAAGGTCACGATGCAAGGTTATGTTCGGTGGCCGATAACTAAGTTAATTATCAGTCAACTATAAATGTCCGGACATGCTTGAACTCACAGTGATTTAAGGAATCCAATTCTGACAATATGTGTAATATGTGATGAACAACAAAATAGTTACACCATAACCTCATGTCACGTGACCTCCGGTGATCTCGATGCCCGTGAATAGTTTCTTTTAATTGACAGAATGGAATGACCATGTTGGTCTGATACATAGCAAGTCAAAATAAACGTCTTTTCTATCAATCCTCATCTGGAGAGCACAAACTTTACCATATTTGATGTGTTTCGAGGATTGAGCTACTTAATCGGCCGTCTCTCCGTTCAATATCGAGATGCTGTTGGATAACACATACCAGCGTGTTCTCCAGCATAGTGTGGATGATGGACGGTATAAAAAGTGCAATTGCACGAAGCTGTATAATATTCATCAATTTAGCGAATGATAACGGTGGAATTCTAGGATAAATCAACAAGGCAAAGGGGTGATTGTCCACCCTTGTGTCTCACGCAAGTGATAAATGCCTTCTGCTAAACTTTTATTTCGCCTAGGTTAACGTTTCTGGAGTTAGTAGCATCGGTCATTTCTGGAAGGTCACATTGCAAGGTTACCCTAGGTGGCCGATAACAATGTTAAATATCGTTCAAAATATAAACGTCAAAACATTTTTGAACTCGCCAAGTTTCAAGGAGTCCAATTCCGGTAATATTTGTATATGTGATAAGCGATTGAAAAGCTACCCCATGACCTCAGGTCACATGGCCTCCGGTGACCTCGACGGCCGTTAAAATTTGCTCCTTAAGATTGACATGATTGAAGGACTATATTTTTGCTCAACATATAACAAATAAAAATAATAGCGCTTCTACTACAATGTTCGTTTGGAGAGTGCAAACTTTATCATATGTGAAAATTATCGACGATTGGGCATCTAACTCTGCCAGGCCGGGTTGTCAGCAAAGCCCAAGCCATGGAAGGGCCCCTGACTTGATGGACAGGGTCCAAGCGTTTGAAAGGGTCCCTCCGGCTTGCTGAAAAAGGCCCTGGGTTGTCAAAGAGACCCCATAAAATGACGGAGGGGCCCTAGTTGCCGCAGGGGATATCGGCCCGTCGGAAAGAGCCCCTAGGCCGAAGCAAATGGCCCAAGCTGTTGAAAGAGGGCCTCTGGCCTGGCAAGAATTGGTACACGTTTGAAACATGGTTTGTTACCGCAGCTACTTGCAGACTTGTGTGCTCGTCTGTCTTTGGGATATTACAAAAACTTTAGGTCGTTGCCATGCCCTCAAATATGTAAACGGTACTTTGATGCACTTGTTACGGGGCATGGCTGTGACATGATGTACCTGCTTATTTTTTAGTTGGATACATGTTTGTTCTAAGCATATGATTGTGTAGCCATGATATATACATGGACCTCATGAATCCCTACGGATCGTGTTTTCTGTGAGAATACAAGCATTAACACATGTCAGGAAGTGTTCTCGACGAACGGAATTTTGCACAAACTTTTGCTCATTTTGGTGTCACTGATGAGCTCTTGAAACTATGGCATAAGGTTCATCGGATTGGCTGACTAATCAGCCCGGCAAAATACAAGGGCATCAACAGCCGGTGTTTTTCAGAACGTCTCTTCGATTTGAGAACTGGTGATGCTGAGAAGATTGTTTAATACAACGAAGAATGGCTCTTATGTGCTCCTGGGTTTTAGACATTGCGTGAAAAGAAATATCCGACCTTCAATATACCAGGAGGTGCTGAGTTTACATCAAAAGTAACGTTAGGGATTATACTATGTTACTCAACGTTGCGGCCAGGGGTCATCATCAGGAGTGATGATGGCCCCTGGCCGAAACGTTGAGTAATATAGTATAATCCCTAATGCTACTTTTGATGTAAACTCAGCACCTCCTGGTATATTGAAGGTCGGATAGTTCTTTTCACGCGATGCTGAGAAGAGTTGAAATTGAGAACCAGTTATCGTGCAAGCTGGACACAAAATCCATAGACTATGACTAGCAGATAAAGAGAACTTGCCTACATTGGCAAAAAGTGAGGTTTGCCATCGTTATTTCTATCAACTTCCGAGATATGTATGATGATTCAACCGATTTTTCGGATCGATAAGTATGTTACTTTTTAGCTCAAGAATCCCTAAGTGTCGATATTTCAGATTGAAAATGGTTACGTTGTAACCCATCCTTTATTAGCACTAACCCAGTTAGTGTATACTTATGTATTTAATTATATACCCAATTTTCTCCTTTCTTCAACTGTTAGCACATTTAGGACTTATATTCATTATTGCCGGTTAGTTTCTGGACTTTGGCACCATGCTGCTGCATGTTACCTTTGCGCACAAATAAGTGGCATTAAGTACAGAATAGCTTGGCCGATCTCTGAGTATAGGTGGTTCTACCCACGAATTCGATAGGAATAAATTATGCCGTTCACTTTTTGAGAAGTCAGTCGGCCAACACCCGTGACCAGGCTGGACGATGCGAAAGAAATGCCGGAGGATATGAAAAGAGTGATATGGATCAGTACAAGTTTGCAACATCAGGTAAATGCATATAAGACGATTTATCGCCTTGGCATGTACCAGCACGCACTCACGAAACCTAGTGATAGAATACAGTGTTAATTTTAAAATGTGAGAGATAGCGAACATAATTCCAAAGTACAGTATGACCGCCACCAACAATTAAAGCATGCAGATATGTCTGGCTCCAAGACCAATATAGGCACTTGAAAATCAAACTTAGGAGTTGGCATTCCTTGACAAATGTGGCCTTTTGTTCTCTTTTACTGTACTGCTCCAATCAAGCCAAACATTAAATGACCAGCTAATTGTTGTGTTGTGCTTCTCAGACCAGGCAACGGCCATGACAGAGCAGCAATGTCTTTTATGCTCTTGAATGTAAACTTCAATTTTGCACCCCAAAAAAAAACACTCAATTCAAGTCATGACGATTTTGGCGTGAGATTTGTGATGGCAGTGGGCATGCATTATATAATCCAAGAAAATCAGGTGTTACACTGGATAATTTGCGAGAACAGCAAAACAGTTGGATCATGATAAATACATTCGGTTCTATAAGTGATTACCGATAGCTAATCGCTGTGTTGCCAGCGAATAGCTATCGGCGCGCATCATCCGATAGATATTGTTTGTTTGTTTATTGGGTGGTTCACGATGCACATTATGCACATTCACGGCTAATGGTGCCGCCCACACTGTTTCGCCGGTGGGCCGCGGGATTTGGAAATGTCCCCGATAGATATTGGCTATCAGCTATATGCTATAACTACATGCTATAGTTGGCAGCGATTGGCTATCGGCGAGCATCAGAGACATGTTGGCGGATATTGGCTATCGGCGCGCATCAGAGACGTGTTGGCGGAGATTGGCTATCGGCGAGCATCAGAGACGTGTTGGCGGAGATTGGCTATCGGCGCGCATCAGAGACGTGTTGGCGGAGATTGGCTATCGGCGAGCATCAGAGACGTGTTGGCGGAGATTGGCTATCGGTGTGCATCAGAGACGTGTTGGCGGAGATTGGCTATCGCCGCGCATCAGAGACGTGTTGGCGGAGATTGGCTATCGGCGAGCATCAGAGACGTGTTGGCGGCGGCGTATTCCTGTGACAGCTCGCAATGCGCTGGTCGTCACGGTAATCCGATATGGATGACACCGACAACTGGATGCCGTGTTGTATTCTGTTTTTTTTTCTTCTTAGTACCGTTCTTCTTCATTCGCTTATGATGCTTAGTGTTCCATATTAGTGTGCCATGACTGTGATTAGTGTACCATGGTGATATTTTTTTGTCGATATTACTCTTATAATTGCGTCGAGTGAAAAAAAGGAAAAAATGTAATGTCGCTCCCAGTGTTCGAATTGATCTTGCGGTTCAGCTAGAAATGAATTCAGGAATTGCCCAAGCTGTCGACATATTTCGAAAAAAATATGAGCATTAATGTCCATTCTGAGAATCATCTACAGTTCATTAAACATTCAGGAAATCATATTGCTGAAATGGATTAGTGATGTGTTACAATTCGGTTCATTAATAGGTAACGTTGTACCTTGCCTTTGTGAAGCATGTTGTGAAATGTGACTAACTAAAAGCTAGATAATTTCAAGTTCTATCCATGAGCATATGCAAATATTCATTAACATCCACACAGGGTACTATACATATATGACTAAGCTTCGTCTATTCCAGTGAAGCACAAAGCGCACCCAAGGGACCACACTGCATGGGTGTAACGACAGATTCGAAATTTGTGGTGGGGGGACAAACCAGGGACGCGGTAAGGTTGAACAGGATAGAGGGACCTAGCCCGCGTTCCCTCCCCTCCCCTGGAAAAAATACTTGGATTTCAGCCACTTGTTTTCCAATGCCATTTTCAGACACTTCAATTCAATGTTAAATGCACTTAAATTTCTCAGATTTACGATTGTTAAAAATTATATTTTTGGGACTAAATGTTCCACTAAAATTAGCAAGTTTCACTACTTACCGCAGCCTATGAAAGTCTAGTTTTATGTCATACGTGCTATACCCGATTTCACGATCACCATAGAGCAATGCTTCCCTAAAGCGCCCCTTAGGGAAGAGAAGAGTGCAACCCGCTCCCTCGACGTTTGCAGCCAGAGGCGCCCCTTCAGGTGCTTTCACATTGGCGCCGCTCCAAAGAAATGGCGCTCCTCCAGGCAGATGCTCACATGACAATTCCTGGATCTATCCCTGATTACAACATTGCTCTCTCGCGGTTATGAACTCGGGCTAGTTATAAAATTGTGCGCATTCACGGAAGGCGGAGAAACTGATAAAAATATCTATATTTTATATGTCCGGAACAGCAATATAGAAGCGTAAATTAAAAACCAGCGATGAGAGCACCGGCCGAGCAGGTTATAATGGATTTCTTGGTGAGCTCCTAGTCATATAGGATACAAGTGCTTGCTATCACAAAGGCAGCAAACAAGCATAGCTCTGACCGTCCTATTCGTATTACACTCAATCACTGTAAATACGCCAGACATTCGACATCTTTGAAATTATTTATATATCTCAACATTCTGATACCGTACGACAAGCCACGTCGAATGACATCCACATTATTCAAATTGAAGCCATAGCCACGAATCGCGAGGTCTCTGAAAATTAAACTAATCAAATAAATTAAACTAATTAAACTAATAGCAGATCAAACCTTCAGGCTTGATCTGACATGTCCCGGGCTGAAATGCTACTCCAGAGTTGCCCACGGGCTATCTATTGATACCAAGCATGGGTAGCTTTGGGAGAAAACGAATGAACGTGGGGCGACAGAAGAAATTACTTCGACCTGTGACTTTGAAAATTTATGTGATTTCTGAACATGTTGATAGAGTACGACATGGCACGTCGAATGACTCCACTTGATGAAAATTGAAGGCATAGCGACGAGGCGCGAGGACTTCGAACCGCTTAAGCTAACCTTCGGTCTTGTGGATTTCTTTCATTGGCATGTCCCGGCTTGAAATGTTACTTGAGGTGCACCACAGGCTATTCCTTGGTACCATATGTTGGTAGGTCAGGGAGAAGAAAAGATAGGAGGCGACTAAAGAAATCGGTTCTACCTTTGGCCTCAGAAATTAGTTATATTTGGTTGCATTATAATGTGGCACAAGCCACGTCGAACGACACCCGCTTCGTGCAAATTGAACCCATAGCGACGAATCGTAAGGACTTCGAAAAATTGAAACTAGCCTTTGACCGATAGGTTTGACCTTGACATATTCCGGTTATAAATGTTACTCGAGGGTTCACCATGGGCTGTCGCTTGATAATGGATCGGGTAGGCTTGGGTGAAAACCACAAAAAAAGGTTAGGCGACCGATGAAATCAGCTTGAATTTTGATCCTTCAAGATTATTTCTAAATTTAAGCTGTCTCATACTGCACAATAAGACAACACGTATAGCACAACACGAATGACATTCAGTTTTCTGCAGATTGAAGCCATAGCGAGGACATCGAAGAACTCAGTCAAACCTTTGACCTTGATATGTACCGGTTTGAAGTGTTAGTCGAGTGTTCACCACTGATTATTCTTTGCTACCCGATTTGGATGGGTGTGAGAGAACACGGAAAATAGGCCATCGAAGGATCAGCTTGGCCCTTCTCCTTGAGAAAAATCGATTGCTTAGCTGTCTGATACTGCATAGTAATTCTAGTCAAATGACGTTTATTTGGTGGAAATTGAGGCGAATGCAACCGAATATCGCGTTATCGGACAACAATGGCTTCAATATTGCCATCTAATAAATTAAGCTAACCTTCGACCTAGAAGTTTGACCTTGACATGTACAGATTTGAAATGTTGCACGATGGTTGACCACAGGCTATTGCTTGATACCATATTTTGGTAGGTTTGGGTGAGATAAAAGAAATGGAGACGATAGAAGAAAGCGGTTTGCGTTGAACCTTGACCGTTAAGGCGGTAATGTGAGACATATGTAGGTCCTTCCAGCATGTTCAGTACAGGCAGACACATTTGTGGTAATTGATTCGAACGATCATAAACCCGTCGCTGAATGCCGATGCCAATACAAATACGCCTCTGGCGAACTCATCGCTGAATACGAATACGAATACGACGTTAACGCACGTGCGTAAGGCTACCCATGACTTCCCTCAATAGTCTTCAAGGTACCCAATTTTACCCAGAGTCACATTTGTTCAAAATATATCAATATATGAGCAGGGGAATGCAACATAAGATGCATAAAGCCCTGCGATAATGCAAATTTGTTGCCTAGCAGAACACAATTTTCCACCGAAGCGAAAACAGAAGATGGTCAAGGTTATTCAAGAATTTGCTGGAAACAGAAATTGTTAACGTTTGCTGATTTGCCATTCGGATATTTTGTGACGAGAGATAGCCTGTGAAGCCCGTTGATTGGCAAGATCGACTATTCGTATTTTTGGTGATTCTCTTGCATATATATTTTTACTTTATAAATGACGAAGTATAATTTTGCAGCGATGATGCTCAGGTAGACGAGGTTTGGCGGGGACACGGGAAAAATTGAGGGGGACAAATCGCCACTTTTCAGTAATTGGAGGACATGTCACCCCCCCCCTCTTCCCAGCCCCCAATGGTTACACCCATGCTACACTGAACACATCGTGACTTCATGTGACAAAAATAATCATGAAGTTTCTAGACCACGAATTCACGTTGTTGGAATTCAAGTCCTCTTTTTGGTGCGGGGCAGGATTCCTCAGAAAGCACCCCGGAGCTTTTTTTCTATTATCCACCTGTGGTTCTGGCACATATTCATTTTTGCCTTTGTGAAGTATGTTGTAAAATGCGACAAGGTATAAGCTAGATAATCTCAAGTTTTATTCAGGCACATATGTAAATATTCATTAACATTTACTCAGGGTACTTTAAATATATGACCAAGCTTCGTCTATTCCAGTGAAGCATAAAGCGAACCCAATGGACTACACTGAACACATAATGTACTTCATGCGACACAAAATTACGAAGTTTCTGGACCTCAAATTCACGTTGTTGGAATTCGAGTCCTCTTTTTAGGGGCGAGCGTAGGATTCTTTAGAAAGCACTCCTCAGCTTAAAAAAAATTACCGACCTGTGGTTCTGGCAAATATTCACTTGGATATGCACTCCAGATATATCAACTGATTTGCGACCAACAAGCTTAGATTGTGATTTTCTTTTTGCGCATATTCGTCATTAGACAGAGGTCATTCACCACGGATCAGTTGACCAAGAAAAATCAACACCTCCCTCATCGAATCCTGAGTACAGATGGCAGGCGCCTGCTGTTCAGGGTCATCTTGGGCTACGAAAGCTGTTTCAAATTTTTTCCATGCTCAGGTTTTATTGCCAAACGTAAACATTTTCAAGGGGCCTTCGATGGATTTCATCCGACATTCAGAAATCCTGCCGACCTTGGTGCCAGATTGACGATTAACCGTCGCGTGATGATCCTGTCATTGAGGATGTGTTAAAAATATAATAAATAAAGTATCAGTGCCACAAATCAAGTTCCAGTGTCTGCCGAATTGACCGTGAGCAACTTTCACACAATTCTGGTGCCATATTTCACTATTCTGGCCTGCGTGTATGAAGGCCTGTCCTGCATACAAATATCTCGAAATACGGGAAGGAAGCTGGATACTTCAGGGACTGGATGCCGCAAGACCCAGACCGTTTCGTGTCTTTTTGTGGTGGGAAGCACGGGGCGCAAACGAGACCGAAAGTGATTCGGGCCATTGTGTGTGTGTGTGTGTGTGTGTGTGTGTGTGTGTGTGTGTGTGTGTGTGTGTGTGTGTGTGTGTGTGTGTGTGTGTGTGTGTGTGTGTGTGTGGTGTGTATGTGTGCGTGTGTGTGTATGTGTGTGGTGTGTATGTTTGTGTGTGTGTATGTGTGTGTGTATGTGTGTGGTGTGTGTGGTGTATATATATATATATATATATATATATATATGTGTGTGTGTGTGTGTGTGTGTGTGTGTATGTGTGTATGTGTAAATAAATTTGATGAGTTCAATATCTTCCTAAACCAGCTGAATCACAAATGGAGCCTTATATGTATTTCGGAAACAAGGCTAACAAAAGAAAATGAACACAAGTTTAGCTTAGATGACGAAGATTATGAACTATTCTGCAAAAGCAGAGAAAACAAAATTTGGGGAGGGTCTGCAATTTATGCTTTGAAATCACTCAATGCAAATCAGCTTTATCTATTTAATTTTGTTGCTGCTGAAGCTGAAGGTGTTTTTCTCCAAATAGAATTGAATAATAAACAAAGTATTTTGATATACCAGATCCATCGTGCACCTGGTCATAATGCACAATTTTTGTCTGAATTTGAAGAGTGTCTTACAACAATAAACAAACTGAACATGCCTACGTACATCATTGGAGATCTAAACACTGACCTTTTTTCAATTCCAAGCAACCACTTTGCTGACTCATTTTTCATGTCTATATCCTCTCATGGTTTTCTTCCCCTAATATCAAAGGCTACTCGTGTATATGATACATCATGCACACTAATTGACAATATTTTCTGTAATGATGTGTCAAAAATAAAAGAAACTGGCATCATTAAATCTGATTTCTCTGATCACTTCTCCATTTTTTCAACATCAGAATTTTCAGTTCCAAAACCAATCACTACAAAGAGAACAAGAACTACCTTTTACTTTAATAAAATTGACAGTTTGAGGGATCATCTAACCAATGAACTTGAGGGGATGTTTGATGAAAATGATCCTCAGAAAGCATGTAGCAGTTTAATTGATGCATATAAGAGTGGGATTGATAAATTTTCATATACTCGTCATATCAAGAAAAACAGCCTCCATTAAGCCATGGATTTCACCTGCAATATTATGCTCAATGAACCAAAAGCAAATATTATTTAATAAAAAACTTACATATCAAACTGCTAAAGCAAGACAAAATATAATAGGTATAAAAATGCACTGATTATAATAATCAGGAAGGCAAAAATATTTTATTATGAAGCAGAATTAGACAAACATCAAAATAATACAAAAGAGACATGGAAAATGCTTAACCAGTTACTCAGGCAAGCCCCTTCAAAGCATGATATCCATGAAAAAATGAACACAGATGGAAACATCACTCTAGGAAATGACGCAGCTATAGCTGAAGGATTTAATAAATACTTCACAGAAATTGCACCAAAATGGAGGGAACAAATTCCTGAAAGTAACATCAATGCTTTGGAATATTTGGACACCAACCCAGGTATATCAATGGTGCTATTAGAAGTAACAGAAAACAATTTAGATACAATAATTTCTTCTTTAAAGAATGTTGGGTCTGGAATTGATGGAATAAATTATAGAATATTTAAACAGTCATATAAGTCAATATTGCCACACTTAACCCACATCATTAACTTATGTTTGAGCAGTGGGATCTTCCCCAAGCCATTCAAAATTGCTGTTGTGAAGCCCATCTACAAAAAAAGTGATCCATCGACATTTAGTAACTACAGACCAATTAGTATTCTTCCATATATATATAACAAATATTAGAAAAGACGATCTATAACCAACGCTTGGAACATTTCACCCTACATAACCTACTTTCAGACAAGCAATTTGGTTTCAGAAAAGAGAGGTCCACATCCATGCCTCTACTCTCAATACAGAGCCTGATCACTAAAGGATTTGAAAATAATGAATATGTTGTAGGAATTTACCTTGACTTGAGAAAGGCATTTGATATCGTTGACAAGGAAATATTGTGTGCAAAGATGGAAAAATATGGTGTAAATGGTAATGCAATCAAAATAATACGGTCATATTTATCGGGAAGAACACAAGCTACTACAATAAATAACAGTACCTCTACTTTCAGAAAAATAAAAATGTGTGTGCCACAAGGCTCAATTTTAGGACCATTACTATTTATAATATATATAAATGATATTGTAAATTGCTAATTCCTTGCCAAAAATTTCGCAATGGCTACATACAAATCTTTTGTCATTAAATGAATCAAAAACTGTATACCAGATATATAACAATCACAAAACAGATATTGATCTCCAGATCGGATTTAATCATCATTTTTAATAATGGTAAATCTGAGAAAATTGAAATATATCTAACATTGAATTGAACTGTCTGCAAATGGCATTGAAAAAGAAAAGAAGTGGCTGAAATCAAAGGATTTGTTTTCGGGGCAGGGGAAGGGCTGCCCTCTATCCTGTTCAAACTTACTGCGTCCCAGGCTTGTCCTCCACCCCCACGGGTGTAACTACGGCAATTTCCGCCGTAGTTACACCCATGCCAGGCACCATGAGCATACAAAGCGTGATAAGCAGTTTAGCCTGCAGTGTCAAAGGATTATTGGAAACTGAATGGCACTCCACCCTATTAAAATCCTTCGTTGAATCTAAGAACCGATTTTGTGCATGATTTCTTACTCTGAAACCCGAGACATTTGAATAAATGTGTCCTACATTCCAACGTTCATGACACAGCCATGCACTTCACAGCCGTGCATTTTGTTGAATAAGAAGAAATCTGTCTAGGGTTCTTGGTCATGGTATTGTTGTCACATAAATTAGACTTCTCATGAAATTAGAAAAGTCTTATTCAATAACTTTTTGTCCGCAATAATACAAAGTCATCATGATGAAGCTGGACTTAGATCTCATTTTAAGTAGGGATGCACCGGATAGACTATCCGGCCGGGTATCCGGCCGGATATCACGAATTTTCAAGTATTCGTTATCCGGCCGGATATTTCTTGCTATCCGGCCGGATACCGGATATTTTCCATTGCTTGCAACGATTTACAGTTAGTGTTCACCACTTGGGTGTCCCCTAACGCAACAAGCAGACGATAACAAAACGACTAAGCGTATGATCTTTATTATCCCTTCGAAGAGTGTAAGTGCGTACTCAGCATTCAGTGACGCTGTGACGCTGAGTTACACTGAGTGACGTCAATCAAAACACGACCTGGTTCAGAAATGCTTCACATTGTGGTGAAGAAACAGGAGCTGCTCCCCGCGGCGCAGCAGAAGCCTGCTCCTCCTGTCCTCGAAGATCGCTCCGTACGCCGAGAACATTCTCTCGGAGAACACGGAGGACGACGGGGCGGACAGGAGTTTACGCGA
Organism: Imbricaverruca yamaguchii; assembly: GCA_034440575.1. NCBI lineage: Eukaryota > Metazoa > Arthropoda > Thecostraca > Neoverrucidae > Imbricaverruca > Imbricaverruca yamaguchii. Next base: position 110,732 of record JAOTOL010001540.1, read on the forward strand.
GAGAGCTGGTGTCTGGCCCTGGCTCACCATCTGTGTGAAGCAGCTGCCGAATAGGTCTTCCTCACCACTTGACCCTGTGCTAGACGCGGGACTGTCGGCGCATTTGCTGTCAGTGGCAGCAACTTCTTCGTCCTGCGCCCCCAGCAGCTGAAGAACCTCGCTGAGGAGCAGCGTCTTGGCGTTGTCCTTTTCTTCAGACTTCTTGAAGAAGTTGAGCTTGTATCTGGGGTCGATCGCTGTGGCAGTCACATAGTGTTTCTCCAGAAGGATATTCATCGCTTTGGAGCTGTCAGCTGTGGTTAGGAAGCGGAGGCGCAGCGCTTGTAGCAGTGAGTCGCGTAGTTTCTGGGCGCCGGCCGCCTTCTGATCAATCCTTGTTAGGCATAACTCCAGGCAGGTGATGTTGGGAATGACGCTGGGCAACGTGGCATTGTCCGAGCTCATCTCCTTCGTGAGATCGAAGAATGGTTTCAGCACGTGCAGGAGGCTTCCGCACAGCTGCCAATCGCTCGCAGTCATCTGCGGCAGATCTTCGTGGTCTGCCAGGTAGAGAAGAACTGGCAGCTTCAGCTCCACCAGTCTATGCACCATCAAGTACGAGCTGTTCCACCACGTCGGAACGTCCTGCACCAGAAGTCGCGGTTGCAGGCCTTTAGTTCGCTGGAGCTCCTTGAGGGTAGTGCAGGGCACTGACGAGTGGCCGAAGTGAGTCACCAGTCGCCGACACTTGGTCAGGTGCGCGTTCACAGCCGGCTGCGACCGGATTGCGTCGCCAACCACCAACTGAAGACGGTGTATAGTGCAGTGGACGGCCGGAATATCGGGCAGCTCGCAACCCAGTCATGTTGGAGGCCCCGTCACGGATCAGTAGATGCCGCCGACTTCTGACTAGGTTTCACTCGTCCCACATCTTCGTCAGCATCTCCGAGATGTTGGTGCCACTGTGTGATGTCGGAAAGTGGGCCGCTTTCAGGACGTCTCGACGCTGGAAATTGCTCTTGATCCAGTGGCCAGAAAGGCTGACGAACGTTTCCTGCGACGATGAGCATGTCCAGATGTCGGACGTGAAGGAGACGTAGCTGCCGTCACAGCTCTCTAGCTTAGACAGAACCTCGCCCTTTACTTCGTCGTACAGCCTCGGCAGCATGGCGTCGGAAAAGTAGCGCCGGCTGGGCAGGAGACACCACGGCTGAAGTTTGGCGACGAGGTCGATGAAGCCGTCGACTTCTACGATTGAGAACGACTGGTTGTCCACGGCAATCATTATCATCATGATTGGGGGGTTGCGCAAAAATTAACCAGCACTTGTCGACCGAGGGCGGGGGTGTAGGAAGCGATGTTGGCGTGGTGTTGTGTCGTCGATCTGGGGAGAGAGCGATGTTGCATGGTGTTTGTTTGTCGTCGACCGGGTTGGGGGTGGGTCGGCCCGGCGGGGGAGGGAAGTAATTGTTGGTGTAGTATTTGTCATGTCCACGGGGGACGGGGGGAGCGATGTTGGCCAGTCTGTAATGCGGCAAAAATTTCAGTTTGCCGCCGTTTGGGAGGGAGGGCGAAAAAGTGGTTTTTCCCGCACCATTTTTGTTTGGGGGGCAAATGCCCATTTTGCCCCCTGGATCCGCCAGTTTGGGATAAAGCATGCCATTGCTTGCTTGCTTAATGAAGAGGAATTTTTGGGGCCTGCAATCACCTGCATTTTTAATGCATGCACAAGAGGAAAAAAGGTGGAATGGTAGGAACCTAAAAGATTCAGTATCCGGCCGGATATCCGGGCCGGATATTACTCACGATCTGGCCGGATATACTATTCGGCCGGATATCAAAATTAACTATCCGGTGCATCCATAATTTTAAGTAAAGTAGGATTTATAACGTTATAACCAGAAAGTGATTAATGTTTCAGAAGCGTGATGGTCGTGTCAGGTTAAGCCGAGCCGACATACGGCAGGCCGCTCAGATCAACCTGTGTAGTACATCTACAGGAATAGACTCGCCCGGGATTCACCGTCGCTCGTAATGACACATTGCAAGCGATATTTTTCATTTTCATCTCGGTTTGACTCCTAGTAAGTTTCCTGGATGGAGAGTGGTATGCGTCCGTTCGGACGTGGCCGCTTCTGACAGGAAGCGACGTCACCGGCCAGGCATGCATATGTCATGCCTGTAATTGGCACTCTGCCCCAGGGCTCAAAGGCCGATGTCTGGCGGTGAAATATTCAAGCCGGCTGCTATCCATTCGGCCGATGTAAATGTCAGAGTCCACGTAGAGGGGCTGACGGCATTCTCCGTGACAGCGGTGGCGCAGCCAATCAGGCGCTGATCCTGCCGTATCATTGTCAAATGTACGCCATTTATGCCCTACGCTGATTCTGCCGTATCATTGTCAAATGTACGCCATTTATGCCCTACGCTGATTCTGCCGTATCATTGTCAAATGTACGCCATTTATGCCCTACGCTGATCCTGCCGTATCACCGTCAAATGTACGCCATTTATGCCCTACGCTGATCCTGCCGTATCACCGTCAAATGTACGCCATTTATTCCCTACGCTGATCCTGCCGTATCACCGTCAAATGTACGCCATATATAACTGGCGCTGATCCTGCCGTATCGCCGTCAAATGTACGCCATATATAACTGGCGCTGATCCTGCCGTATCATTGTCAAATGCACGCCATTTATGCCCTACGCTGATTCTGCCGTATCATTGTCAAATGTACGCCATTTATGCCCTACGCTGATCCTGCCGTATCATTGTCAAATGTACGCCATTTATGCCCTACGCTGATTCTGCCGTATCATTGTCAAATGTACGCCATTTATGCCCTACGCTGATCCTGCCGTATCATTGTCAAATGTACGCCATTTATGCCCTACGCTGATCCTGCCGTATCATTGTCAAATGTACGCCATTTATGCCCTACGCTGATCCTGCCGTATCATTGTCAAATGTACGCCATTTATGCCCTACGCTAATCCTGCCGTATCACCGTCAAATGTATGCCATTTATAACTGGCGCTGATCCTGCCGTATCGCCGTCAAATGTACGCCATATATAACTGGCGCTGATCCTGCCGTATCACCGTCAAATGTACGCCATTTATGCCCTACGCTGATCCTGCCGTATCATTGTCAAATGTACGCCATTTATGCCCTACGCTGATCCTGCCGTATCATTGTCAAATGTACGCCATTTATGCCCTACGCTGATCCTGCCGTATCATTGTCAAATGTACGCCATTTATGCCCTACGCTGATCCTGCCGTATCACCGTCAAATGTACGCCATTTATAACTGGCGCTGATCCTGCCGTATCACCGTCAAATGTACGCCATTTATGTTTTGCGCTGATTCTTCCGTATCATCGTCAAATGTACACCATTTATAACTGGCGCTAATCCTGTCGTAATACCGTCAAATGTACGCCATTTATGATTGGCGCTGATCCTTCTGATTCACTGTCAATTAAGCCCCATGTGTGCCTTGCACTGATCCTGCCGTATCATCGTCAAATGTATGCCATATATGTCTTGCGCTGACTCTGCCGTATCATCGTCAAATGTACACCATTTATGCCTTGCGCTGATCCTGCCGTCTCACCATCAAATGTGTGCTACAGATAACTGGCGCTGATCCTGCCTTATTACCTAAAATGTACGCAATTTATCATTTGCGTTCATTCCGCTGTATCACCATCAAATGTATGCTATTTATGACTGGCGCTGATCCTGCCATGCATGCCATTTATAACGTAACATATATGACGTGTCGTCGGCAAGGCTGTTAAAAGGTGCACCAGGCCATTACGTCCGTCCAGAGAATCCGTCGTGGGCGGGTTCTCTGGAGCAGTGACGGGAGCGGATTCGGGAATTTTGATGGGGTGAGTACTTATATAGAGGGGCACCATCTGGCCTGAGGAATGTCGCTCGTTTTGAGAAAAAATCGACAAGTCTGCTCGAACTTAGCAATGTTTCGAGGAACTGGCACCAATGGCTATCCCCACCCGCTGTCTGGCGAAACTCCACCATCTGACTGTGTAGAAGGCGAAAACGCTTGTGCGTGAATGCGGCTGTGGCTTCTCAGTTAGCGCAGCTGACAGCGCAGCCTAGGCTTTGCCATCGGTTGGCCATTCCAACATGACGTCCACACTGCCGTCGCTAAAGGGCACTAAAGCGCACACCTGAGGGGACGGTATCCGCACACGCCTCGAGCTTTTCGAAGATATCTAAAGATATGCGAGGATATTGCAAATACATTCCGTGACTTCATTAAAAGTGATTGCAAAAATACCTCATGAAAATGTGCATCCTATGGAAAACAAATTACAAGTACGTTTGCATGACATTGTGATTTGGCATGTGGCTGAGCGATAATATGACTAATTCTCATGAAAATCATGTGTGCTTACTTTGTTGAAATAAATCCTCAAAGTAGGTATTCATAGGATGCAACAATAACAAAATATTAGGCATGTGTGGCATTGACTGCGAAGCACCAGCCACAAACAACAAATTATCGCCCTTTCCTTGGCTCCTGGTTACGCCATTGATTGTTATATATCGGCATTTACGAACATCAAATAATGCTTTGGGCCACTAAGGTTTGATTTGCATACAATCACGCACAATTTTACTGTCGGAAAATGCATGCACAGCCCGCAATTAGCTGTGATGAAATCTCACCTTGCGCACCCATTGTCTCCTGACAGTGTCACTGCATGTTTAATAAATCTGACATTGTAAAAATGTATTGGCCAGCAGAATTAACCTGAGCTATTCCGTTTTAAAATAAACTCAACAGATTACCAGATCTTGGGGGATTTTCCAGCTTACAGACATAGTTACAAAAGAGCCCTACAGGAATAGGATTAAATGGTCCCTTTTGCTACCATTATTGGGCCGGTGACGTTACCACCGATGCCAATGACAATTACACCAAACCAAAACAAAATGTGTGAACCCTATTTCTCTGAAAACCAGACATGTACACATGGATGTCAAGTTGTGAACTCACGGTATGAAGTCGGACGGGATACAGATTGCAATTGTGATGGCAAAGCTGACTCGAAAACCGCACATTTCTAGTATACGCCCATGGGTCCATTAAGTTAAGTTTCGGTCTGGTTGGGGGAGGCGACAAATATCAATGAATGACGTGGTCAGTGCCCCCCCTCGTGTATGCATAGGGTCACACACCTGCGTGCACAGTGAACACGCTTCTCAGTTCTACCCATGCCATTAAGTTGTGTATAAAATTACCAACTCTGGCGTAAAAACATGAGCGGTCATGCGTTGTTCAATGTCGTTATCTTCTCATTGTGACATATCAATTTAAGGTGAGTGAAATATTTTCTAGTGATCCAATAACTATGTCTGTACATTTGTTTTACACAGTAAAGCTCGCCGACTATATTCCATGGGACGGAGAGAAGCTTCATGCCATCACAAACTTCCTACGCCAGAAAAACGTCACGGACCGTCGGTCATCTATGAGTCTGGCCAACCAGCTGGACCGACCGCCGGTCATCTATGGGTCTGGCCAACCAGCTGGACCGACCGCCGGTCATCTATGGGTCTGGCCAACCAGCTGGATCAACCGCCGATCATCTATGGGTCTGGCCAACCAGCTGGGTGGAATGTTGACGAACCTCACCTACGTGGCAGCGCCCCTCGGATACCTAAAGGCGCATCACCTGTGGTGTTGGCTGGTGCAGCACGTGGTAGCGCCCCTCGGATACCTAAAGGCACATCACCTCTGGTGCTGGCCGGCGCGTATTTTGACTCGAGCCTGCCGACCACGCCGCTGCTGGGCGCTGCTGGCACAAACGAGCCAGGCGGCCACACCTGGCGGCCGCTCCGACCAGGCTCCCAGTTCGTCACAGACGCCGATCCCAGCTATGCTGTGGTCTAATTGGAGATTGCTGCCTACATGAGCGATCTAGAATTGTCGCATATACCTGGCCGGTGTGACGTGTTTCGATCTCGTGGTGGACCACTGTCCCCTGGTCCCAATCCTGAACACTAAGGTGCTGAATGAGTTGGAATACTCTTGGCTCCAGCAGGCTCGGACCAAGTTCAGCGGCTACACCTTCACTGCCAGCTGGCAGTGAAGGTGTGAGCCACAGAGTGGTCGACGCCCTCTCACGGCCGCCAGTCTCCAACCCGGTCGTTGAGAACTAGGTCGTAGAGGACGGCCATGCCGGCGACCGGCAACACAAAGCTGTGTCGCAGAAGCCACTCAGTGTGAATTACCACAAGCGTACAACATATTACCTGATGATTGTAATGTCTGGCGTTCGAAGCTGAATTGTTGCGCACATCCCGCGCAGTTGGGGCCAGGTCGGTCCTGGCCGGTTGACAGACAATGCCTGGCACGGTAGACGGCCGCTGAGCGCACGCCTTCAGGACTGTTACTGGTCCAAATGTTCAGACGATTGGTGATAAGTACCTGGCTGCCAATTGTCTTGGTTCGTTGACACCGCTAGCGGCCGTGTCCGAGGTACAAACTTACAGAATTCTCACGGATGACGAACCATAATGGGCGTCCAAACTCTCTAAACTGCCTTTTCCGCTTGGCGCCGTGAGACAGCCAGTGCCCAGTGCAGCATGGCGATCTATTTTCCTGAGATGCTTCGCTGTAACTGACCGGCTGCCCCCACCCTCTGGCTACAGTCCCATCATTGTACGGAACGCTATTGTCTCAAATTGATTGGCAATCTTCCAATTTCTCTTTACCCCATCGTTGCGGCGTGTACGAGTCCATTACCTGTGCGCGCTCGGCGCGACCCGGCATGAATAACATCGGCCGCGCCATTAGACGGCCTATAACAATGATCACGCAAACTCAATGACGTGTATTTGCGTTGGCGGCACCGGCCGGCGCCTGGCCGCGCGAGACGGCCCCTGTGATTTGGCGGGACTGGGGCGCGCCATCCGGCGGCGCGCTGTGTTTGTCACACCGCGCCGTCGACTCTTTAACATCACTGGAGACGCGGCGATGTGTAATTACGCAATGGCATAGACAGGAAGCACAAGTAGAGACACTGTAATTATGCCGCCGATCGGCGACTGTCCCACTAATTCTGACTCGCAGCGTAAACGGCGCTGATGCGGCCACCTGTCATCTTCGGCTCTGATGCGGCCACCTGTCATGTTCGTGCGTTTCCCTGCAGATTAGGATTCAAAATCGGTGCAGCGAGCAGGCTGGCAGCGGCAGTAATCGCGGCGCTTCAGAAGCATTTTCATTCCTCAGGCAGACAGGATGCATGGATTGCAAGGCGATTGTTGCAACACGGAATCTACCTATTTAGGAGTAGTCTCCATCGTTTCGACACAATGCATTTCGCTTTCAAGTATATTAATGTCACGAGAAATAGTTACCCATAAACACATACGTCCATTCATTTCATAAATATAACTTCAAGAACGATCTTTGAATGTTCAAACCACTAATTTGTATCCTAGAGTGCTCACGACTAACCTAAGCCGCCCATCGAACACATTTGGTCTGTGTATCCGAATGGGATGTCTCATTCAAGAGGGGAGGGGTTCTCGCTATCTCGCTCCTCATTGTAATAGTCGCAGAAACAAAAAGCCAATGCTTTGTACACCACGATGCACATCTACGGTGCCCGATTTTATACTTTGGTTCACCAGGAACTCCCCAGTGCAGGTCGGAAATAAACATTTTCGCAACGAAATTATAATGTCGACAGCTTCAAGTGGGCTGTGCCGAACATCTACCTGAAATGGAGTCGTGAGGTGAGTACCTCCGTGCAGCACAGTTTTGTGCGACTGCATGCAAATATTGCCTGATCCAGGATCAGGCATGTTTACTGAAGCATGCAGTTCACAGTTGCTGTTCACACCAGCAATGAAATATACAAATCTGCAAACACTGGTAATTGCCCACCGAAAGGGTCTGAGGGGTTTAATTCGAGTTCAGACTGCACAATGTCAGTCCTTTATCAGGTGTTCGCAGGAGTCAATGTGCATGAGGTAACTGTTGAGATGGAATGGAATCAATAAAGGACGAACCGATATATTCCTGTCAGAGCCCACCTTCTAGGAGCACTTCACAACATGGCTATTCCCAGCTTTTAGCAAGTATTCCCGAAAAGAAACTGAAAGTGTTATGAAGACGTAGGGCAAAGAGAGTGAGAGAGAAAAAAGTGAGATAGAGAAAGAGAGAGGGGAGAGAGAGAGAGCAGGCACCCACTGGTAAAGTCCGAGCAGATCGATGTAATCAGCATGCTCTAGGATATTGTCATTTAATGCCTGTATGTCCTCGTCTAAAGATATGCTTCCATGCCAGTACATGATCTAAATTTATCCTTAACATACATTACAATACTGAACGAGTTATCCCCCTCTTGTACTGAATGCTGCCTCTGGAGTTCCGCTCTCAGATTTAGATCGTGATTACTGTTTATTAACACGCGCCCTGGAGAGCCTCTGAAAATAACGCGCACTGGAGGGGGGGCGGATTCTGCCTCCCTAAGATCTCGGCTCCTATGAATGCTAGAGCAACGAAATTCGCAGGGTGGATGGGCGTTATAGTGAACTCTATTGTGTGCAAAGGTCATGACATTAGGTCAATATCTTCAAGGTCAAATGTGGTCAAAATAGCAAAATTTCTGGTTTTGCGTGGCTTGGCTTGTCATAGTTATGGATCACTGTGATTGTGTGTAAATGCTCCAAAATTGGCATTAATGATGTTTTGGACATTACTAATGATACAATACAAATGTCAGATCCGCCATTTGTCCTCAGGTCGCCTATATAGGAGCACCTTATTAGGTCATTGCCTGCTCAAGTTACCGGAACCGGGCTCCCAACCCGACTACTCCGTCGGACGGCTCGGCACAATCGGCTTCGCAAAGAAAGGAGTGAAATACATGAATAAAGTATGGAAACGCTTAGGCACACAATGGCAAACGGTAGATTTCTGGATGTGTAGGTAGTAACATGTAAAGTGACATCAATCGCATGACAGTCATTTGCATTTATGACACATTCCAGTTGACCAAGTTTGGTTCCATTAGCCAGTCATGAACTTGGCCTGATTTAGCCTCGGCGACCTAACATGACTTTCAAATTATATAGCCTAACAATATGCTTAAGAAAGTCGCTAGTGGTGTCAAGAACACTTCCCTTTTGCCAATATACGGGAAGCGCATCAGTGCCGAATTTTGTGGTCTAGCGCTGCGAAGTGTTTTTACTTTAACGGCCCCTAGCTTGCAATATTTCCGGACGATTTACATTTTTCTTCCTTTAAGCAATGCGCCGGTCATTTCTCAGCAGGTGCGCAAAGAATTGGCGTATATCGGCCGATACAATATGGAGTTATGCACAAAGAATCGGATGGGTTGGCGGATTTCGCCTCCTCCAGGGTGTGTGTTAACCTGTCATGAACTTGACCTGACTTGACCTCGGTGACTTGACATTACTTTGAAACAATGTAGCATGACAATGTACATCAAACAAGTCGCTAGTTTTGCCAAGAACACTTCATTTTTGCCAATATACGGGAAGCGCATCAGCGCCGATATTTGTGGTCTGGCACTGAGAAAATGTTTTGACTTTAGCGACCCCTAACTCGAAAAAGTTTCGATCGATTTTCATTTTTCTTACTTTAAGTAACGCGTCGGTCATTTGTTAGCAAGTACACAAACAATGGCGTATATCGGCCGGTAAAATCTGGAGTTATCTCCGAAAACCCGGAGGGGTGGGCGGATTTCGCCCCCCCTCCAGGGCGCGTGTTAAATGAGTGGGTACGAATCTCAACAGACCTTTGAGAATGCGCTAAATCAGGCCGGATGTTGGGTGTCTCTCTCGGTGAGTACCCCGCAGCCAGAGATGACGGGAGTAGCGAGACGGATGTTGGGTGTCTCTCTCAGTGAGTACCCCGCAGCCAGAGATGATGGGAGCAGCGAGACGGATGTTGGGTGTCTCTCTCGGTGAGTACCCCGCAGCCAGAGATGACGGGAGTAGCGAGACGGATGTTGGGTGTCTCTCTCGGTGAATACCCCGCAGCCAGAGATGACGGGCCTAGTGGGATGCCAGTCGCGTGACCCGTGGGCTGAACATAAACGACTGGCATGCTGCTGTGAGTAGATATTTGTATTCAAATGATGTACCACCCTATCCGAAGCGGTTACCTTGAAAGCTGTCTTTAAATCCCTCCTAGTTGTCACCGACACCAAATTGTCCCAAGCACCAAATCTTGATCAACATTTGCTGTCTTGGTCATTGCTGTCTGTGTCTGGTTTTTGACACACTGAATTATCGATGATGACACATTCCTTACATTTGTTTGTCACTGGGCTCCGCAGCAGCAGTATCATTTAGACTGACATATTGCAGAGCCCACATTTACTCACGTATGACATCACGCATTCCATTGATGTGTTTCCTGATGTGCTTGTGCACGTTCCCTTCCAAAACTGAGGCCATTTTTGGTATCATAAGGAGGGGAGGGGCGGGTCGGAGAGCCTGAAAGGGAGGCCGGTTTCCGCAGAACGCAGGACAGCAACATCTGATGTCTGGAGAGTGCACGCGGACGTCTGTTGCTGTGTCAGCGGCATCCGCTGACGCTTGCTGTGCTGGTGTAGCCACCACCTGCAGAATGTCCGTGGCTGCTGTCTGCTGAGTCAGCAGCTGTCGCTGACTCCCGCGGATGTCCGTGGCTGCCGTCTGCTGAGTCAGCAGTTGTCGCTGACTCCCGCGGATGTCCGTGGCTGCCGTCTGCTGAGTCAGCAGTTGTCGCTGACTCCCGCGGATGTCCGTGGCTGCCGTCTGCTGAGTCAGCAGTTGTCGCTGACTCCCGCGGATGTCCGTGGCTGCCGTCTGCCGAGTCAGCAGCTGTCGCTGACTCCCGCAGATGTCCGTGGCTGCCGTCTGCTGAGTCAGCAGCTGTCGCTGACTCCCGCGGATGTCCGTGACTGCCGTCTGCTGAGTCAGCAGCTGTCGCTGACTCCCGCAGAATGTCCGTGGCTGCCGTCTGCTGAGTCAGCAGTTGTCGCTGACTCCTGCGGATGTCCTTGGCTACTGGCTGATGAGTCAGCAGCTGGCATCAGCACCCGGTGTGCGGCCGTGGCTACTGGCTGATGAGTCAGCAGCTGTCGCTGCTGTCTGTCGACTGCGACACATCAACAGCGGCTGGCGCTGACGCCGACGAAAATCACGTATAGGAAATATATGAACATAAATGTGCAGACCCTGATGACAAATGGTATAATTTCAGTCGGGTGTGCTAATGCTTTAACAATTACTCTAGGTATCATCTTCAGGCAGTCTGTTGAGTGTTTCGATTAGCTGAAAATATTCATAATGAAAATACGGCGCCGATCTGCCAGAAGGGTATGTGTGCAGGATGGTGCAGGCCGACTCTCCTACCTTCACTAGTTTGTAAACTTCTGGAAAATCTTGTCAACGACAATGTTCAGAGTTCAGACCCGTCTTGATCGACGTGTAGCCTGTCAAGGTACCCTTAGCATGAACTTCGCTCTGGAAGATCTTTCTTTGCTAATTAACTAACATTCATGGAATCTGTAACTACGGAGGTTCACGAAACTTCCCGTTTTTTTTCCAATATTTTGAAGTTGGTCGTGAAAATACTATAAATATATACAATGCCATCTTAAGGCAACTATAAGCCTTTAAAACAACGATAGACGATGTAGAAAAGAACTTGCAGGAAACATATACACAGAAATGTGCAGGTCCTAGTAACAAATGTTAGGATCGATAAGCTTGTTTTAATCTTACTGTAGTTCAATGAAACATAAATGGAAGCTTTGAGGTCACGAGCGGGACTTCTCATTCATTTGGAGCATGGGTGGCTCCTCAATCATTCCCACTGCTGACCATTTGGAGCGTGGGTGGCTCCTCAATCATTCCCACTGCTGACCATTTGGAGCGTGGGTGGCTCCTCAATCATTCCCACTGCTGACCATTTGGAGCGTGGGTGGCTCCTCAATCATTCCCACTGCTGACCATTTGGAGCGTGGGTGGCTCCTCAATCATTCCCACTGCTGACCATTTGGAGCGTGGGTGGCTCCTCAATCATTCCCACTGCTGACCATTTGGAGCGTGGGTGGCTCCTCAATCATTCCCACTGCTGACCATTTGGAGATTCGATGTACAACCGATTAAATTTGGTTCAGAATTGCATGAACTCCTTACCCTCCGCGCCAATGATCTTATAACAAAATGTCACCCCTGCTGGAGTTCGAAGATACGAGACTGCTATCCACGTTGTTTTTGTTAATCAGCTGAAGCATGCAAAAGTGCATCATGTACCAGGATGCACCTTTACAGACCGCAGTGGAGTCTGGGCAACTGCATCGTAACCACATTTCCAGATTCGGATGGCAAACGTCACCCAGCTGGGAAATATTTTCGTTATATTTACAAATGTCCTTAGATGATTCCATTCCAATTGATTCCGATAACGTTTCGGAATCAATTGGATTCCTTTCGGAATCCAATTGATTCCGATCAAGGAAGACACACAGTGTTGATGTGTCTTCCTTCAATATTCCACTCATACGAGCTTTTCGAGCATAGCTTTCCACTGTGACAAGCAAGCTTAAAGTTAGAGTATAACACGGATTGGACGTTTCAAATACGATACAATTCGTATCCGTATGAACCCATCAAATCAATAGATGCATGCGTGTTCGATATAGAATATCCATCCGTTATCCAGTACATTCCCAAAAATAGCATTGGAAAAACTTGATTGAATGTAATAGTGAATACCAACCAAACCATCAAGACTACAACGTTTTAATTAAGAAGATCAGGAACCAGCCAACGTAACATTTTTGTATGATGAAGATAAGAACTTCCCTTCGAAGTGCGACAAATTGCAGAACAATACGATTTAACTTCATCTCATGTTCAGTCCTCTGGACTGTTTTATGCTGCGCGACCATGATCGAAGCATACAAGAACAAGGAATGTTTTCAAGTAATGAAATAAAACAATGGGAACAACACCACGTACAAAATTAAATATTTGAATAATGTTCATCCTGATCATATGCAAATTATTATCACTACCTCTAACAGCATATATGTCGTCCTAAAATCAATGTAGATGACTACCAGACTATACCAATAAAATAGGACATAAATATACCATAGATATTTACAACCAATTATATAGAGCATACAAACGTGCATCAGCCTCAGCCCGTGATGTGTGTTAGCTCAGTGTGATTCAGCCGTCGCTCAGGAGACATATTTAGCTACACTTCATATCCCCATAACCGAAATTATGCCCAGCTCCGCGGTGGCGAGGTAGATGTATATGTCTCGAACACCATTCGCCACCACAAAACCATCACACCTAGCAATATCAACTGTATCGCCGTAGCCATCCAAATCGCACAGCATGGGCTCATTGTCTTCTATATCTTCCTCCCCATTACGCCCACGCTATCTTTACCGTGTTATGAACATATTCAGACTTCATGCACAATCTTGTCTGGTGCTGGGCGCTAAGATCGCCCAGCATCAGGCATGGGGTTACCGAACTGGATCCCCACGCGGACACCACATTGAAACACTCCTCAGCACTCACAATATGGTCATTTGATACGAGCGAACATCCACCCACAATACGACACTTCACCGTACCATCCATCTGCCAGTGATCTCTCCTGTACCACCCATCTGCCATTGATTTGTTTCGGCCGCCATTGTACCTCTTCTTGTAGCACGTTAAATCTGACCCAGTTTTTAGCGATCACCTCCCTATTCGTGTCCTACCTGAACGCTCAGCCCAGTCTAACGATCACTCATTTTTACCCCGCTGGAACTTTCGCGAGACGAAATGGCCGTCTTTCGCCCAGGGAAGTGGTACTGTCTACCCTCCTCAGTCCCATCCCAAATTGTCGACTTACCGCAATACCATCTTACTCGCCGCAGAAACGCACATCCCCATCATTATCGTCCTCCCGGCGGTAAACACGTGCCGTGGCAGCACGAGAGCCAGCGCGTCGTCCTCCCGGTGGTAAACACGCGCCGTGGCAGCACGAGAGCCAGCGCGTCGTCCTCCCGGTGGTAAACACGTGCCGTGGCAGCACGAGAGCCAGCGCGTCGTCCTCCCGGCGGTAAACACGTGCCGTGGCAGCACGAGAGCCAGCGCGTCGTCCTCCCGGTGGTAAACACGTGCCGTGGCAGCACGAGAGCCAGCGCGTCGTCCTCCCGGTGGTAAACACGTGCCGCAAAGTGGCAGCACGAGAGCCAGCGCGTCGTCCTCCCGGTGGTAAACACGTGCCGTGGCAGCACGAGAGCCAGCGCGTCGTCCTCCCGGTGGTAAACACGTGCGTGGCAGCACGAGAGCCAGCGCGTCGTCCTCCCGGTGGTAAACACGTGAGTGGCAGCACGAGTGCCAGCGCGTCGTCCTCCCGGTGGTAAACACGTGCCGTGGCAGCACGAGAGCCAGCGCGTCGTCCTCCCGGTGGTAAACACGTGCCGTGGCAGCACGAGAGCCAGCGCGTCGTCCTCCCGGCGGTAAACACGTGAGTGGCAGCATGAGAGCCAGCGCGTCGTCACCCTGCGGCGGTGGGCTGAGCGAACATTTCGGATCAATCTCACAACACAAAGCACACTGGAAGCACGCGAGGTCGAACAAAAATATCGGAAGTTTCCCAAGAACAAAGCTGGCAAAAGTATATCAACTTTATCAATCGATTTACCCCCATCAGACACATTTGGAAACAAATTCACTCCATCTCTAATTGAAGAACCCCACACCGCGCGTTCCCCAACTGACCATTAACCAACGCTACATCACAGAACCAATGACCGTCGCGGAACACTTCGCCTCTTATTACACTGACATCTCTTCAAACGCCCAGTACCCACAACACACCACCACCAGAGGTGAAAAATGCCGAAGCTGTCACCGACGAACCCGTGTCTCACATGTTCTGTATACATGCTTCATAAAATCCATGGTTCAGAAACTAAAGCGATTGTTGGATAGCCCAAACGCTTTTCCCTCATGACAAGTCCTCCGATTTTAAAGGTGATTTGATGCCATCCTCTGAAGCCCCATTCGGTTTCTGATTCATTAAAACATTTTACAATTCGAAAATTGTGGATGCGAAGTGAAATTTGTTTTATCTCTTATGAACGCACTACCTTAGTACGTATGCGTCCGAAGCAGGATGAGAAATTCAAATATGTGCACATAGGCTCTGAAGGATCGAAGTACCGGGTGAGCTAGCCTAATTTTTTGCATTTACCTTATAGTAAGAAAACAGCTGCAGGCCATTTGCATGTGCACAATGACTTCATTTGCTTGCCATATTTGTTGACCTTTATTGCTATGGAAACAAGGTGCATGTATGCACAACTTCATCTGAAACACTCGTAGCATTACTCAGGTGCAGAGATTCGTTTATAAACTTTTATGTTATTAAGCTATTTTCAGAAAGACTCAGTTTCACTCATATGCACTTACCTACAAATATTGGCAAATTTGTGCTTGATGTGTTGCATACATTAAAAAAATATATTGAACTGCCATCTTTACAAACATGATTATGCTGATGTGACCACTCATTTGAGGGGTAAATGTTCACTTTTCAGTTGAAGAGCAAAATGAAACCAACAAAGGGGCTTTGGGTGAGAAAATATATTATAAAAATGCCAAAAGAACACAAAACAGACCTAACCTAACAAAACATAGCCAAACTGGTATGATTGTGTTGTAAGAGGCTCATGAGAAAAGTATTACACAGATTACCTTCTTAAAGCCAACAAATGGGTTAGGTTTGGCGAGATAATTAGCTTAAGTTATATTTTATTTGAATTGTAATTTTCCTTTAAAAAGCAAAAAAAGAAACAGATAATTCTTCAAAACCACATTATGTTAGAATAGGTTAGGCCGCTATGAGCTTTTTCATGGTTTTGACAATTTTAAGAGAATTATTGTTCGTATTTTTCAAATTATATTCTTTGATTTTTCCTTCCAAGTAAGGTTAGGCCATCCTATGCTAGGTTATGTCAACTAACTCTTGCGATGTTACCTAACTCAAAGTCCAAGTTTTGGTGTTATTTTGCTTACAAACTGAGACTAAGCACTCGCACGAAGGATGAGTGGTCCCAACATCTTAGTTACGTTCATGAACCTTGTATTGGAAAAAATAAATTCCCATAATTCACAAAACACGTCAAAGCACACGTAAAGAATCAGAAAGCATTTCAACCTGAAACAAACATTATCAACGCAAAAGCCTAGCTAAATTGAGCCAAACCTGCTTTTGAAGAAAACAATCTATTTTAAATTGGATGATAACAAAATCTCCAAAATCCTTCGAATTAAGACCCTTAACATCATCTAACCTAGTATAACCAAACCTTTTCGTCTTCTTGATTGTGGTGGAGAAAAAATATGGGCAAAGCTCATCTTGTGAACACCTTAAAACACAATAAGATATTATTGAAGGTCAAGGTAACCCCAAGGCAAGTTCTACACACAATTTACCTCCATGAAGCAACCACATTTTTAGATTTGGTTGAGTGAAGTTTGGTTATGCTTTTGATGCAAGCTATCATTTTATAATTGGAGGGAATCTTTTCTATAATACACATCATGTTTTCTACATTAACAGGTCAGGTTACATTAGGTTAGGTTAGATTGTGTTTATTAAATTGATTTTTAAAAGAAAATATGTTTCTGATAATTCTCCATCTTTTAAAATATGAATTTGGTTTCGTGAATGGAAGGCTAGGCTAGGTTAGGTTAGTTGATATTGCTTTTTGTCTTGATTTTGTGCGCTACATTTTATGCTAGATTGCCCAACTCCATGTCCCTTTTTCGGTGACGTTCTACCCCTAACTGAAAGGGATCCATGTGCAGAGGAAACGAGTGGCCACATCATGTTCACCACACCACTTTCATAAACATTGTATTGAAAAAAGAAATAGAAAATCAAACATTGCCGTAAACTGCAAACTTACTCACAATAATACCCAAATAGTGTTGCGGATAGCTTAACACGCGCCCTGGAGGCCCTCTGAAAATTACGCGCACTGCAGGGGGCGGATTCCGCCCCTTCCCAAGATCTCGGCTCATTTTATAGCTGGAGTAACGAAATTCATACGGTGGATGGGTACCCTGGTGAACTCTATTGTGTGCAATTTACATGGCCTTAGGTCAATACCTTCAGGGTCAAATGAGGTATAAAATGTCATAATCTTCTGGTTTTGCGTGGATTGACTTGTCATTGTTATGGATCGCTGTGATTGTGTTTAAATGCTCCAAAATGGGCATCACTGATGTTTTGAATATTACTAATGATGCAATACCAATGCTAAACCGGACATTTGATCTCAGGCCACCTATACAGCAGCACTTTATCAGGTCAATACTTGTTCCAGTTGCCGGAACCGTGCCGCCCACCCGACTGCTCCGTTGGAGGGCTCGGCACAATCGGCTTTGCAAAGCAGAGTGAATTCCATGAATAAAGTTTGGAAACGCTTAGATACACAATGACAAACAGCAGTTTTCAGGATGTGCAGAGAGTAATATGCAAAGCAGACATCAATCGCATGACATTCATTTGCGTTTATGACAACATTCCAGTTGACCAAGTTTATTTGGGGTGGGGGAGGTCATGTCAGGTCACGGAGTTGAGGTCATAAAGGGGAGCACCTCCAACCAGTTTTCAACAAATACATGATTATCGCACTTTTTACGCACTTAGAATAATTACGGGAATATAATAAAAATGCAGATGCCCAGATGGGTTCCATTGAAAAATAATGCTTTAAAAATCGGTGACCTCGGTCGACCTCGTTTGACATTTCAACCTTTTGTAGCTGACCTACGGTAATCTTTCGTACTGAATTATAATTCAGCGCCAATTTCTACCCTAGGGAACTTTAAACTTCAAATTGTGACTACTTTTTAAAAATTGGATATTTGGGGTGACGGCTTTGACTTCACTTGGTGCATGATATATTGATCCGACCACATCTTGTGACATGCCGTTATGTTCGCAAGGTCCAAAGAAATACATTTCCGGCCATTTCGTTCATATTTAGACAGTAGTTTCGATATAACTGACAATTTTCTTACGATAAAAAAAATCAGTTTTAGACCTTTGACCTGACCTGGAAGGTCAACCATTGATCTTAGAAGGTCATATTGAATTCCAATCGCGAGATCTCGGCCAGATCTATAACTTTGGCCTTCGGTTAGTTTTCGTAACATGCACGGTTTCGAATCGCCAGGAGGGGTCGTACCAACCCCCCCCTACCTATACGACCGAAAGTGGTAAATTGCCGTATACTGTCAAGGGGTAGCCTGTCATAAATTTGACCTGACCTGACATCGGTGACGTAACATGACATTGAAACTATATAGCATAATAATATACATCACACAAGTCGCTAGTGTTGCCAAGAACAAAGCTGGCAAAAGTATATCAACTTTATCAATCGATTTACCCCTTTTGCGAATATACGGGAAGCGCAACAGCGTCTATTTTTTTCGTCTGGTGCTGCGGATTATTGATACTTCAACGGCCCCTAACTGGAAAGAGATTCGGCCGATTTCCTTTTTTTCGTGTTTTAAGCAAAGCGCCGGTCATTTCTAAGTAGGTACGCAAACACTGACGTATATCTGCCAGTAAAATCTGGAGTTATCTACGAAAAATTGGAGCGGTGGGCGGATTTCGCCCCTCCCCTCTCTCCAGGGCGCCTGTTACGTGTTAAGGAGTAGGAGTTGGCATAATCATTGAAATGGAAGTCTGTCTTGATGTCATGGCTCACCAGATTTCTGTTGAATCCTGACCGGCTGAGTGCCAATGATGTTACCTTGCTTGGCATGTCTGGTGGGCCATCACATAAAATATTATTTACGGGATCATATTTTGGCACTTATCTGTATCATCATCCATTTTTTATTCAACACCGAGGGACATCTTCACTCGCAAAAGCAATTGCACGTGTTTCAACTTGTTGTACCTCTTTATGTCACGCAATTCTGCTTTATACTTAGTTAGCACAGTCACAACTCCCCTTCCTTCAGGGTACACAGTGGTTGACTTCCCTATCGTTCCAACTGCTCCTAAGGGCGAAAAAAAATCCTCTCCTATATACCTACGGACGAATTGATGATCAGTCAACCCGTGTGCTAAGATCATTGGAAGCCATTTAAGCCATCAGTTATAGTTTGTTCTCGACACCTTGACGACGTCACACAAAATACAACTAACCACAGCAAGCCACGGATTCATTCACATAGGCGGTAATATTGTGGGTATCCGTTGTGATACGTTGGACAAAATTACCGTCGTTTTGATTTCCTGTAATATTTCACGAATTATTACAGTAATTACGGCGGAAAACAGATGTCTTTTACGTCCATGACGTCATTGTCCAGGTACAGGTTCTCCATGGTTCAGACAGGTGATTTAGTAAGGTTGACCACACCAAATTTTGTCACACATGAGACAGCTTGCTGCTGTCTCATCGACATATCGCCGACGTCTATGGGAATTGAACATTGGTCGCCACCTGCACCGCTGATTTCTTTCTTCAGCCGGTGGCTGACTCAAAGGGACGTCACCACTATAGAAAATGTGCCATGTACCAACATAGACTAGCCTAAAAAATGACCTTGTCATGATTAATTCCCGCAAAAATGTGTTTTAAAAACCTTGGGAAGAGAAGGCCAGTCAATCCTTGCTGTCTCATTAGAACCGTTTGTGTCCCTTAAGCTGTCACCGACGTGGATCGGCGTGTCGCCGGCTTTTTCACCTCTGACCACCACATTCCTTCGCGACAAGCCTCGCAATCCATCGCCACAAGTTCTCGAGCTATTACCTTACCTATCATACTAATTGTGCTGAATAATCTTCGATTGCATGATCGGTGGACGAATCAGAGCCTACCTCGAAAATAACGAAATTAGTTTCTCCTTTCAAATTGGTTTTCGGCCTGATTAGGGGGCGGTTGAAGACCCCACCCCGAGACGGTGTGGGCTAAATCCGTCCTCTCCAAATGGTCCTCGTCACTCCAACACACACACACACACACACACACACACACACACACACACACACACACACACACACACACACACACACACACACACACACACACACACACACACACACACACACACACACACACACACACACACACACACACACACACACACACACACACACACACACACACACACACACACACACACACACACACACACACACACACACACACACACACACACACACACACACGCAGGAGGTGGTGTCCTTGCCCGCTTGCGGCTGGCCACACGATCCTGACACACGATTACCTCCTCCTCCAACCTCCTCCACGATTTCCTCCTCCACGAAACGTCAAATTACACTTTGCCGCGGGTGCGCTGCGCCCAACTCTATCGAGCATTTTGTGGTCATCTGCGTCTCGTATAATTAACATCGTCGCCCGATTTCCGCTTACGTCGCAAAGCATCACCTTCCACTCCCGCTACTCACCCTTCTCGGTGATGAGCATTCGAAGCTCCTCGAGTCCCTCTTCATTTCCTACGCAGCACAACACTATAACAATTTATTTAAAGTCAAACGCCATCATCCTCTCCGCTGTTACATAACACATGCGTATAGGACATCTTGCAATAGCTAGGCAGAGCCGATCGAATTTGGCAAAAACGAACAGTTTCTCCATGGATTGTTCTTGGTTTTTGCCTTTAAGTTTTCCAAGTAGCTTGGGTTTTCTGCCTTCGGGCTTTTTCTAAGCTTTAGCTTCAACATACATCTGCACATCCTAAGTCGGACCCAGATGCCCACGGCTCGCCCTGGGCGCCAGACCTCTGCTTCGCTTTGAAGTCTCGGGTATCCAGCGGGGCCTGTCCGGATGCTGTGATGCTGGTCACCATCCAAATGTGCCGTCACTTGTCATGCAGGCATATATGTGTGCATGCCTATCTGTATGCGTGTTGTGTACCCGCCCTCTACGCCACTGGTCTTGCTTTCCTGCGTCTCTCACCTGCTTTATCTTGTTTGTTTGATATCACCGGATGCCACACGGCCGGTTTAACATAGCTCTTTGTCGTTACTCATCTGCAGCGGATGGCGCTTTGCCACTGCTAAAATAAAATAAAATCGAACGAGCATTTATAGCTTACGCACTCGATATCTTCAGCGGCCAATTAATGCGCTGTGTACATGATCAACACATAATAGCGTTTTCCTTGTATGTAGTCAGTGCTCGTTTTCCATAGCCTCGCGCACATACATTGCATCATATCACTCGCACGTCCGGAGGTCCGCGCCAACTTCGCATGTCCGGGGGGCAGATGTCTGCCCCCCTAAGATCTCTAGAATTATACTGGCTGACGACAAGCGGAAACGGTGTTGGATAGCTGGTAACGGGCTCTATCGAATGTGTTTCGGTCATTTTTCGCTCAGGTTAACATTCAGGTCAGTGGGTCATCATAGGTCAAATTCGACCAGATCAGGTGGGACTCAGATATTGACACATATATCAGGACCTGTAACAGATAGAAACAAACGGCGAGTGCTATCCGACAGTCCTAGAAATGCGCTACCGACAATAGGCGGTGTAATTTAAGGTCAGGCCAACCGAAACTAATTTAAGGCCAGGTCAGAGACCTTGGTGAGGTCACTGAGCAAAAATGTGAGGTCACTGACCAAAGGCTATGGTAAAATATACGGTAACATTGAGTATAGCTTCAATCGACATGCCACAACCGTTGTGAGATAATTTCGAGCGCAAATATGTAACCAAGAAACATTTGTATATTTTACCTTAGCCTTATAATGGGGAAGCCATGGCCGCGACCTGATCTAAGGTCAATGCTACGAAAGAAAAAACGATATACATATTATGGTCCCTGATGGGATCATGACATTTTATAAGTTTGAAATCAATCGCCCAATTATTGTGGAACTTATGCCACATAGAACTCAGAGTGTAGTTGGGTCACTTCGCCTGACCTGATGACCTGAGCTGAGATGATCCAGGGTGAAAATGTATGAGGATATGCGGAAAGGACCAATGAACAGCTATGCGAAGTTTGGCCTTGCTAACCCGATTAGTTTGGCGGAAAATAAAGACAAACCGGAAGGGAGCAGATATCTGCCCCCTCCCCCGGACGTGCGCGTGATATGCCTTTGGACATTTTTTGGCTCTAAACATATGACATTGTTTGGAGCCACTCCAAACATTGTCATGAAATGACACCTCAGTCTGCTTAGATATATATACAGACACAGATTAAGTTGGTGGGTTCCTGAATGTTATTATGTACAGTATATCCGGATGCTCATCGAATACAATGTGATTTCAGTTCATTGGATTGCACAAAAGTGTCATGATGAATGCAAATTGAGCAAGCAGTGGAATAAATCCAGTTCAAGCTACATATGAATGTGCCTGATATTGAGCATGTCTGCAATCATGAGTACGATAATTTATGATTATTGGCTTCACACGATTTCAGACAATTGTGCTTAACCACGGCACGTCCGGGGGGGCAGATATCTGCCCCCTCCGGTTTTTCCTCATTTGCCGCCAAACTAATCAGGTTAGCAAGGCCAAACCTCACACAGCTGTTCATTGGTCCTTTCTGCATATCATCGTACATTTTTAATCCTGGGTCATCTCAGGTCAGGTCACCAGGTCAGGCGAAGTGACCCAACTACACTCGGAGTTCTAGGTGGCATACCTTCCACAATAATTGGGCGATTGATTTCAATCTTATAGTATGTCATCATCTCATCAGGGACCATAATATGTATATTGGGTTTTTTTTCGTAGTATTGACCTTAGGTCAGGTCGCTGCCATGCCTTCCCCATTATAAGGCTATGGTAAAATATACAAATGTTTCCTAGTTACACATTTCCGCTCGGAATGATCTCACAACGGTTGTGGCATGTAGATGGAAGCTATGCTCAATGTTACCGCTGACATTTTTGCTCAGTGACCTCACCAAGGTCTCTGAGGTCACCTGAGATCACTACACATTTCTGCGCATTACGTCGCACTGCATTGAGCTAGAAGACTGAAATTACCGTCATTGTGCTTGTATCGTCAAGACGTGTCGATTGATACCTTACATGACCTCCCTAGGCCTTGACCTGAGGTCATGAATTCATGACCTTGACCTAAGTTTCGGTTGACCTGACCTTAAATTACACCGCCTATTGCCGGTAGCGCATTTCAAGAACTGTCGAATAGCGTTCGCCATTTGTTTCTCTCTGTTGCATGTCCTGAGATATGTGTCAATATCCGAGTCCCACCTGATCTGGTCAAATTTTACCTAAAATGGCCCAGTGACCTGAATATTGACCTGAGCGAAAACAAATGACCGAAACACTTTCGATAGAGCCCGTCACCAGCTATCTAACGCCATTTTCCGTTTGTCGCTAGCTAGCATAGTTCCAGAGATCCTAGGGGGGCAGACATGTGCCCCTCGGACATGCGAAGTTGGCGCGGACCACCGGACGTGCGAGTGTTAAACTGCCAATCCGTTATCCAATCCGCACCCGCTTGTGTTCACCAGACTCCAGTCGAACCGCTCCGGTAGCCTTACCAAGCGGATGTCCAGATGGATATCCAATCCTGGTTATGCTCTATTAAAAATATATTTTATGACACCGGTCATGAGTCATCATATGCGCATGTCAATCACATCCACTACACTTTACATAGCCAAGGGCTGGATATTTCCTGATCTTAGAGGGTCCTTTATTCCATTCCATATATGTCATATATTTCTTACCTCCACCCCGAATAATTCCCTCCCCTCATGATGTCAATGGGAGTAACTAGATACAAATGAGTTCGAAATGCACAACCACCCTTCCCTCAAACATTTCAGAAAATGCTGACATTTTCACCTAATTTCCCCTCAATACAATTTCCCACGACTACGAAAAAGCTTCCTTACCTCAACCGATTCCAGCCAGGTGTTTCATTCGGTCAATTTCTTCTGGAGTCTGAGGATGTTCAAAATCCATGGAAACCTAACCATATTAGAAAATAGCTTTCAGCCATTTTCATCGAAGTCATGGCAACGTTCAACCATCCTTGAGCGTAGAAAAGCTTAGACGCCGGTTGTGAGCTGGATTTCCATTGATATACCAACCGAATGGAATGAGAGATTTCCCTCCAATAGAACTAGCCACGAAGGTCCCCAGTCTGTGGCTGGTCGATCACGTTCGTCACCACATCAAAAGTATTTGGTTCTTTGTTGTACCAATTGGGTCCTGATCAACGACCGTGACCGAGATGAAATCCAGCTAATGGCAAAAACTGACAAAATTGTGCCGGCATAGGCCGACGTTATGTTAAGCGTGTGCATTTTAGGACTAACATCAGCGTTCTGAGAATCATACGGGGATAAGGATAAACGTATTTGATCCCTCGAAACATTGAAGTATCGATGGGATCACCTATACTGACATCGTGTAACATCGGTTTGGTTCCACCCCGAACAGACAGAATTGCAAAGAGTCCAACCCTGCCTAAGTGTCAAACTGCAGGAGGAGTCTGATTTGGTGCAGGCTTTGGTATCAGGGGCGTTTTAGTATACTCGCTTTGTCGATGGAGATATATTTACTGAGGAATGTCAGCTCACTGCAAAAAGAACTGAACATCAGAATAAAAAGGCACACCCAGCGACCCATGAAGAGCACCAAGTAAGTGCAGTCGCTGACGAATTATAACCAAATAATAATGAAGAACACTTGAACTGGTAGTTCAAAACCAGTATAGAAAATCAACAGGTATGATATTCTCCAAGGTTTCATCGGCATCGTCAGGTTAATACAGCATACAATTGCATGCTATAATGAGCTCATTGTTACTATAAAAAGCATCCGTTTAGCCTATCATCCTCCCAGAAATGTCGAGAGCCTCCCTGTCACTTTCTCGACGTCTCAAGCTACACACATGTATGTTTCAACCGGATTGGTTCCCTCAGCGCCTTTAACTTTGGGCAAGGAAATAAATATGCGGCCTTTAGCGTAAGCAGTGGCTTCCGCAAAATCAGTTTTGCGTGCCAATAAAACTAAAGTAGAATGTCACTGAGGATGAAACGACTCCCCTGTCTTCACATATCACGCAGTCAGGCGGTTATAGTGTCAAATACCACGGACCCAATCCAGACGGTGATAAATGTCGAATACTACGAAGCCAATCCACACAGATGACGTCCCAGATTGATGAATGGTGCCTTTTGTATACATCATGCTAAGCGATACCAATCTGTATACGTAATCATCGATTCAGAATGTAGCTGTAACAATGTGTGGACTCGGAGATTGCCGACACATACTACTTAATAATATCAGATTCGGGAAGCGGAGGCACTGTGCCTTTTCACAATGCCAGATCAAAATTGACCCTGCATTAACCTAAAATTGAACGTTGAGTGGTAAACCTGGCCCGTGCAGGGAGCTAGATGGAACGCACTCACATTTATCTGCGGTCACGAAAATACGGCGCTTGTGCACCGTGCGCCGCCTGGTAGGCCGCCCTTTGCCGTCCTCATGGTACAACACAGTTGAAGCGCAATGACATGCCAAAGAGCTGTGGCGTCATTAGCGAGAACGTGTCGGAATGTTTTTACGGTGCCAAGATTACCGTTCATCAGCAATTAATCCCGCTTATTTCCCATAACTTGTCAGCGTTGCACATGGTAAAGAGACGGGCGATTCAACTGACGTGGTTGCATAGGCCATTCAGAGACCGATTTAGACTGGCCGGATATCAAACTGATATCCGAATAAAATAAAACCAATATAATAAAACCAACCGCCAGTAACAGATGGGCGACATAAAACAAACACGACATATACATGTACATATACATAATATAACATCACCTTTTAATGGAGTCTGAGTGTGACCAAAAAACCTGGAGTTCGAATTGGACTGCTGTCCAGTTTGACTCCATTGAACAGCTGTATTAGAATGGAAGTTTGGATCCAAGTCTGTCCACACTTGTAGCCATATCTAGTGGTCTGAGTTCATTTTTAAATGAGAAAGGGATCTACTATGAAGATGTCAGGTGCACATTAACCTAACGTGCACGGGGATAGTTAGCATAACGAGAAGGATTACCAGCGCCGGTGGTTCGGCCATTCGGATTTGGTGGGATAGACGGGCATTACCTATGGGGCTGAGAACTAAACACGTCGGTTGGGCCGGGCAACATTCATTACCAGCCTTCAAGCATCTCAGCACAAATTACCTAAAGTACTTACCAGCTGCCATTCGCGATTTGTACCTAGATGACACCTGCATTGCAGCAAGACGGGTAGGTGTACTAAAGCAGTATTACATAAGCCGCACAAAGATCATTTCATCCAAAAATCGTATAGGCCTATCTCACATAATAGCTGCGTCAGCAAGCTGGTCAATCGAATGGCGAACAAACGATTGCGACATTTTCTGCAATACAAAAACCTGTTCGACGAATTTCAGTGCGGCTTCCAGCGCAAAAAAAAAGACCACAGTCACATTCGGCTGGTGCATTACATCAAAGGTGATTTACGCACCAAGCACATAGCAATAGCTGCCCGCTTATACGTAACTGCCGCATTTGACCGAGTACACCAGTTCGCACTGTCCAAATCCCCACAAGCCATACCTACGAGGACACATGGCACGCTGCACTCTCAACTTGCCATGTAAGAAGCAGTTTGACATAAAATAGAATATGTCAAACGCCAATGACAAGGTCAGGTTATGTATCTGGTGCATTCCACACAATGTCATATATATAGAATGCTGCTGTTTCTCGTGAAGTCACATGACCTTAATTCGGCTTTCTTGCCATCTACGTCGAACGATATGACATTGGACTACCAATGATTACCCACTCCATATGTTGTCCAGCTTCTGGCCTCGTGACCTAACCTGGGGTCATGCTGGGACAATATATGGAGTGCTAAGGAAATCACTTTAGCTTTCGCCTAGGTGTAATGTATTGTCTTAGCACTCCATATATTCTTCCAGCATGACCTCAGGTTAGGTCACGAGGCCAGAAGCTGGATAATTTGCAAATATGTTTCAGGACGATATCAATTCTTCTTTGGAACAAAATTTGTCATCTTCAAAAAGTGATGTTCCTAGGATATTCAAGATTTAACTGCTACTTGACCTGATCATGTGGGGTGACGTGGCCTGACCGTGAAATTTATGAATGTGGAAGAAAATGGATATATATATATATATATATATATATATATATATATATATATATATATATATATATGTGTGTGTACATATATATAATGTAATATAATACAATTAATGGTCGTGAGATGTTTAATTCAAACACAACTGTTAGTCTGATTTTGCCAATGTTTCGACTAAATCAGGGTAATAATATAAAATCCGGTAATGCGTTTTTAAGACACGAAATTAGAAGGTGAATGCACCTAAAACCAACCGCCAGTAACAGATGGGCGACATAAAACAGACACGACATATATATGTACATATACATAATATAACATAATACAATTAATGATCGTGAGATGTTTAATTCAAAATACAACTGTTAGTCTGGTTTTGCCAATGTTTCGATTAAAGCCCCCATCAGGGTATTAATATAAAATCAGGTAATGCGTTTTTAAAACACGAAATTAGAAGGTGAATGCACATAAAACCAACCGCCAATAACAGATGGGCGACATAAAATAAACACAGAATGCCAATAAAGGCCATCAATATACTATATACATCAGTCAGTAACTGGCCCTTGCTATTGTCTTTGTGAACAGCATTGACGTAGGACTGATAGTAAGGTGTTGCAATTTGTGGACAATGCCAATCTGAGTGAAATTACTAACAATAATGATGAGTCCCGCCTATTCCCCATGCCTTATAACCTTATTACCTTATACGCTTATTTAACAATAATGATGAATCCCCTCACTCCAGTGAAGGTGAATTTAAACCGAACGGCTAGGGAATGACAACCTTCTTTGATTTGCATTCATGCTATGGGTCAAGTTACTTTTATGAGTCAGTCGCTCTCATTAAATAGGCACGTGTTAAAAGAAAATTGCCGCTAACCGGCTGCACCTGAAGACGGTCTATTAATAAGGAGAGATTGTTCATCAAAATCGTTTTAATCCAACACATAGCGATTGTGATAATACATTTGTGACCGCTGAATGCCTGTAAAGGCTCCTTTGTTCCTAGCACCAGCTTCTCAGGCAATCAAATTACCGTCGGACTACTGTGTCCGTTGCTATCCCAAACTTCCCATCACAGGCCAGTGATCATCATTTAAGGCGTTCATTACGCTAGTGTCGAGGATAGCCATAACAATGGCGTAGCGTCTTTTTAGGCCAGGTGCCGCTCGGGCCATTTCAGGGCAGCCGGAACCGCGTCACCTCATCAGAAGTCGAAGCCTGCGATTTGGCCGGCCGACAGTTCTCACATAGTGGTGCACGCCGATCACACTGCCGTCCGAATATTAACCTGATAATGACGCGGCCGACTGCGGTCTCCCAGGGTCGTTTAATGGCGGCGCTGCCTGCCTCCGATTACCTGCAGCCACCCGGGCCACGGTAATCCAATAAAAACTAGCCCGGCCGCTGCCAGTCGCGCCCCCTCTGGCCTCGGTCACCGTAAAGACTTCCGGAGAGGCTGATGTGGACGCTATCGGTCGGCCCATCTTTTGTTCTGGGGTCGGCGCTGTTCACGCGTCCGACCCGTTCTCACCGTGACTGGCCGGCTGCCGGCGTGAGAGCGCAGGCCGCGCCGGAAAAGAGCGACGCCCCCTCCTCTGACCCGCGCCGGTGTCTCTTCTTGTCTGGATGTGCGGCGAGCGGCGCAGTGTGTGCGGCAGGGCACCAGGTCCTCGTGCTCTCGCCATGGCAACCGATCAGGCAGACGTGGATACTGCAGGTGCAGCGTGTGCAGTACTGCAGGCTGGCGACCCGCCTGAGGCCACCCGGCATTCGGCAAGGCACGAGCCACCTAGCGCACAACGTAATAGGAACACCTATTACGGCGGCACAATGGTCGACGTAGTAGGAACGCCCATTACAACGGCACAATGATCGCGCCTGTTCCACGGTAAATTAATATGGTTCCGTTCCCGACGACCCGTCGCATGGGAAACGGTAGCGGCGGCGGCAGCGCCCTCTTTTCCCAGGCCGTTCACGTCGGGACCAATTTTCCACCTGTGCGAATTAACCCTTGACCCGACCTCTCAGCACGTGGGAATCGGCCTGAATAATTTTCAGGCTATTGAAACTGAACACCCGATTCAAAGACAAACGTGGCGTTGAGAAACGCGTTGGCAGCGGGCACCAGCGTGGCGGTGACCACCGCCAACGTCAGGCCACCAGCGTGGTGGTGGCCACTGCCAACGTCAGGCCACCAGCGTGGTGGTGACCACTGCCAACGTCAGGCCACCAGCGTGGTAGTGGCCACTGCCAACGTCAGGCCACCAGCGTGGCGGTGGCCACTGCCAACGTCAGGCCACCAGCGTGGTAGTGGCCACTGCCAACGTCAGGCCACCAGCGTGGCGGTGGCCACTGCCAACGTCAGGCCACCAGCGCACACTGTGATAACTCGAGGGAAAAACTGGCCATAAATCATAGCGTAAGTATGCTAGTTATCGGAGCGATTTTGGTCTTAGTCGAAAAAGCTTAAAATTTGTTTCATATGGGGAAGATTTATTGCCTTACATATTGCTTAACCCAGGAATGTCAGAGGTTATACCTTCTAGAGGGAAGGGAGCATTCCGCTCCACTCATTTTGCTTCCGCAAAATATCTCGGGAACCAATTGAGATAGATAGCTCAAATTGTGCATACACCTACATGAGTATCTGGTGTACCTTGTAGTAAAATATCGATGTCCGGTCATCCATGATGACATCATGGTGACGTCATAAGTGAAGTCCGTTGTCGCTCATGTATTGGATGATTATTAGTGAACATTTGTTATGCGAGTATTCTGCAGTGGGAATGTGACCTGATAATTGCTACACAGAATAGATCCAAGATCTTGTCCTAAGTGGCCGAAATTACGCCAAAATACATCGCTAAGACATGCATTCAGGTTGGCTCACTTCAGAGCTTCCGAGAGACCCGCGAATCTTGCTGGACCGATTCGGTGATGACCCCCACCTGTCGCAACACAAAAGCTGCGTCCTTCATGCTCTCAGCACGAGCACTTTGCCTGGCAACCTCCACGAGCTGCAGATAACTGTGCTGCTGAGTAACCCTTGAGGATGCCCGACGCTGAGAACGGGCGCTAAGGTGATCATAGATTCTAGTTGGTCGCCCTCGCGCTCTCTTCACGGTCTCGTCATCAAGGCCGGTCTTGGCTTCATCATCACTCACGACGTGGTCACCACGCTTCAGGGACACGGAGAACACCTGGTCTCCCGAAAGATTAGTCGCAAACTGACTTCTGAATTTGTTATCGGCTCGCATGCACTTAACCCACTTTCCTTTTAAGTTCTTGGCGATAAGTCGGTCGCCTTTCTGAAGTCCACAATCGACGACTCACTTCGGAGGCATCCTTG
This sequence comes from Imbricaverruca yamaguchii, assembly GCA_034440575.1. Taxonomy (NCBI): domain Eukaryota; kingdom Metazoa; phylum Arthropoda; class Thecostraca; family Neoverrucidae; genus Imbricaverruca; species Imbricaverruca yamaguchii. The sequence continues at coordinate 141,292 of JAOTOL010001540.1, forward strand.
AGGGATTTTCTCCATGATCAACTGCAAATTATTATTAAACACGTGAGCTAGTTTCCACGCCCAGACGCTTTTGCATTGGTTAATAATTCCTCTGCTGACGCGCGCCTCCATGTTCACTGTACTCAGAATCCAACCACAATAACCCGAACTTTACAAGCAAAGACAGCTTCCCTGCTTTGGGAGACGCTGTGCGTGACCTATCTCGACTCAGTCGCCTCGTCAGTTAGGGGACTTTTCAGCATAGCAATCACTGGATCAGGTTACCCGGTCAAGACAACCCGCCAGCCGACGCGTTTGGGCGTCCGACTCGGGCTTCCCCGTGCCGCCCGGGTTGGCCACCGCACCGCACTGCGACCTGTCGGGATACAATTGGTCACTACTGGTGTTAGAGCGGCTAGGTGCAGCTAAAACTTGCGTCACATATAGTCCAAGGAATCTCTAATTTCATTGGGATTGGTCTCTGGCTGTGCGCTGTTGTGCGTTTTTTAAACCTTACTTGAACTTCGAGGTACTAAAAAGTTGAACGACTATGCAATTACTGATTGCTTGACCACAAATAGCGTATTGTTAATTGATGTATGCCTTTCTGAACCGCTTAACCCAATGAGAATGTTCTCAGCTATCATTTCATATCTCACTTGTCCAGGTTTTCAGAATGCAGCTTACCTTTATCAATCGTCAAACTGCGACAACATTTGTGCACGTTTGCGTCGTTTTTTTCCACACGTAATGTCCATGTTCATTGACTTATATCTATGTCAAATCTCGTGAAAATTTTCATAAAAACTATGACTTCGTATGGTTGAATCATTTGCTGATACGATGGCGTCAGAATCACGGCATAAAAAAAAATAGTCAAGAAATGCATTTATGGCCAGTTTTTCCCTTGAGATATCACACTGTGCAGCGTGGCGGTGGCCACTGATAACGTCAGGCCACCAGCGTGGTGGTGGCCACTGCCAACGTCAGGCCACCAGCGTGGCGGTGGCCACTGCCAACGTCAGGCCACCAGCGTGGTAGTGGCCACTGCCAACGTCAGGCCACCAGCGTGGCGGTGGCCTGGTGAAGTGCGCATGAGATTGCTCAGTGTGAAAAATTAGATAACTGCGTTCTCGATTCCTTGTATTTGACTGGCAATAACTGAGTCGAGCCAAGGGAGACCATCCGCAACGTCCTGCCCAACGTTCGCTTACCCGACGTACACCTACCCAACGTCCTCCTACGCAGCGTTATCCTACCCAACGTCCTCCTAGCCAACGTCCTCCTACCCAACGTACTCCTACCGTTCGGTACACACATTGGCCGCATAATGATTCAGTATTATTGGTTACTTCGCGGTGTCAGCAAGCCTACAAGTTCGGTTGCAAAATTGTCGCTGCGAGACTGACTGACGTGTGTATGTATGCGTGTGCGTGTGTGTGTATGTGTGCGTGGTGTGGGTGTGTCTGACCGTATGTGTGTGTGTGTGTGGAGGGAACAGGCACCAGGTTCGTGGTCGATTACGCACCAATTCCTCAGTTGGAGCACCTGGCGAAAGCTGGCGCCCGATTAGCGAATGACTCGCTGTGCTTTCTTGTTGGTAACCCTGTCCGCTGGCGTAAGCGCCGTCATCCGGTGTCGATGGGAGACGGCGCCGGTCCCATCAGCGCCGTCATCCGGTGCCGATGGGAGACGGCGCCGGTCCCATCAGCGCCGTCATCCGGTGCCGATGGGAGACGGCGCCGGTCCCATCAGCGCGTCATCCTGTGCCGATGGGAGACGGCGCCGGTCCCATCAGCGCCGTCATCCGGTGCCGATGGGAGACGGCGCCGGTCCCATCAGCGCGTCATCCTGTGCCGATGGGAGACGGCGCCGGTCCCATCAGCGCCGTCATCCGGTGCCGATGGGAGACAGCGCCGGTCCCATCAGCGCCGTCATCCGGTGCCGATGGGAGACGGCGCCGGTCCCATCAGCGCCGTCATCCGGTGCCGATGGGAGACGGTGCCGGTCCCATCAGCGCCGTCATCCGGTGCCGATGGGAGACGGCGCCGGTCCCATCAGCGCCGTCATCCGGTGCCGATGGGAGACAGCGCCGGTCCCATCAGCGCCGTCATCCGGTGCCGATGGGAGACGGCGCCGGTCCCATCAGCGCCGTCATCCGGTGCCGATGGGAGACGGCGCCGGTCCCATCAGCGCGTCATCCTGTGCCGATGGGAGACGGCGCCGGTCCCATCAGCGCCGTCATCCGGTGCCGATGGGAGACAGCGCCGGTCCCATCAGCGCCGTCATCCGGTGCCGATGAGCGAGATGGGGCGCCGGTCCCATCAGCGCCGTCATCCGGTGCCGATGGGAGACGGTGCCGGTCCCATCAGCGCCGTCATCCGGTGCCGATGGGAGACGGCGCCGGTCCCATCAGCGCCGTCATCCGGTGCCGATGGGAGACGGCGCCGGTCCCATCAGCGCCGTCATCCGGTGCCGATGGGAGACGGCGCCGGTCCCATCAGCGCCGTCATCCGGTGCCGATGGGAGACGGCGCCGGTCCCATCAGCGCCGTCATCCGGTGCCGATGGGAGACGGCACCGGTCCCATCAGCGCCGTCATCCGGTGCCGATGGGAGACGGCGCCGGTCCCATCAGCGCCGTCATCCGGTGCCGATGGGAGACGGCGCCGGTCCCATCAGCGCCGTCATCCGGTGCCGATGGGAGACGGCGCCGGTCCCATCAGCGCCGTCATCCGGTGCCGATGGGAGACGGTGCCGGTCCCATCAGCGCCGTCATCCGGTGCCGATGGGAGACGGCGCCGGTCCCATCAGCGCCGTCCCATTACACGGCGGCTTATACATATGTGGTGGCCGCGAGGTGGCGCCGACTGGCAACGGACCGGCTTCACTGCAGTCAGATCCACCGACACACACATGACCTCGCGTGACACTCACGCTCAGAAGGCTCCATCTGAACGGCGTCACCAATCTGCATTGATGCAAATATGATGGGGTGAACTTCCACGTCACGGAGAGAAAATGATCAGCTCCTGTCGAGCAGCGACGCTGAAGATTCGCTTCCGGAGAGAGATTGGCAATAGGTCGTGATGACATGGCTTCGTCAGTGGCTTATCATTGGATCGAATATTTTGCGAGTGTTTTATAGCACACAAACAACCGAAGCTAAGCGGCGCTCGGCATGTTGTCGGCTGTCGGAAAAATTCATGTAATTATATAATGCTGATAATGCAGGGGGTGGATCGCGCATAGTTTTGAAATATTTTAGACTTGAGAAGTCTAAAATGTCTTGAATATATTTTTTTAATGACAAAAATATTTACAAAAATGAACATCAATAAATTTGCCTTAATTTTCCTTCAACCATATTCCAGTATGGTTAGTTTCTATTCGTGGAGCCTGAATCAGCGGGATATTACGCATTACCTAAGATCTCGGAATATATTGGGCCGACTACGAAATTGGATAGCTCAAACGAATTCTGCTCCAAATCTACAATTCTATAACGTCGAAATGTCAGCATTTTCCAAATGGCGAGGTCAGGAGGCAAACATGAGGGGAATTTGATCAGAATAATTCGAACTGTGCTTGCAATTTACATCGGCAAAATTGTAAATACACGGGTATACTTCACTCTTGATGATCCAAAGCACCATTTCATGTTTACACATGCAAATGTAAAATAGACAATGGCGTGGCCAGGAGTCTAAGGAGGTATGGGTACGTGCATGGAGAAGTTAGAAAGTTGTTGTTGGGGTCCAATACTGGAGGAGATGAGTACTGTCAATTTGGTTTGTGGTGTCACCTCATTGGATTCTATGCGAAGAGAGCTAGAATTTGGTGGGGCCAAGGCAAAGATGGTAGAGTCCGAGCCCCACCAAAAGCATAGGAAACTCCTTTCCTGGATGTGCATCATTTGTTCTTTGCGACCGTCCTACTTCGCAATAAATGCCACAAATATATACATTATGGTATAAGGTATATTCTTACATGTCAATGCCTTTCGTGATAATTTTGGCTGAAGGCATCACCAGGAAGACATACTAGGGAGGAAGGCATACTAGGGAGGAAGACATACTAGGGAGGAAGACATACTATGGAGGAAGACATACTAGGAAGGAAGACTTACTAGGGAGGAAGACATACTAGGGAGGATCCCGACAGACCTGAGTGGGAGGGCTACTACAATAAATAGTTGGCTATTGGGAAAATCCCTGGCTCCGCCACTGCGTGAAGTTTATTATAATCGTTTGTCCGTACTTCACTCATCTCCTCCTTGATCCGCCATTGGCATGGTGTCAGCCTCGTCACGGCAGTGTCTGCAGTCGTCCGGATATGGTATGTCCTGAATATCTGTTGCCACTTCTTGGATCAGTCATTGGGAAATTCGTGTGGCTCGGTCCCTGTGTGTGTTACGTAATTATCTTTTGTACCAAGTTAAGCCCACCCTTCTAACTCTTCAATGGCAACGTAAATGATACCGCTTTGAGAAAACCGCTCACATATTCGCAACTCCCCCTTTCTTTATCCCTCTCCCTCCCCTCCCCTCCCTCCTCTCTCTCTCTCTCATTCTACCCCTCTTGTCTTTTCATTTTTCTCTCTCTCGCTCTCTCCCTGTATATATATATATATATATATATATATATATATATATGTATGCACATACACGTATAGATAGATAGATATATAGATAGATAGATAGATAGATAGATAGATAGATAGATAGATAGATGGACATATATATACATATACATATATATATATATATACATATATATATATATATATATATATATATATATATATATATATATATATATATATATATATATATATATATATGTATATATGTATATATGTAGATGGATGGGTAGATAGATATGTCATAAACTGTAGTGCTCACAGACTTGTCCTAACTTAACCCAGTCTAACCTTCTTTTCTAAGATTTTTCTTGTTAAAAAATATCAGACACAACACTCACAGCATTACGACTGATCGGGTCAATGTATTGCGCGTGAGCGACACGGGGGTCGTGGTGAGAATGGGTTTGATTCCTCAAAAGGCATCATCCTGTGGATGGAACCATTTCCGAGTGTAGTACCCACAGGATAAACAACAAACAAACATGTATATAACACGGGTCTTTTGACTGGGTTTCAGTTTATATTTGCCGGCCCTTAACCGGGTTTGGTCACATTAGACCCGCCTGTCCCGGGATTCGATCCAACAGCTTGGACATTGCTTCTTCCTGGGCATTGATTGCCTCTAGTTTGGACACCTTCATCGGATGGTATGAGGTGTAGTGACATGAGTGACGGATGGTATGGGGTGTAGTGACATGAGTGACGGATGGTATGCGGTGTAGTGACATGAGTGACGGATGGTATGGAGTGTGGCATGAGTGACGGATGGTATGGGATGTAGTTACATGAGTGACGGATGGTATGGGGTGTAGTGACATGAGTGACGGATGGTATGGAGTGTGACATAAGTGACGGATGGTATGCGGTGTAGTGACATGAGTGACGGATGGTATGGGGTGTAGTGACATGAGTGACGGATGGTATGGGGTGTAGTGACATGAGTGACGGATGGTATGGGGTGTAGTGACATGAGTGACGGATGGTATGGAGTGTGGCATGAGTGACGGATGGTATGGGGTGTAGTTACATGAGTGACGGATGGTATGCGGTGTAGTGACATGAGTGACGGATGGTATGGGGTGTAGTGACATGAGTGACGGATGGTATGGAGTGTGGCATGAGTGACGGATGGTATGGGATGTAGTTACATGAGTGACGGATGGTATGGAGTGTGACATAAATGACGGATGGTATGGGGTGTAGTTACATGAGTGACGGATGGTGTGGGGTGTAGTTACATGAGTGACGGATGGTATGGGGTGTAGTTACATGAGTGACGGATGGTATGGGGTGTAGTTACATGAGTGACGGATGGTATGGGGTGTAGTTACATGAGTGACGGATGGTATGGAGTGTGACATGAGTGACGGATGGTATGAGGTACATGAGGTGACACTTTGTTGACCCCATGTAGGCGCTATGTGACAGACACGTGCTAATGACAACAGAGTAAATACACGCAAATTGCCACGCCGAAGTTTTCCAGAAAGATAGTGAGAAGCGCATCAGCAGCCATGTAATAAGCTGCCCAAGCTGCCTGTAGCATAGTTTTTTGTTCCAGCCATGCATTCTTGTTGTGGTTACTGTGACAAAGGATTACCTGTTGGAGCACAAAATGATGCTGGGTGTTGCAAACAAACCAAAAGCATCGCGCTCAAGTTTTGGAAACGAATAGTAAAATGCGCATCAGCAGACAGGTATCGAACGTCTCAGTTTCCCATAGAATCGGTTTTACAAACAGACATGTGTAGGCAATAAACTAGTCTGAAGCATTATATGCTTGTTGTAAATATTAATGGTCTTCAACTTCAGCGAGTAATTTCCGCGGTAAACAAAAACTCATAAGTCGCTGTGGAACCAATCCGACATCAGGTCCAGTGGTAACAATTATTATATTACTGAATAGGTGCTCCAACTTCCAAGCATATGAGCACGAGCTGTATAAAATAACTCTTGGGCAAGTGTGTTGACTTACTGAAGTTATTGCGGTGGCACAATACATGGAGGAAATGGGCGAGCCCAAATGGATTGGGGGAACACGCTATGGATTCCCATGTAAAAAGTTTGAAATGATTAAGGGAAAGCCAACAGCGAGGTACACTTCCCCTGAAAAACACATGAAAATATTCGTGCTCTTGGAGACTTAAAGCTCCAAATTATTTAACTGGTCCAATGCTCTAGAGACTGATTCCATGGCTCCCTCGATAGGGACATTCGTGAACAAAGATTTTACGTCAAAACGTGCCATCTTTTTGCTGGAGAAGAAGAAAAATCTCCTTGGTTCTATCTATTAAGTCGCCGTATTTCTATGTCCTAGCATTTCTGGTAAAGATATTGCTGGCCTTTTCGCCTGTTTACTTGGCTGGTTTTACGTGTAGCCCATACGATTATATGTGTAGCACACAGCAGTTAGGTAAGTCCTTTTCCTTTCGCGGATTTTCTCAGGATGACGTGATCTTTCTTCAGCGAATGGGCACTCCCCTTCGGAGCACTTCCAATTGATGTCCGATTGTTATGTCACCACATCGTCTAGAAGCACACTCATTTGTGATATATAGTCTTTTTGGTTCAGAACTTCCCCTTCTGGACCCTTTTCTGTTCTCTTTTTGTTCCCTTATTATTATCTGATGGCCATTGTCGAGATATTCCAGAGTTTCCTTTTAATATCTTCAGCCACTGGTTGACGTGAAAGATAAGCCCCATTGATGCGGCTCTCAAGCACTCGAGGTTCCTTAAGTCGCTAATTCCGTCTTCCACATATGCCCGAACACTATTGGCAGAACTTACAAGAATTTCACTTGCTGCAGAAGATTGCTAGCACCAAACATAACATTCAGTTTTATCTGATTGTACATCCGATGGATCTTGCATTGGGTGTGGGAAAAACTCCAACATATGATGCCAAAATCGACGATTGGGTGGGGAGGGGGGACCGGAAGGTAGGTAGGTACTTCTTTTGTCGTTCCTCCTTGAATGAAGTTCGGCATCACCATTTGACGTCACCAATAATTTATAGAATATTCCACCCCTTTACCTAGGCATGCCCTAAGTAAGCTGCATTTACCTAGCAACACCAAGTTATGAATATTCTTCCGAAACGTTCTCTTACTTTCTACACCAATGCATCTTTTAATACCCTCGTTTTGAAATACCAGAAGTGTATCATCCCTGGATCCAGTGGAGTGCATAATGATGAACGCGAGCATCTGTGGTGGCTTCTTAGCAGCTTCACGTTGTGCGAATAAGCTACATATTCGCCATGACGTGCTGCGACTTCATGGCAGCATGTTGCCAATAATTCGCTACATATTTCAGTAGCCCAACGGTATTTGCGTTCGTAAGCCACATCCAGTTCCATTTGGATTTTGAAGAAGGCTACGTCAGAAAGCAAAAGATTACCAGGTATATTTGGCTATAAAATACGTATAGTACCAAATGTGCAACCCAAGTGGGCTAGAAAGAGGTTACCTATACCCAATCTGGATCAGAACTCTATATATAGAACACGCAGTTCCACAAAAAAAACAATGGAGAATTTTTGTTCGTGTTTGAAACATAATCAAGGTGTCTGTCTGATACCACATCATTTGTATTCTTAGTCACTACCAGAGGCGCAGCCAAGCCCCCATGCACTTTAGCACCGAAAGCAAACTAGATGAAACTGCAATTATTTTATCATTGATCATGCAAAGCTCTACTATTTCGGTGTGCTTCACGTTCCGGAAGCCTTCTCTATTTCGTCACACTTCTTTTTGGGTCGGCCCCCATATACAAATCCTGCCTGCGTCACTGGCCACTACGGTTATGTTTGAGCGCGAATGAGTTAATGTCATGACGCTATGATCGTCTGAGACAATCTTTCAAGCTCAGTAAAAATTGCGGCCATCACCACTGTTATTGCGTGTAATTAGCACGGTAAGAGGAGCAAATTACCACCATCTCCACATACTTTCATCCCTGGCCGTTTTCCGTATGTTTATCCACTGAATAAGCCTCTCAGATGTCACATAGTTAGAGGTACTAAACGTAGCCTTTAATTAGCTAAATTATTCAAGTGGCAACTAAGTCATGAAATTACCCAAATATAAGTAAAACTGTCCATAGATTAGGAGCATCCTCCAGCCAACGCTCACCGACGCTGATTGGCCACCTGCTGGCGAGCCGGTCGGTGATTGGCCAGCAGTGGGCCGACTGGGCGGTGCGTAATGGGCGGACGTTGGCGAGCGCGACGCAGCCAGACTGAGTCGTTGCCACGCGTCGAAAGGTGTGCCGCGCGAGCGTCCGTGCCGACCGGGCATGACCGTGGACACAGTGGAGTCATCGCCGATAATGACCGTCGAGATCAAGCGTGCCGACGAGGCGTGCGTGGCCAGTTCGCGGCCGGCCGACGCCGCTTCGTCGCCGTCCAGCCACCGGTCCAGCTTCATGATCACGGACATACTGAGTCTGGCGCGGCCAAGCGAGCTGAGCGAGCGACTCACCACCGGATCACCCGACAGCCAGTCCGTCTCCGAGTGTCCGACCGACCTGACGGTGAAGCGCAGCGGCGAGCCGGAGGATGACAGCGACGGCGACATCACCGACGATACCGACCACCTCAAATCGGGGTCACGTGCAGGTCAGTTCGCAGTGGCCATCATTTAACAATTAGTATCTCTGGCTTGGCCGTGCCGATGGGAATATCCCGACACCTCTCCTCGGGCGAGAAGTGCTGTAAATAGGCTGTGTGTGAAAAAAAACCACACACGAAGGAGCTCTCGCGGCTCTAGCCTTTGACCGACTGTTCCGTTGTGCAGTGTGTTTGTGTTCTCAGCGCGATAGCATCTCTTTCAGGATGGTAGAGGAGCGTCCACCAGGCACCTGTCCTCACGCGTGCATTCCAAGTCCCACTGCTGTCAATCTCACTGCATACCGTACCCATCTTCTACCGCCATTCCTGCATTATTTGACATGCAAAGTGAGGCGCTGCGGGTCGACGATGTAGCGACCTTCGCTGCAGCAAGTCCATCTCGGTCCCCGAAGGTGAAGACAGGTGGTTTACTGGCGAAATTGTATTGTCAGTGATACAATGTAGTTGCGGTTTCATAGTGGGTGCGTGTTTGTGCACGTTGGTTGGAGTTGGTCGCGAGCTCGCTGTACATGTGGCATGCGGCCAGCTCTTTGTCCGAGCATCCAGGCTATCCGATAGATTACGGCAGAGCACTAGACCTGCTCACTGGAAGTGACCATCGGAACAAGCACATGCGTCGTGTGCCGATAGGACAGTTTGTGGTGGTATGCCTGGCATTTGCGCCCAAGGAAATGCTTTCGATAAACGTTTCCGCGAAGCGCTCTGTTGGTACCTTACGATAGTCGTTTCCGCGAAGCGCTCTGTTGGTACCTTGCGACGGCCGTCTAATTAAACTAACCAGGCCAGTGCACGCGGTCATAGGGCAGCGTTCGGTCACCAGAGACTGAGCCCGGCTGCCATCTTGTGCTGGTGTAGGCTACCGGTGTCATCAGGCTGCCTATGATCGTGCCTACAGCGGCTCAGTATCATGTGACGGCCAGTTTAATGGGCTGGATCAGTAAGTACCTGTGCCCAGTTAGAGCGCGGCAGCGCTGAGTACATTGCTGGAGAACGTAGTATTGCATGTATTGCAGATAAGACACTAGGCTATTATCCTTATTTTCAACTTCCGCTCAATTTATGAATGTATGCGTGTCTGGCAACATCAATTTTCCTCAACGTCATTAAAGCGCGCATTCGTGACACCAATTTTGTACAAAATCTTCACATTTGTCTGAATGCGGTACTGCAAGTTTTGTATAGGCATCTGTGTGTGTGGCAATACAGGCTGTGTGTAGGTATCTGTGTGTGCGGCAGTGCAGGTTTTGTGTAGGTATCTGTGTGTGTGGCAGTGCAGGTTTTGTGTAGGTATCTGTGTGTGCGGCAGTACAGATTTTGTGTAGGTATCTGTGTGCGCGGCAGTGCAGTTCTTGTAAGTGCGTCGTACGTTGCAAACCTGATGTAGATGTGTGTATGGGTGTAGGACCGTGTGGAAATGGAGAACCAGGTCGGCATCAGGTTGATATGACTGGAACAGAACGTTGTTGAGTCAGACAACTTCACGTTACCCACCGGACTGAGCTGTAATTGCAATTAATTTTATGAGCGAACGTTTTGCATCCACCTTACGCTTAAAGAAAGCTTATATGTGCACTTTATGCTTCAGAATCAGTGTCCAAGGCCTTACCGGTGTCGCCAATGGCGGCATCTACGTGCATTTCAAGGGCACATGGTGGCACTTGCCATCCACTCCGGGAAGTCAAGTTGCCGTGCGGGGGAAATGGCACGGAAGCACGTGTGCACCTTTTGCGACGTAGGTGCAGTACCGAAAAAGAGAAGCTGGAAGGGCAGGCATGCCGCATAGGTGACTGACATAGAAGGTCGTGCCGCATAGATGACTGACATAGAAGGTCGTGCCGCATAGGTGACTGACATAGAAGGGCGTGCCGCATAGATGACTGACATAGAAGGGCGTGCCGCATAGGTGACTGACATAGAAGGGCGTGCCGCATAGATGACTGACATAGAAGGGCGTGCCGCATAGGTGACTGACATAGAAGGGCGTGCCGCATAGGTGACTGACATGGCATAGGTGACTGACATAGAAGGGCGTGCCCCATAGGTGACTGACATAGAAGGGCGTGCCGCATAGGTGACTGACATAGAAGGGCGTGCCGCATAGGTGACTGACATAGAAGGGCGTACCGCATAGGTGACTGACATAGAAGGGCGTGCCGCATAGGTGACTGACATAGAAGGGCGTGGCGCGTCACTGAGTTCGATCTTCGTCAAAAACCTTCGTCTCATTCACTACATTTCCGCAGAAACAGTAAAAGTGGGGGATGGGCAGTTATAATTGTTTCCCCTCCTTCATCGCCGCGAGTGGGGGCAGGCCCGGTCACACACTGCTTTCCAATGTCCGTGCCTGTGACGGCGCAGGTCTGATATACGTGTGCGTTCTTGTGCATGCGGCGGTGTAGGTGTGTCTGTGTCTCTCTCTTCTCTGTGTGTGTGTGTGTGTGTGTGTGTGTGTGTGTGTGTGTGTGTGTGTGTGTGTGTGTGTGTGTGTGTGTGTGTGTGTGTGTGTGTGTGTGTGTGTGTGTGTGTGTGTGTGTGTGTGTCTGTGTGTGTGTGTGTGTGTGTGTGTGTGTGTGTGTGTGTGTGTGTGTGTGTGTGTGCGTGGTGGTGCAGGTTCGTTGTTGGTGTTCGTGTGTGGGGGGGGGGGCACGGGTTCGTAGTACTCAGCACAACCCAGGTAGAAGGGTGGCGCGGTATTTCCTGTTCCTTGGCGTGCCAGCCATAGCATTCCGGCTTGCGTGGATCCAGACAGTGAAGTGCAAATATTATCTCACCACATCACGCTGGAATTTGGCAGATAAAGCTTACCGCCATTTGACCCACATTCGCATATGCATATGTGGGTCATTGCTTCACCGAATAGTTCCCTATTTGGGTTAATGGTGGGCCTCTGGTCGGCACCCAACGCCGTCCTCGGCTTCTAGTCGGGCTACAAAGCTAAATGGACCGTAATGCTAAATATTGTTGATATTTTTGTCTTCATTATATGACGATGAAATTTGTGACAGTATTGCATCGTCCTTCGAGCACCTCTCCCAAAGCAATCGGTATCTCTATGTAGCTACGTTCGCACAAAACGCGATGAATAACTCGTATGTTGATATAGAGAACAATGCGCATATCATCACCCTAGTGCCCATCTGCTTAGAGTAGACATCTATGTATGGTTGAAAACTAATCCATCACGTGGGCCGCGGGCTTGTTGGCGGTCTCACAAATCAGTTCAATACGAGCTGTAAATGGTTGAATGGGCTCCAAATTGGCTGTTGGATAGCCCTTTGTCTACAACAACAAAAAACAATGATGGCTACTACTCATGAGCACATTCGGACTTCTGGTAAACTTCACAAACTTGTACTAAATAGGACGGAGGAGGCAAACATATCGTTTTACACGTATAAGTTATTTAAACCTGCGAGTACCACCAATGCGAGCATGTAAGAGGTGACACTCATACACCTAACGGGTGGTAGGCAATTCTTTGGACAGACATACCCTTCTCAAAAATATTCATTCGGGAACACCGGACGAAAATATCTGAAGGTGCGTCGACGTCCTCCAGCGCGGGCTTCAGGGTGGCACAAGCTGCCCCCTTGACAAGGGCTTGGTTGGTTGATTGGTTATTGGTTTACGAAACATCGACCGTTAAGTCATGTAGCGTCGCCAATCTCTCACGCCGATTGGTCGCGGGCGAATAGTAACGACGGGTGAGACTCGAACCCACAACCTTTCGATTGTGAGACGAGCAACTTACCCCTAGGCCACTCGTCCCCAACACCTTGACAAGGGCGTGTGCATCATACATTAATTGGTGGATAATTGCGTACACGTTCAGCGATGCCCTTCCATTGATTACGAGACCTGGCAACTCTCACGGGTTATTTCCAATATGACTTTATGCTAAGCTTCAGGGATGCTCGTCAGGTTTCGTGGATGCACAGGCACCTTGATAAAAAATTCCGCACATGGATAATTTTATTTCAATTTTGTTTAATGGCATATGAGATTGGATATTTGCTTGCAAAGTATTCTGCACTGTAATATTGCAACGAAAAACTCCGGTGATTGAGAGATGTACACGTATTACCGGTGGATGTTGAATTATCGATGGCTTCAACAAAAATGTCTGAATTGATCATTTTAAAAGGTATTTGGAGTTGAATATTGTGACGATTGGCCATAGCACCAGCATAGCACACTTTTCAATGACAATATATAAGACAAAATGTGGTCTCTTTGTCTGACAGCGTCACAGATAATAGTAGCCCTCACGACGTGTACCGTGAGGTTGAAAACCACAGCCACACAATCAACTCATGTTTAATTCTGGATTTTTCATTTCGAATCGACACGAGAACACGCAACAACCACAACAGTCCGACTCGACGGTGCCGGATGCCGTACCTGACCAGTAGTTCGACACGAGAACACGCAACAACCACAACAGTCCGACTCGACGGTGCCGGATGCCGTACCTGACCAGTAGTTCGACACGAGAACACGCAACAACCACAACAGTCCGACTCGACGGTGCCGGATGCCGTACCTGACCAGTAGTTCGACACGAGAACACGCAACAACCACAACAGTCCGACTCGACGGTGCCGGATGCCGTACCTGACCAGTAGTTCGACACGAGAACACGCAACAACCACAACAGTCCGACTCGACGGTGCCGGATGCCGTACCTGACCAGTAGTTCGACACGAGAACACGCAACAACCACAACAGTCCGACTCGACGGTGCCCGATGCCCTACCTGACCAGTAGTTCGACACGAGAACACGCAACAACCACAACAGTCCGACTCGACGGTGCCGGATGCCGTACCTGACCTGTAGTTGAGAATCACCTGCATTTTCTTACATGTTTTACTTCCTACTCTACAACAATTTCTTTCCATCATTACTTGACCTGAGCTGTACCATTCTCTCCAATGGTGGCCTTCTGACATGCTGCGATATTCAAAACTTAGTGTAGTAGTACGGTTTGTAGAGACCATCTGGCGATGATGGCTCCAGTTTTCTATAAACACAGATGCGTCATGGCACTTGACGCTCTAATGAAGTTGGAGCGATTGTATTCGGAATATTCGTCAATTGATGACAATTAAATTGGTAGGCTTTGCGTGGCACACACCATTGGTCCATTAAGCATCTGATGAACCCATTAAATAAGTCGGCTACATCAATTATATATGTGTCTTTTGTTAACGATTTCGGCCGGTCAAAGGTATTTTGATTGTTCAAGGGGCAGTATGCAGAAATGTTATATACTCCCAGCAAGAGCTAATTTGCTAGACGTCATTCAGCACATTAATTTCTCTGCCATTCCGTGCTTTTTAATTATCGAAAATCTTGTGAGTCGAAAGCACATAGGCAAGATGAAACTTGTACTTGAACTGTTTGAAGCAGCAATTAATATATGTATATAGACGTAGATATTAATACACATTAAAAAATATATGTCGAAATTGTGAAGAGCGAATCAAAAGTGAGAGCTCCAACAATTGTGTTGCATTTTAACACAGGTATGATGATCAGCGAATTTTGACAATCTACTCTATCCACAACGGCGGAGCAGGTGCCTGTACATTTCCACCCATGTAGCTGAATATAAATATCTGCCCAAATCACTATTAACACGATAACGGCGAGTTGCGTGGGAGCAATGCACTCCAAATTGATTTTATTTTATCATGCTCATGAACATGGGTGGAGCCATTGGGGGACATGTCCCTCCACCCTCTATTACTGAAAAGTGACGATTTGTTCCAATCATTTTTTTCCGTGTCCTCCAAGCCCCAGTATCTAAGTATAAGCGCCGCAAAATTGTACTGAATCATTTATAAAGTGAAAATATATATGTCAGAGAATCACCAAAAATACTCAAAGGCGATCTAGCCAATCAACGGGCTTCACAGGATATCTGTCGTCACAAAACATCCGAATGGCAAACCAGGAAACGTTAAAATTTCTGTTTCGAACCAATTTCTGAATAACATAAACCTTGACTATCTTCTGTTCCCACTTGGGTTGAAAATTGTGCTTTGCTAGGCAACAAATTTGCATTATCACAGTTCTTTATACGCATTAGATTGCATTCGCCTGCTCATATATTGATATATCTTGAACAAATGTGACTCTGGGTGTACTTGGGTAACTTGAAGACTACTGAGGAAAGTCATGAGCAGCCTTAAGCACGTCCGTGAAGTTCACGTCATATTCGTATTCAGCGACGAGTTCGCCAGAGGCGTATTTGTATTGGCATCGGCATTCAGCGACGGGTTTATGATCGTTCGAATCATTTACCACAAATGCTTCTGCCTGCACTAAACACGCTGAAAGAAACAACATAGGTCTCACTTTACCACTTTACCCGTCAAGGTTGAACGCAAACCGATTTCTTCAGACGTTTCCAATTTTTTACCTCACCAGAACCTACCCAAATCTGGTATCAAGCAATAACCTGTGGTGGAACATCTTGCAACATTTCAAATCGGTGCATGTCAAGGTCAAACTTCAAGGTCAAAGGTCAGCTTAATTTATTACATGGCGACATTGAAGCGATATCGACCAAACGCGAGATTCGGTTGCATTCGCCTCAATTTCCTTCAAATGGGCGTCATTCGACGTGGCTTGATATGCTAAGCTAAGCAATCGATTTTGTCTCAGAACAAAGGCTAAGCTGATCCTTCGATCGCCTATTTTTCTGTTTTCTCTCAAACCTATCCAAATCTGGTATCAAGCAATAATCAGTGGTGAACACTGCTAACATTTCAAACATGGACAGGTCAAGGTTAAAAGGTTTGACTGAGTTCTTCGATGTCCTCGCGTTTCGTCGCTATGGCTTCAATTTGCAGAAAATTGATGCTATTCGTGTTGTGTCATTCGTGTTGTGCTGTGTCTGTTTTTATAATGTTTCAGTATATCTTGCGTTTCCATCTCACCCTCTTGTCCCATACCCCAAACCGGTACCGTTTGGACCGGCAAGTCTGTTCTACTTAATCGTTTGCGGCCCATCAACGACTCTACTACTCAAGAGCGGCCACTGAGCTCATCTATGCTCATCTCTCTACTCGTGCACTATTTTCAAGACAACATTCAGCTATGCTCCCCGTCGACTTTCTTCAAGTCAGTATACTATACTTCTTCGTCTACTATACTCAACCTAATTTTCCTTGCTCTACCGTGTTGTACCTCTTGACCTCACACTGCCACACCCTCATCACCCCCCCCCCCACACACACACACAGCAACGGCCGAAATGAACAACTCGGTGGCAGGCCAGCAACATTTAACCACACACACACACACCGTCAGGATATGATACAGCTGCCAAATCCCTCATACTTCTTGTCGAAGTTTGCCAAAACGAGACCAGCCTTTCGACCCCGTCTGGCTCCCCTTCGAACGTCGGCTGGGTCGGACAGAGTATATGACAGACGATTTAATGCTCTGCACATATGTTTGGTAGAGTATGCCCGGCTATTGACCAAATCCCTGGCAAAAGACGAACTGCGAAACGAGCCGTCAAACGTCCCCCACAGTAAAGCTTGCACCCTACAGTGTGCGCTCAAGCCACACAACCAGCCATACGCAGCCTCCCTCCACCGGGTACCGTGGTGAACGTACCGGCACGACTGCGCACGGCTAGTGCCTAACGTTAGCGCATCTCGGCCGCAATCGGCGTGACGTTTGTGGCGTGCTGTGCTGTGCTGTGCGCGGTGCACTCTGCCTCACACACGGGCCCAACAGGTCGGTGACGCGTCCGTCGCCACACTCACCGCACGGTCCGCCCCATCTCTGGCCGCATTCGGTAATTTCCTGCAGAGGTGACTTACAATAATGAGCGCGACAGCGCACAGTCCGCGCCTGCCTACTCGGACGGAACATTGCCTGAACGCGTGAGAAATTCGGCGTCGTCATAGCAACGAATCGTTCCGGTTGACGTAGCGCACGTGGCGCTAAGAGAGGCACAGCGAAAGAGCAGTGGCGGCGCGTGTGCGCACGTGCCGCTGTGATGACAATTATGGGTGGTGCTCGTGCTGGCATGTTTGTGTCGGGGATGAGAAAGGAGCTTCATGTTGGCGCATTGTCGAAATAATTGCCGAGTCTTTACCCTCTGGCGGGGGGGCGGTAGGTTCAAATTGACGTCACGTGTATGCATGATAATGTGCGGGCCGGGCTGGACGGTAATTAATGGACAATATAAAATCGGTGACGTGTGCACGACAATGAATAACAGGGGTGGCGAGGGGGCAGCCGTCGCTCAGGGGGATGTAATCGATAAATCAATGTCGGAGCGGGCAACACTTGCGCCAACTTAGCTGGCCGTCACTACGGCCGGCTATGTGGTCCGCAGACTGGCGCCAACTTAGCTGGCCGTCACTACGTCACTACGGCCGGTACTGTGGTCCGCAGACTGGCGCCAACTTAGCTGGCCGTCACCACGTCACTACGGCCGGTACTGTGATCGGCAGACTGGCACCAACTTAGCTGGCCGTCACCACGTCACTACGGCCGGCTATGTGGTCCGCAGACTGGCGCCAACTTAGCTGGCCGTCACCACGTACTACGGCCGGTACTGTGGTCGGCAGACTGGACCACTAGCTGGCCGTTCTCGGGGTCGGCAGACTGGCGCCAACTTAGCTGGCCGTCACCACGTCACTACGGCCGGTACTGTGGTCGGCAGACTGGCACCAGCTGGCCGTCACCACGTGACAACGGCCGGTACTTGGTGCAGACGAAGCTGCCGTCACTACGGCCGGTACTGTGGTCGGCAGACTGGCGCCAACTTAGCTGGCCGTCACCACGTCACTACGGCCGGTACTGTGGTCGGCAGACTGGCACCAACTTAGCTGGCCGTCACCACGTCACTACGGCCGGCTATGTGGTCCGCAGACTGGCACCAACTTAGCTGGCCGTCACTACGTCACTACGGCCGGTACTGTGGTCGGCAGACTGGCGCCAACTTAGCTGGCCGTCACCACGTGACTACGGCCGGTACTGTGGTCGGCAGACTGGCGCCAACTTAGCTGGCCGTCACTACGGCCGGTACTGTGGTCGGCAGACTGGCGCCAACTTAGCTGGCCGTCACCACGTGACTACGGCCGGTACTGTGGTCCGCAGACTGGGGCCAACTTAGCTAGCCGTCACTATGGCCGGTACTGTGGTCGGCAGACTGGCGCCAACTTAGCTAGCCGTCACTACGGCCGGCTCTGTGATCCTCAGACTGGCACGTCTTGCTGGCCGTTCATCACTACGGTCGGCAGCTAACGTATCGTCTGCCGCTCGCATACATCGCATTATGCCCGTACCCAACTGGCGGACAGCCGTCAATGAAAGACGGAGGACAGAGAAGAGGGAAGAGGAGTGAGGAGGCTCGGATAAAGCCCGTCTCCCTATCGTGTGGGACTATAGTCTGTTTCATAACAAGCACTCCCAATAAAACACAACGTATCTGCGTAGAATATCTACGAAACTACGCCTCTAGGTTTCACCACCATCAAAAAAAGTACGTAGCGTGGAAAATTTGTATCAGTGTTCTGCTCCACTGTCGTCGAATCTGGTGTCACCAAATAGTTGCGAGAGTCGGTCACGTACGCGCCATAATTGTGTAAATGTATGCTTTTCATGCCGAATCCCTACGAAGGGGTTGCCGTCGTTTGGCCGTGCTGTCGCCAGTTGTGCTCTACCTGACAGTCCGGTCACTACGCGTGTCTTCCTACACGCGTCTCACTAAGTACCGTTTCTCTCCTACACGCGTGTAACTGACATGCCAGTTGTACTCTACCTGCATCCGCGTCAGTACAACTGCGGTCTTACCTAGTGGTGAACGACAGTCGCCAGTTGTGCTCTACCTGGCAGCCCGCGTCAGTACAACTGACAGTCACCAGTTGTACTCTACCTGACAGTCCGCGTCAGTAACGACACGCCAGGACCCTCAATACAGTGCAGTTGTCTTTGCGCGTCAGACAACTGACAGTGCCAGTGTACTCTACCTGACAGTCCGCTCAGTAACTGACAGTGCCAGTTGTACTCTACCTGACAGTCCGCGTCGACAACTGACAGTCGCCAGTTGTACTCTACCTGACAGTACAGTCGCCAGTTGTGCTCTACCTGGCAGCCCGCGTCAGTACAACTGACAGTCACCAGTTGTACTCTACCTGGCAGTCCGCGTCAGTACAACTGACAGTCGCCAGTTGTACTCTACCTGGCAGTCCGCGTCAGTACAACTGACAGTCGCCAGTTGTACTCTACCTGACAGTCCGCGTCAGTACAACTGACAGTCGCCAGTTGTACTCTACCTGGCAGTCCGCGTCAGTACAACTGACAGTCGCCAGTTGTACTCTACCTGACAGTCCGCGTCAGTACAACTGACAGTCGCCAGTTGTACTCTACCTGACAGTCCGCGTCAGTACAACTGACAGTCGCCAGTTGTACTCTACCTGGCAGTCCGCGTCAGTACAACTGACAGTCGCCAGTTGTACTCTACCTGACAGTCCGCGTCAGTACAACTGACAGTCGCCAGTTGTACTCTACCTGACAGTCTGCGTCAGTACAACTGACAGTCGCCAGTTGTACCCTGCCTGGCAGTCCGCGTCAGTACAACTGACAGTCGCCAGTTGTACTCTACCTGACAGTCCGCGTCAACTGACAGTCGCCAGTTGTACTCTACCTGACAGTCCGCGTCAGTACAGCTGGCAGTCGCCAGTTGTACTTTACCTGACAGTCTGCAGCGAGCCCGATTTCAGTGCATTAGCTGTACACGCAGAACAGAAAACCTTCCGGCGGGCGCCCCACCAGGCTGCGGGGCTTGGCTCTCCCTGCTGGCTGCCTCTGCTGGAGCCCAGATCCCGTCCCGCCGGACGAGCACGGCGTCCGGGAGCGCGGTGGCGGCAGAGGCGCGCTCAGCTAAATAGTAAAGGCTGAGATAGAGGACTGGCGGCGGGATGGGTAACACATCAACAAGGTTGTATTGCTTTTTCTACAGGTGCATCGTGCTTCTTTTGTACATTGTTTTCTGTCATCTGATTATCAGGGGCGTGTAAAGTAAGGGCTTTGAGGGCGCGGGCTTCCTAAATCATGGGAGCTGTCGCCTCTTTTACGGGAAGGTCTCTCTTCCGGGTAGGCTCGAGTGCACTCCTCCTCCCCCCACCCCCCCCCATGGGTTTTCAATTTTCAGCCGAAGTGGCCCTCCAAATCAGTGTGCCACGCCATACCAATTCATTCATCCGGGCAAATTAGGCAGATACGTACCTAGTTATTGATGTAACAGTCAATGTTAATCATGCTATTTAAATATGCGCACACACTGTCAGTTCGTCTGAGCTAATGAGTCTGCAAGATAAGCGAAAGATAAGCAACTAAAGATAAGCAAGCGGTGGAGAATACAAACACAAACAGGAGATTAGTACACCTATACTTGCCCGAACTTTGCATTCACTGATAAGCATGAGCGTTTGTGTGTTGGGACCTTTCACAATAAGAACATTTGGTTATAAACTTCGTGCAACGCCAACTCGTGCCCACGAACATTGCACAAGCAGTGCCCACGAATATTGAGCAATACCTCCGAACATTTGCAATCCTTATGAACATTCAGCAATATCAACGAAGGGTTAGGTTTAACTTAATTGTATTTTGATGAGAGTTTTCACGAAGGTTCCAATCCGAACTTCAGGCGTGTGAGCGTTTCACTTTCAACACGACATACCTCATAAACATCTGGCTGTGCTATTCTTCGGATGGAAAAAAAAATATGCAATGAAAATCTTTGTGAACTTCTATCTGAAGTACAAGCCAGTTTCAGGCATCGACACCAGTCCTTTGCCTGGCATCTGAGCTGAGACGATTGGTCAAGTTGTGCGATGTCTAAGACTGGTGTGCTACGAAAATAAATAGTCTGTACCAAGTGAATAAGGCCATGCTTGCCACCGACATAACTAGTGTCGGCTATATAAGCCCATTTCGAGTGATTCCTATGACCCACGACGAAGCCCGATCAAGTCTCCTCTCGTAAAACTGCAAAAAAGTGCATGTGAGTGACCCGACCCGACCCGAGCCGACCCGACCCGACCCGACCCGACCCGACCTGACTCGACCCAACTAGGACACTTTGGACAGTTTTGTCGCTGTGTATTTGTGCACATTCAAATCCGAATTTCTTTACTCGGAATAAGATCGGCCGCTTTAGGTTTGATTTTCCGCAGCTTTCATGCCAATATTTACTCTGAAAAACTCGTTCTTGTTCAGAGAAAGAGTAATGCGAATGCATTTGTCGTCTGGATCAGTTCTCTGTGTGTGTCCAGCCGGCCACCATCACGTGACACGTGACGTGACGTGACGTTCATGTCACGGGCACGTTTAATCACTTACTCCCCGGACTGGTGTTTGTGGCAGATACGGAGCAGAACGGCTTACGAAGGACAAAGAAACGTAACAACACACGCGGAAATTAGCTTTCAAGACAATTTATGTCCATGCCTATTCGTTTTGTCGAAACTTTCCATTTTTTCGTTGTTGTTCTTGCATTTAGTCCGAAATATTTAATGGGTCATGCCAGAAACTGGCCACGAAATTGTGCCATAGTGTTACATGGACAACGTGAACTCAGGAAAGTGGTACCTGTTTGCCCTCGTTTACAGTGCCTGAACCCGTAAAACTACGCCTAACCGTCTTGACCCTGGAATAATCTCCGCTGGGTATGATTTATCTGTAGGCGTTAACCTGTAATTGATGGCCGGCATGAATGGTAGGCCGCCTTGTTGCACTTTTAAAACATGTAAAATCGCTATTGATTTTAGGATAAAGCAAGACCAGCAACACGACATATGGTACTGTGGGTAAGAACATGTTCCCTTGGTTGCACAACGATGTTGAACTGAACATGGTATGAGAGCCTGCCATAGGCCCGTGCATGGCAGCGTTAACCATGTTCCACTTATTTAGAAAGTACATCTTTTTACAAGCTTTGAAGACCGGACGTACGTTTTAATTGATATAACAACAAGGAACTTCAGTCAACTGTTCGAAGAACACCAATTGCAAGCGTCGCCTTCTGGGTCCCGTTGCAGTGTTGAATGTCCACCCCAACGTCTGCACTACTCTCCGTACTACTATCTTGAGCAGGCCACAGTGCTACCCAGCTATTGACCCTCCGGTCATAGCCAGCTGGCGCGGCCGAATCCGATCGGCCGAGCGAATTAGCCGCGTTGTGGCTCGTGAAATTGGTGTGCGGCGTGGTGGTGGCGCGCCTGTTCCGGATGTGGCGCAGTGGGCGCGCCGCCGCTGTGGCCGTCACGGGCGGCGGCCGCCGCATTATCTGCCGCTCACCAACTGTACTGCCGTCCCGCTCAGCCAACCGAGTATTTAACACCTCTTACCTCGCCTTCCATCAGATCAAAGGCGCCGGCGCGTAATTGCTGCGCGGGACCCACCGCGGCCGACACCGTTTCTTATGTCCCGTGGCTGCCGCCACCAGTAGCATATTAACGACCAGATATTTTATATATCGCTTATGACGCGCCGTTCCCCCTAATTACGGCTATTTAAGAGCAGAGATCGGTGGCGTTAAGCACATTATGCTCGGTGCTGGAGAGTGTGGTCAATTACCGGGCCAATGCCAGCAACACTCCTATGTTGCAGTAGAGGATGGTGGAAAATTAGTAGTAATTAGAAGGTATGTAATTTGAATATCAAATGAAAATGAAAATTACAGGATACACGACTGGCTAACCGGTTAGTGGCTCACTGTTAATCAAGGCAAAATGGAGAAGACTTGCAGGAAGGACGTATGCTGTGTTCCGACTAATGTGTTCCAGACATAATGGAATCGCAAGACGGGAGCGGGCCGTGGCCCGTGAGGTGGAAGCTGGCCATAGTTCGTGGGATGGAAGCTGGCCGGAGCCAAAGGGATGGAAGCGGGCCGTGGCCCGTGAGGTGGAAGCTGGCCATAGTTCGTGGGATGGAAGCTGGCCGGAGCCAAAGGGATGGAAGCGGGCCGCAGCCGGTGGGACGGGAGCGGGCCGTAGCCAATGGGGCAGGAGCGGGCTGGAGCCGGTGGGACGGGAGCGGGCCGTAGCCAATGGGACAGAAGCGGGCCGGGGCCGGCGGGACAGGAGCGGGCCGGGGCCGGCGGGACGGAACCGGGTGAAGCAGGCGGACGGCAACAGAAAGGAGCGGTAAAATGGGGAAGACCGCAGAGACACCATGAAGGGTTGGCAGCGGCTGGCTTCAGCGGAGGGCGTTAGCGTGAGCGTTGACAGCGCCTGCACACACTGAATGGTGGACGTTCTGTGTCATCCACGTGCAACGGGCAAGCTGAATAGCAGTGTACCAGCCCCGGAGAGCAGTGATTATGCTAGAGGGCGTGTGCTGCCGAGCGGCCGGTCTGGTTCACCGTATGCGAGCGCGCACGCCTCGATGTCATCGCCTCATGGCCGCTCATGGCACGGTATTGGCTGGTGTGCCTGCTCTGGCAATTACCATTCAACGCGTGTTGCATCAACACATGTTACTGCATCGTCGGCAACTATGAGCCTGTCGGTTCAACAACCACATAGCTGCATAAACAGCGAGCATGTAGCTCCGATATACCCAGCTCTCGCCAACATGGGCTGGGCGGCTCCAAACTGCTCCAGGATCCTGTCGGATCCTGTCCTCTTGCTACTTCTGGATGTCTAGATTCTAGATACAGATTCCAGAATGCTCCGCCTGGAGTCTGGCACACGCTCCTTGCAGCGCCGGTCAGCTGAAGACAACGCCGGAAACATTAGCGTGAGTGCCGATGGGACTTGGAACATACCTGAGAGACGTCAGCAGCTGCAGGACAGAAGACACCCGCTGCAGATCTGAAGACACCCGCTGCCCATCCCATCATTTGTCGACCGAGCGACGCTGCGCCGTGTCGATGATGGGTCGGTCGGAACGGCACATGCAGCCACTACCTTCGTATTGGCATCGGTCGGTTGGAGCGGCGCATGCAGCCACTACCTTCGTATTGGCATCAGTTGGTCGGAGCGGCACGTATAGTCACTACCTTCGTATTGGCATCGGTTGGTCGGAGCGGCACGTATAGCCACTACCTTCGTATTGGCATCGGTTGGTTGGAGCGGCGCATGCAGCCACTACCTCCGTATTGGCATCGGTTGGTCGGAGCGGCGCATGCAGCCACTACCTTCGTATTGGCATCGGTTGGTTGGAGCGGCGCATGCAGCCACTACCTTCGTATTGGCATCGGTTGGTTGGAGCGGCGCATGCAGCCACTACCTTCGTATTGGCATCGGTTGGTCGGAGCGGCACGTATAGTCACTACCTTCGTATTGGCATCGGTTGGTCGGAGCGGGACGTATAGCCACTACCTTCGTATTGGCATCGGTCGGTTGGAGCGGCGCATGCAGCCGCTATCTTCGTATTGGCATCGGTTGGTTGGAGCGGCGCATGCAGCCACTACCTTCGTATTGGCATTGGTTGGTCGGAGCGGCACGTATAGTCACTACCTTCGTATTGGCATCGGTTGGTCGGAGCGGCACGTATAGTCACTACCTTCGTATTGGCATCGGTCGGTCGGAGCGGCACATGCAGCTGCTACCTTCTGTTTGGCATCCGGCGAGCAGCACAGCAACTCATAGAAATCGAGCTTGTGGGGGCTCATCGTCCCCCAAGCAGTGTAGATGAGTGAGGAAATTGTAGGGTGGTGAGACTAGCGGCGGAAGTAAACAAGCTGCTTAGACAGAGGGCTATCGGACGGGTTAATTTACTTTACATCTGGCAGCAAGAAGCAGCAAGGTAACGGAATACAATGTAGTAAATGAATGAATGCATTGCCCTATTTTCTTAATTGTCTCTGAACATCCACCCCCCACTCCCTCCCCCTGCTGATATACTGATGCGAGTACGGGGCGAAGGCGACGGGCCAGCTGCTGAAATGTTTAGACCTCAAATTCGAGGAACTAGCTGCTGTGTCATAACGCTTAGTAACGCAGTGTTTGAGGAACTGGCTGCTGTGTCGTAGCGCGTAGTAACGCAATGTTCGAGGAACTGGCTGCTGTGTCATAGTGCGTATTGACCCTCGCCGTCTCTCCGGTCAGATCCTCACACTCCATCTCGAGGGTGGGGGGCGGATAGTGACCCCCTCTAAAATCCAAACTAAGCGTCGCACGAAAACGAAAGAGCTGTCATTGGAAAGCGCTCGACTAGTAGGGTCCGGATCCACTCCAGAAAGCAATTCCCCAAAAGTAACATTACTAGGGGGGGGGGGCTAGATTTTCACGACTTTTCACGATTTACATTATGTTTTTGGCCCTGGGGAGTTCATTTTGGAGGATATGTGAGGAAAAAATTATTTGGAATGAGAAAAGAACAGCGAAATCGACCAGGGCCCTTGAATTTTTTGGTCCCCATAACAATTTTTGTATTCCAAAATTTTTCATTTTCAAGTTTTATTTAATTTTTCTTTTCTAATGGGTAGAGCAGGCCTAGAAACATTGTTGGAAGTCAACGTTACCTAACAAAAAATCCTTATTTTAGCCAGAATCTTCGATTTGAACTGCAATAGTCAAATATGCACAATTTATATGTAGTCAAAAACTGAGGGAAAAAAATGAAAAATTACTCTCGTACGTTTTGTTGCATCCCTAAAGATAAGCAAACGCTGACAGTTTCATTAAAATATCTGTATCCGTTAAAGCGTGATGACTGGTTGAACTATTTTGGAGGTGACCTCACTCGACCTTGACTAACTCGTTGACCCTAGACGACCTAACTTCAAAATTTTGTAAAAGTATGCCAAATTGATGTGAGAAAAGGAATGCCAAATTTTGGCGCGCGGCAGTGCGCCGTTTGTTCACTATCCGCGCAAAAACCCGAGAGGGCGGTTGAAGACCCCCCGAGACGGGACGGGTTAAGGCAGTGTTGAGAAACTAGCTGCTGTGTCATAGCGCGTAGTAACGCAGTGTTTGAGCAGATGCAGCGTGCCGATGATACACTGAGCGTGAGCATAGATGCTTCTTGTGATACAACATAGACATACATATAACATACAACATAGGTACCGAAGGTGGGAACAGCGGCTAGGATCGAGAAACGTATGAACTTGGCTGAGTCTTGATATTTTTGGCGCGTCAGCTGCCTGGACTATGCGGCTAAGTGTACTTTATTTGTCAATTCCGTATGGGGATTCATATGCGCAAATTCATATTTTCGTCGTCAAAGGATGGATACTTGGGAAGAATGTTTTCAAGATTCTTGAGCAGCATGTCTATCACCCCCTGGTGACGCACATTCCTCCAAAGTGTGGTGTCCTCAAAAATGTACCAAATAAACGGAACTGCATTTCCAGAAATAGAGACAGCCCACAGGTACCCAAAATACACTAGACTTCTCTGATACAGAATAATAACTCAGAAAGTTTGTATTCCCTAAGTTTGACCTTCTTCTCTTTCAAGTAGTCTCCTCCAACTACGTCTGTAAAACAAGATGTTCAGCAGAGTCTAGCTGTATTGTGTCAGTTCATATGTGCGTCAAGTTGTCCGCGTTTTCATAAATATACGAACTTCCATAGCTGCCTCATGGCATCTATTGGATGTTCTAGTTCCCCAGGCCTCATTGTGGGCTAAGCTGTCACTTCGGGATAGGAATTTCGGCAAGGTCAACGCCATGCAGGATCGTTGATGCAACGCATCAACATTTTGTTTTCGGGGGTATATTTGGAACAGGTCAACGGATCGTGTTCAGTTTCTGCGTAACCAGTTCCGCAAGCATTTGATTATGCCTTAAGGAACACTTTCGGCCATCTTCTCTGAAATCCTTGACTTCCACAGTGTATTTTATGGTTGTTTATTTGAGTTTTAGGATGCATCGATCAGGTTTGATCATTGTTTACCAATTTCACAGCTTCTCATCGCATAATGACGACAAATGTGCAACCTTTGGTGTTAGGATAATTCGCAGTTAAGCTACCATGCTAGCAAGCATGGGTCTTGTCATTGTGGGGACGGGCGATGTATCCGCCCCTCCCCGGAAATTCTGAGAAATGTAGCTGCGATGACGTTGTATGAACGTATTGTACCTAAATAATGTTTCTTCCCCCCATCATCCGAAATCCGTGGCGACGTTAATACATTTGGTTACAGGCTACAAGGAAATTCGATAATTCTCAACTCATCTGAACTGTGTACCTTCGAACTCGCAGGGACGGACGTATAGATATTGCTCAATGGACAAACGTACAGGGAAATATATATATATATATATATATATATATATATATCTATTCTGAGTCCTTGTCACAACCAGCATGGCTGTTCTCCTTTTGTTTCGTTTTGGACGTTTTGGACCATTAAGGGTTGCAAAAACCCTGCACCGCCGAGTGCGGCAAGATGCCAGACGCTGGAAAGAGTTGGTGCTAGTTCCCACTGATTGGTCTTAATGTCACATTATCAGTGCGATCTTGGCACTTCATCTGATGGTGAAGTATAATAGCTGGTGCGCCCCAATGGCCGAATTACTAACTCTGTTGATGAATTATCCCGGTTTCATCACTTGCAACGATGCATTAAACCGCGAGATCCTCTAGTCGGTGGCGTTTGATGTTCCCAGACATCCAGTACCTAAATGTGGTATTAGAAACAACAGTAAAGATTGATTGCGAATTATCCAGATTGCAAGTCTGTGTAATACTCAGCTAACACGTGCTGCATCAAAGCCCTTCAGCAAAACGCGCAGCTACCACCCAGCAGAATAAAAGGCAGACATTTATATTATCATCATGGACGCCCCTGTTCCTGCCACACTGTATGCTGATCCCCAACTATGATAAAAGTTCGGCGTTGGTCCGATGGTAGCGCCCGGCAGATATGCATGGTCTGAAACCTCCTCAAACCAACCTAAAAGCCGCATGCAAAGACATGCCCTTGTGGTGTCTACCGTATACACCCATACGCACGCGCTCATTGTGTGGTACAGGTCTTAGTCGGCAGCCAACTGACCATCTGACACCTGGTGCCTATCCTGAGTAGGCATCGGCAGCCCGGCCTGCCTGCAGATAGTCGCTGGGCCACGGCCTCTGCCGCCGGCGCCGCCTGATATTGGGGTCGCGACACCAGTATTCGACACGCATCGCCTCATCACTGCGGTTTGGAAATTAATATAAAATATTTGACAGTCGAGAGTAATGAATGGCGTCCAAATTTGCCAACTAGGGCGAATGGAGCAGAATGTGGGCCGGCAGCAGTAGCAATTGTGGGCTTGCCGAGCGGCACCTTTTATGTCGTCACCGGCGCGCGGCCGCAGGTCAAAGAGCGACGTGCTAACCGGCAGCAGCGTCGTACAGGGGCGGGGAGCACCAGCCAGTCGCCGCACCCCGCTCTTAACCTGGGCTTATGCCGTGGAGTAATTACAACAACATTTCCACCTTTTAACTGTATCATTATGCAAAATTAATGCACAGCAGTATCGCCAAGTGGAACTGGACACGAACAGCCCGGCGATGCGATACAAATTAGGTTTTAGTATCTTGGCAACCGATGGACGGCTTGATTTAATTATAGGGAGGTGGTAATCGTGTCGGCTATTATCAGCCGGCTCAGACAGACCGCCACGGTCGGCCGGCTCGATCTGCGCTGGTGCCGGTGGCCGACTGATTAGTACATTGAGACTGCCCGACTGGATTTCTGCTGCACTTTCAGTGGTGAACGAACGTGCGGCGGGCCTGCACTGCGACTGATGAGGCTGAATAATTCACCATCATTGGTATTAAAACTGTGTTTAACCGAGCGGCAGCCGCCAGTCACCAGTGCACCTCCCTGACTCTTTACGGTGCTGCGACGTCGCGACACGACTTTGGCCGTTGCCCGTCCACGGCCGCCGAGTCACACGTGCAAGTGCGGCGTCGAATCGTGGGCTTGCCGGCAATTTTCCTCGTCACGCTACGGTGTCGACACGTTTCAACTAATGGCCGCAGTTACAGTGGCGCCTTTGTACGGGCGCGGCCATGATTGAGTTAATGCAAACACAGCGTGCCGCGCCGATCGCCTAATGGATTGTCATTGGTCATGGCCGGCTTTCACACAATGCGGGAGCGCCGAAAGGTCGCCGTATGCAACTGCCGTTCTGTCGACCTTTACGTTTCGCCGGTAATGGCCCCGTGACACTAGTGAATGCCGGCCACATTACGCTGCCACGTAAGCCGAGTGTCACCGTTCTGTTGCCGAATTACGGCTGCCAGACAAACCAAGTGTAATCGCTCTGTGGCTACCTTACGGCTGCCAGGCAAACTGAGTGTAGTCGCTCTGTTGCCACTCATTCCTAGCAACTAAAACTAAGCGACACAGGCAAGCAATACACAGGCAACATCCGTGCAGTTTGTTGGCACTGTATTGCAACGTCCAAGTGGACCATGTGACTGTTCGGTACTGTATAACAGTGTCCAAGTGGACCATGTGATTGTCCAGTACTGTATGAGTGTCCAAGTGGACCATGTGACTGTATGGTACGGCATGGCAGAGTCAAGTCCAGTCGCATGTCTGCTCGATAGCTTGCCTCGCCGTTGGAAACCATACCGACTGCCGGTGACGATCTGCGATTATGCTATTTTAATGCGACTTAATTTATCATTTAATTAGGCATTTGGTAGCGAGTGATGAATTAACCTGACACTGTTTAGCCACGCTGCATTCGCTGCAGGCCATAGCGAGAAAAAGCGCGAAAAGACCGATGACATCCGGCAGGTGTTTTTTGGCGCCGACGCGCTGGAGCGTGTCCCGCTCTAGACCCGGTTCTAATCACGACGGACCGGCGTCCCGAGCAGATACTGGTCAGGTGGGGGGGGGGAGGGCAGCCCCATGAGCAGCCACTGAACCCGGTAGGGAGTAATCGCCCTAGCAGATACTGGTCCCGTAGCAGGATTCACCCTGTCGGGTTGAAGAAAATGGCAGTCGTTGACATTCGTACTCCTACTTTTGACATTGATGTAAATTGTGAAGCTTTTCAGTTTCAGTGGATGAATTAAATACATTAAATAGAGCGATGCCAAGGACACTGAACATCATTATATGCGATATGTTTAAGCCTGCATATGTGTGGCAAATGTTGTACTTTGGTTGGGCTGCGACATTG
Organism: Imbricaverruca yamaguchii; assembly: GCA_034440575.1. Lineage (NCBI taxonomy): Eukaryota > Metazoa > Arthropoda > Thecostraca > Neoverrucidae > Imbricaverruca > Imbricaverruca yamaguchii. The sequence continues at coordinate 171,659 of JAOTOL010001540.1, forward strand.
AACTAAAAAATGGAAAATTTAGCGACCTAGGTGGACACACTCGTAGCACTTTGATTTTGTCCAATGACAAAATCATTTTCACTAATTTGCATAATTGGTAGACATTCCTATAATGCATTGTTTATTTCACATTGGTGGACAATTGTGTAGTGGACAGCGTATTTGACAGCGGCGGATGTAAAAGTCTGGGTATCTTTTTGAAGAAAAAATACGTTTAATATATACATATATATACATATAAGTATATATATATATATATATATATATATATATATATATATATATATATATATATATATACATATATATATATATTATATATATATATATATATATATATATATATATATATATATATATATATATATATATATATATATATATATATATATATATATATATAAATATATATATATATATATATATATATATATATATATATATATATATATATATATATATATATATATATATATATATATATATATATATATATATATATATATATATATATATGTGTATATTGGAAGACGTAAGACGCATCAGCATGTATTTCAAGCTTCCCAAGATAATGGCTACTCGTTTGCTTAAAAAAAAACAGAAAGACAGCAGCTTGTATCTGCCTATTCCTATTCCTCCATATCAGTTTCATTTCTCTCTCTCTCTCTCACACACACACACACACATACACACACGCAAACACACAAACATACTTGGTGTTTTTCGTAAAACGAAGTTACCCACACGTCTATGGAGATCAGGCAAAACCACTATCTCGATCAGGCATCTTCACAGCTGCATCTAATTCGTTATCTGAAAGCGTTCACGTTGCTGATTTTCAGATAAGGACGACGAACTTTCGCCAAGCTCACAAGGTCAAAACTGCTCGTTGAAGTCGAAAAAGTCACGCAAGGCCCGGACCGCCTTTTCCGATCATCAGCTTCAAACACTGGAGAGGAACTTTGAGCGCCAGAAGTACCTCAGTGTACAGGATCGTATGGAGATGGCGGCCAGTCTCAACCTCACCGACACCCAGGTCAAAACCTGGTACCAGAACAGAAGGTAAGCCATCGCCCGGTAGTGAATCCACGAAGCTTGAGATGAACATTTTAAATGGCAAGCATTGCGTGGCGAAATGGACGTAATAAAGGGGCAGCCGTGCCTAGCGCAGGGAGGGGGGGAGGGGGGCGTGTGTAATCGTCTACTGGATCGTCATGTCGGGTTTCCAGGACGAAGTAAAAAAAAACAAGAAGTTGAAGGACAAAAGCTTAAATTTAGTATTTCGAAAGGGTTTCAAGTCCAATGGATGAAGTGAAAGCGAGAAAAAACGAACAGTCAAAAAGTCGAAAGGACAAAAAGACAAAGGTAGTAAAGTTGAACGGATCGAAGTCAAATGGAAAAGTTAAACGGACGAAAGCCTAAAAGTCGAAGTGATAAAAGTCGTATGGACGAAAACCCTAGGGACAAAATGCGGAAAGCAGAAACGAACCAATGGATGGAAATGAAATGGAAAAATCGAGCGAACTAAAGCGTGCAATCAGTCAATGGCTACATTCAAATCTTTTGTCATTGAATGAATCCAAAACTGTATACCAGATATATAACAGTCACAAAACAGATATTGATCTCCAGATCGGATTTAATGGAATTTCTATTTTACATCAGAATCCGGTAAAATACCTTGGTAGATGAAAAACGTAGATGAAAACCTGACATTTGCATCCCATATCAGCAGTGTATCAAACATAATAAGTCGCAACATAGGAATAATATCAAAAATTAAATATCTCCTTGGGAAAATCACCTAAAATTGTATAATGCATTAATTCTTTCATATGTAAATTGTTGCTGTTTTCTTTGGGGTGCAAGCTATGCTAATCAGACACACAAATTATTGTTACTTCAGAAAAGAATGATGCGTATTATTGAGGGTGTATTTCCCCCCCCCCCCACAGAGTGCAAACCCTATCTTTAAGAAATACAAAATTTTAAAGGTCCAAGATCTAGCAAACCTTCAAATGATGCTTATTATGCAAAAATGCATTCATCATCAGCTACCTCATTCCATCAGTCCCCTTTTCACAGAGTTGCTTGACTCCCCATATTCCACAAGATTACAAAACCACTTCCAGCATAGGTATTCAAACAAAAATTATCGTCTCTTCGCCATCGAATGTTTTGGACCAAATCCTTGGAACTCCATCATAGCAAAGCAATTTCTGCATTCAGAGATACTAAATTCTAAGACTGTTTGAAAAAAATCACATCAAGACATACTTCTTGAGCAGATATTAAAATACTTAGCAGCTAATTGTTGCTGTGTGTGTATGTTTGTACAGGGATGCTGGCATGTGAGTGTATGTGTGTGTGTGTGTGTGTGTGTGTGTGTGTGTGTGTGTGTGTGTGTGTGTGTGTGTGTGTGTGTGTGTGTGTGTGTGTGTGTATGTGTGTTGGGGTGTTGTCATGTAATTATGTATATGCGTGTATGCGTATGTGTGTGTGTGTGTTTGCACTTAACCATATATAAAGTTGAAAACACCCAACCACTGGCTCCTCCCACATTTCACCCAGCAACAAGCCCATGTTTAGCTGGGTGGAGTTGTGGGAGGAGCCAAAGTAGAAAAACAAAAACAAATCAGGAGTGCTCACCACCATCCGGCCACAAACCAGCTGCTAACATTATAGTTTAGACCCTAATTTCTAGTTGGAATGGATCCAGGGTCAGTCATATGCCTCCTTTGGATATGACTACTAACAGCATTCTTTATTATTAGTTTTACTGCTCTAATACCCGATGCTTTGTATGCTTATTTATTTGCTTTCCTCCACCTCTTAGCTGGGAGTGCCGCGACCTTGCTGTTTATTTTATGGTGTTAACGTAAGGTGCTTGCAGTAGTTGGGTAAGGGGAGGGGGCGCTCCTGGTCACCTGATCTTGGGTGGCGGACATTACAAAAAAATTAATCGGGAGCGATGAAAGTCGAACGAATAAAAGCAAAAAGGACGCAAGTAAAATGGTCTAAAAGGCGACCGGACAAAATCAAACGGACAAACGTGAAGAGGACAGAAAGTAAAACGGGTTGATTTCAACAAAAGTAATGGTGTAATCTTAATACACGCAGGTCTATAGCATGTTCCAATAGCTTGCTTTATGAAATATATGCGATATTACAGGCATGTTATATTATATGGATGACGATGTGTAGCCAAGATGCTGATGTTCCTTTCCGGTGCATATATCGCCTTATGCCATACCATCAGTTCGAATACCCTAGTTCAGATTGGGATGCTTTACAATATCATCAGAAAGTACCTGCAAGTGTAATTTGTCTCTCATTGGTCTGTTGCTGGCCCGATCGGCTCATTCTATATGTGCAAGTCATTTGAAGTTGGGGCAAAACCCCCTTCAAATTGCTGAGGTGCTTCAACAGCCGTTATCCTGCCATCAAACCCACTTATGTTTCTACGCCTTCGTGTTATATATATATGACTCAATTTGTCTCTTTCCCTATACGTTTTCGTTCTTTGAACTATTCTTCAACCAAAATTGTGCATGCCATACCTCTTTTCCGCTAAGTTTTCCACATTCTCATTTGTGTGTATTCGATGTTTACTTTACACAACGTATCAACTTTTAGGGCGCTCGACATATTTCCATGTGAATTCTGTCTTCGACTTTTATGCTTTCGATGTTGACCTTTGACTTTTTAAGTTAATTTACCTCTTCGACTTTTTGCTTTCGACTTATTGTCTGTTCTATTGTTGTCCATTTGATCTCTGTCCATTTGACTTCTATCAATTTTCGAATATCTTCCATTAGACTCCTTTCGTGCTTTGCATTTTTGCCTTTTAACTTTTTGTACGGGCACGCCAAGGCAGATATGAGAGGTCGGCACCACTTGTCTATTGGGGTTGTTGTCGGATCCCTAAGAACGGCTACGAGCCCTTGCACAAGTGTGCGGGCCCTTATGAACGTCTATAAATCCTCACGAAAGTCTATGAAACATGTGCCCTTACGAATAGTTGCGGAACATTTCGAGCGTACGCGGCCCCTCGCGGACTTCTACGGACCCTTACGAACGTCTACAGACGCTAAAAGATGCCTATGTGGCCTTATGAATGTCTGCGGGCCATTGCGAACGTCCAGGGGCCCACGGCCAAGTCAAACGACTTCTGGTTCTTACGGACGTCTACTGGCCCTGTAAACACTAAGGGGCCGTTACGAAAAACTGCATGCCCTTGTGGACGTGTGCAGGCCCTTACGAACGTCTGCGAGTCCTTACGAACGTCTGCGAGTCCTTACGAACGTCTGCGAGTCCTTATGAACGTCTGCGAGCCCTTACGAACGTCTGCGAGTCCTTACGAACGTCTGCGAGTCCTTACGAACGTCTGCGAGTCCTTACGAACGTCTGCGAGTCCTTACGAACGTCTGCGAGTCCTTACGAACGTCTGCGAGTCCTTACGAACGTCTGCGAGTCCTTATGAGCTTGCATGTACCCTTACGAATGTATGTGGACCTTCATGATTATCTACGGACACTTTTACCTACCACTTGCCGAGTGCTGAATCGACGTATATTCAATGAAGATTTGGCATTCTGCATCCAGATGCAAGTTTAAGAGATCCGCATTCCTGGCTTAGTACGGTATCAGGCCTACCTACAATTTGAAGAGGCAGGTGATCCAGCAATCCGAGCATCCAACGGGGATAAAAAGTAACTGTATTTCTTCTAAGGAAAACACGGACCTATTAGCAAATTAAGGGAGAGAACCCTGGGCCAAAAACTGGGTTAGGGTATATCGTGCCTGTTTCGGAGATCTGCACCGTCTTTGAACATTTGCTTCCTACCTCTCTGCGTGGCAGTGAGGTTTCCCATAACTCTTCCAGTAGAACGGATTGGAGAATTGGCAGATTGACATCAGGATCGTCTTTCACAGTTTTGGGGTATCTGTAGCTCCGAATATTGTGCTTTATGGATTGGGGTAACTTAACCCATACACTTCAGTGTATGTGGTGCAGACAACATGCCATGAAATCAATATTCCACATGCAGGGTCACAAGATTGTCAGATCGTCTGATGCAATCAGTGGAATGTAATCCCGAAAGTATGCAATCCACGTTTCAGCGAAGGAGATGGTGATCCCACAGGTCTATTTTAATCAGCATAGCAGTGAGTATTGGCGACGAGTCTTTGTCACTCATTCGACAAATCTGGTGTTCACGAAGATGGACTAGAATTGTGATGCCCGACGCCGGAGGAAAGGCCACGAATTTTAGACGGGCGAGAGTGAGATAAAAAAAATAACCTCATGTTTATGATTTCTCAATTCGAAAATATGTCGGCAGAACAGAATATTTTCCCAACAGGAATTTTGTCGACTGTGACACGTTTTAAACGGCAAAAACAGATTCTATCAATATTATAAGTGCTACCTTTCGCAATGGTGTGGTGATTGCAGGTTACGCTCTGTCTCTCCATTTTTACATTGGCATATCACCATTCAGCAAACACCAGATATTACATTATATGTATTTAGTTTCAGACCAGCCGCCGCATACGGTATCAGACACTTACGTTGGTGTACATACCCACGCAAAAATAGCAGCATACCTGACATGGCGGAACAAGGTATTGTGCGAAGCACTACATATTACATCTGACTGAAGAACAGCCATTATAGTTATTTATCATAAGTTACATTGAGGTATAAATGACTGTTCTGCGGTCAGATGCAATGTGTGGTGTTTCGCACAATGCATCATTACCTCACTAAGTCATGTATGTTGTTATTTTGAGTGTACAAATGTACAAATCTGAAAGTGTTCGTTCCTTATGCGGCGACTGGGCTCAAACTGGAGACATGTATGTACAAACTGCATTCATGAACATAGGAACAAACTGTGGCTTGGAATAAATATTAATACGGAGCAAGACATCGTTGCATTAATGACTAGAGCATTCCGTTCTAGACCATCGGCAGGAGTCCCCTGACCTCACCTAAGGATGGTCTAGAACCGAAAGCGTGGGTTAATAAGAAAGTGTTATATTGCTCTACTCATATTTTTCCTGGGAATCAAGGCTAACGTTATGCCTGGCTGCAGCCAAATCTTATCATGATGTAAACAGAGGCGCAGCCTGGGGGCCACGTGGCCCTGCCCCCCCCCCCCCTTGGCACCCAAACATACACTAGATGAAAGGAGAAACTTTGAGATTTTCACTACGCAAAGCCATGAAATTTCGGCGGCCTTTGAGCGCCAAAATCTTTTTCAATTCCATTCCATTTTCGTCTTGCTCCCCTTTAGGAAAATTATGGCTGCGTTATTACATGTAAGTATACTAGTTGGCGTATGTTGAGTGGTGCCGAAAATGCTCAAATGGAGAAACGGAACGTTAATGCAAGCATCGGATTATTGATATGGATGTCACGTGTGATATTGGCATAGCTTCGTTTTGCCTTCCAAGAAGTTTCGCAGTTGACAAAGCCACGGTAGGTGAAATATGCTGTTCTCTGACTTTTTTTGGAATTGAGGTCCCATGAACTGATGATATTAATTACCCTGGATACTCCATATCAATTTAACATTGTCACTAATACCAGGTGCTAAAACAACTATAGGAGATGGAGTTAGTTTATTTTTTTCCACGCTGAATGACAGAAAGATACTTGGATAGTACTAACTTCATATTCTGACAACCTTCCCGCTTGAAAGGCCGCATGTTTGCTGGTTACACCATTCGCTCATACGACAGAATTACTTCCCCCTTTTTCGTGGGAGACAACTTTGAGTATTTATTGGCCTCTGGGTCACACATCGCCTCCATCCCTGGATTGTTCCTGATACCCGCGGAATGATGCAACTTCAAATGCTGCTTTTAAAACTTGACTTGAATCGAACGCAACGCAGTGGTACAGCTGTGCAGTTGCTGGTGTCGTGGCATGCCGCCCACTCCTGCAGTTGTACCGCTATAAAGTTGCTGGCGTCATGGCACGCCACCCCCTAACAGGCAGGCAACAATTTTGAATACCAAACCCACTAAAACCAAAAGCTTAAACTTACTGATCGCAACATATAACCCTTTCGGTCACACAGCTTTTGGCACCTGACACTCCTCGTTGGGGAGAATGCCTGCGGACCATCAGATGATATAATTCGGTGAGGAAATTGTCTACTATGACCGGTGACAGAGATGCGGCGGCTGTTTCTGTGCTCCGGCGTACACAGCCGTCGGCAGCACGGCAGAGTTGTGCTCCGGCGTACACAGCCGTCGGCAGCACGGCAGAGTTGTGCTCCGGCGTACACAGCCGTCGGCAGCACGGCAGAGTTGTGCTCCGGCGTACACAGCCGTCGGCAGCACGGCAGAGTTGTGCTCCGACGTACACAGCCGTCGGCAGCACGGCAGAGTTGTGCTCCGGCGTACACAGCCGTCGGCAGCACGGCAGAGTTGTACTCCGGCGTACACAGCCGTCGGAGCACGGCGTTGGCCACGCAAGGTGGCAGCACGGCAGAGTTGTCTCCGACGTACACAGCCGTCGGCAGCACGCAGAGTTTGTCCGGCGTACACAGCCGTCGGCAGCACGGAGAGTTTGCCGACGACACAGCCGTCGGCAGCACGGCAGAGTTGTGTCCGGCGTACACAGCCGTCGGCAGCACGGCAGAGTTGTGCTCCGGCGTACACAGCCGTCGGCAGCACGGCAGAGTTGTACTCCGGCGTACACAGCCGTCGGCAGCACGGCAGAGTTGTGCTCCGGCGTACACAGCCGTCGGCAGCACGGCAGAGTTGTACTCCGGCGTACACAGCCGTCGGCAGCACGGCAGAGTTGTACTCCGGCGTACACAGCCGTCGGCAGCACGGCAGAGTTGTGCTCCGGCGTACACAGCCGTCGGCAGCACGGCAGAGTTGTGCTCCGGCGTACACAGCCGTCGGCAGCACGGCAGAGTTGTGCTCCGGCGTACACAGCGTCGGCAGCAGGCGAGTTGGTCGGCGTACACAGCCGTCGGCAGCACAGCAGAGTTGTGCTCCGGCGTACACAGCCGTCGGCAGCACGGCAGAGTTGTACCCGGCGTACACAGCCGTCGGCAGCACGGCAGAGTTGTGCTCCGGCGTACACAGCCGTCGGCAGCACGGCAGAGTTGTACTCCGGCGACACAGCCGTCGGCAGCACGGCAGAGTTGTGCTCCGGCGTACACAGCCGTCGGCAGCACGGCAGAGTTGTGTCCGGCGTACACAGCCGTCGGCAGCACGGCAGAGTTGTGCTCCGGCGTCACAGCCGTCGGCAGCACGGCGAGTTTGCTCCGGCGTACACGGCGCGGGGCACGGCGCGACACAGCCGTCGGCAGCACGGCGAGTTGTGCTCCGGCGTACACAGCCGTCGGCAGCACGGCAGAGTTGTGCTCCGGCGTACACAGCCGTCGGCAGCACGGCAGAGTTGTGCTCCGGCGTACACAGCCGTCGGCAGCACGGCAGAGTTGTGCTCCGGCGTACACAGCCGTCGGCAGCACGGCAGAGTTGTGCTCCGGCGTACACAGCCGTCGGCAGCACGGCAGAGTTGTGCTCCGGCGTACACAGCCGTCGGCAGCACGGCAGAGTTGTGCTCCGGCGTACACAGCCGTCGGCAGCACGGCAGAGTTGTGCTCCGGCGTACACAGCCGTCGGCAGCACGGCAGAGTTGTGCTCCGGCGTACACAGCCGTCGGCAGCACGGCAGAGTTGTGCTCCGGCGTACACAGCCGTCGGCAGCACGGCAGAGTTGTGCTCCGGCGTACACAGCCGTCGGCAGCACGGCAGAGTTGTGCTCCGGCGTACACAGCCGTCGGCAGCACGGCAGAGTTGTGCTCCGGCGTACACAGCCGTCGGCAGCACAGCAGAGTTGTGCTCCGGCGTACACAGCCGTCGGCAGCACGGCAGAGTTGTGCTCCGGCGTACACAGCCGTCGGCAGCACGGCAGAGTTGTGCTCCGACGTACACAGCCGTCGGCAGCACGGCAGAGTTGTGCTCCGGCGTACACAGCCGTCGGCAGCACGGCAGAGTTGTACTCCGGCGTACACAGCCGTCGGCAGCACGGCAGAGTTGTGCTCCGGCGTACACAGCCGTCGGCAGCACGGCAGAGTTGTACTCCGGCGTACACAGCCGTCGGCAGCACGGCAGAGTTGTGTCCTGCTGATGGTCGGGCACGTTGGTGGCGATATGCTGTCCGGCCAGATTGTCGGCCCGTGATGACATATTGTCGGCCAGATTGTCGGCCCGTGATGACATATTGTCGGCCAGATTGTCGGCCCGTGATTACATATTTTCGGCCAGATTGTCGGCCCGTGGTGATAGATTGTCGGCCCGTGATGACATATTGTCGGCCAGATGGTCGGCCCGTGATGATAGATTGTCGGTCAGATGGTCGGCACGTGATGATAGATTGTCGGCCCGTGATGACATATTGTCGGCCAGATTGTCGGCCCGTGATGACATATTGTCGGCCAGATGGTCGGCCCGTGATGATAGATTGTCGGCCAGATGGTCGGCCCGTGATGACATATTGTGGGCCAGATGGTCGGCCCGTGATGATAGATTGTCGGCCAGATTGTCGGCCAATGATGATAGATTGTCGGCCAGATTGTCGGCCCATGATGATAGATTGTCGGCCCGTGATGACACCGCCACTGATGGTTCCATTTATCGCCGGCTACTTTGAGTGGATCGGCCGCCACTGCCGCTTTGGTTTCCCGGCCGGCGCCAACACACCGGCCACCTCACGGACCCATTATGTGAGCACTAAATCAGCTGTGCACTCAGTTGTTTGACGAAGGGTGTTGGTTTACTTGGCTTTGTCTCTTAACCGTTTTCCCTGAAAACGTCATTAACCTTGGAATAGGAGCTCAGTTCTGCTTCACGTGAAGTGCCCATCGGCGGCCACCTCCGGTACGGCTCCATCGTCCGTAGACAGAGACAGTAGGCAGGAAACCAGACAGCTGCTACTGTCAGTTGATTATGGACCACTGTGTGTCCGTGATGGCTTCGAAAACTGATTGTTAATACTCGATTACTGCCTCTCCAGCCAACAAGGGACTTGGCCTTGTTGTAAACAAGCTGTGGTGCTTACCAGAGGCACCAGCTCACCGTCCTCAGCCAGACGGACTGCGGCACCAGCTCACCGTCCTCAGCCAGACGGACTGCGACACCAGCTCACCGTCCTCAGCCAGACGGGCTGCGGCACCAACTCACCGTCCTCAGACAGACGGGCTGCGGCACCAACTCACCATCCTCAGCCAGACGGACTGCGGCACCAACTCACCGTCCTCAGTCAGACGGACTGCGGCACCAATTCACCGTCCTCAACCAGACGGACAGCGACACCAGCTCACCGTCCTCAACCAGACGGACAGCGCACCGTCCTCAGCCAGACGGACTGCGACACCAGCTCACCGTCCTCAGCCAGACGGACTGCGACACCAGCTCACCGTCCTCAGACAGACGGGCTGCGGCACCAACTCACCATCCTCAGCCAGACGGACTGCGGCACCAACTCACCGTCCTCAGTCAGACGGACTGCGGCACCAATTCACCGTCCTCAACCAGACGGACAGCGACACCAGCTCACCGTCCTCAACCAGACGGACAGCGCACCGTCCTCAGCCAGACGGACTGCGACACCAGCTCACCGTCCTCAGCCAGACGGACTGCGACACCAGCTCACCGTCCTCAGCCAGACGGGCTGCGGCACCAACTCACCGTCCTCAGACAGACGGGCTGCGGCACCAACTCACCATCCTCAGCCAGACGGACTGCGGCACCAACTCACCGTCCTCAACCAGACGGACTGCGACACCAGCTCACCGTCCTCAGCCAGACGTGCTGCGGCACCAACTCACCATCCTCAGCCAGACGGGCTGCGGCACCAACTCACCGTCCTCAGACAGACGGGCTGCGGCACCAACTCACCGTCCTCAACCAGACGGGCTGCGGCACCAGCTCACCGTCCTCAGCCAGACGTGCTGCGGCACCAACTCACCATCCTCAGCCAGACGGGCTGCGGCACCAGCTCACCGTCCTCAGCCAGACGGGCTGCGGCACCAGCTCACCGTCCTCAGCCAGACGGACTGCGGCACCAACTCACCGTCCTCAACCAGACGGGCGCTGATTCAGGAGCACAGCGGTTCCAGCATCACCCTTTATCATTTTTTATTTTTTTATTCAGTAGGAAATGTTCCAAAAAAATTAAACGCATAGTGTTTTCATAAATTATGCATACTATTACGCTAAATTGTCTGTGTTTTTGATGTTGTATTTCCCTGATGTGCCTTTGCCAACAACAACCAGCTCGATCAAAAATTATCAATACTATCATGGAAAACTTCACCTGACAATCTTACAGGGGAAGCAGGGATGACTAGCTGCTACCATTTGAGAACATTATAACTCTGCATTGGGTCAAAACAAGTGAGATAGGCCAGTCCCCTCTCTTTCCATTACAAAATAGCAGTGTACACGTTTGACTGCAAGCAAGCAACCTCAGTCTGAAGGAGAACATAACGACATGTATCACCTGCTTACATCTCAGACTTTACTTGCTTGACCACCCGCAAAATGCATAACTAGATCTTTATAACAGACAAAACAGTACTTCACGTTCATCTTCAGGCATAGTTATAGTTCAGAGCTTATACCATTGGTGCACTTTAAAAAAATATAGTTCGAATACTTGTTGGGATCGCTTTATGAACCAGGGTTTTATTGCAAAGCGGAGTTGGTTGCGTGAACCCTGGTCCCATTAGCCAATCCTTGAATTCCAGTTCAACCGCAGAAATTTGACCAAGAGTTTAGCGTGCCGTCAATGCACCAACAGGGCCGTCCCAGTAGTTTGTCCCTGGCCTTATCAGGACAGTTGTCAACTGACCCACCCACTTGGGGGCTAAATGCGAGCGCGTGTAGCGACTGGTATACTATGTTGTCAGGATAGGGGAGATCAGTACAAGCCGGCGCTCCATTCAACCGAGCTACCAGTGTGGGGGGCATGCTGCCAATTTCCCGTCGAAAGCAACCATTATCATTAGCAACTAAGTGCGATTTCCAAGATCAATTAGTACTGGTAGTGTAGCCATCAGCCACTAAATATGATAACCAAGATAAATTAGCACTGGTAGTGTGGCATTAGCCACTAAGTACGATAGCTAAGAAGAATATACTGGTAGTATGGCCAGAAGTGCCAATCATGCAGCTGGTACCCGTTTTGCATGTATGCTGTGTTGCTTTCTGCAGCTCGATTTCCTCCCTCCCGACCGGTCGAAGTGAACGACACGCAAGACAAGATAATTACTGTAATCCCGTCCCTTAGCACAATTGTCGCTACACATACGAACATTATGAACCTAAACTTGCATATTGTATGGCACAAGATGATACTGGCATTCAGTTTTACAATAATGATGCTTACAGGACCAACGTGGTACATGTGAATTTGTCATTCTAGGCCTGGTACAAAATTTGTAACAATGGAAGGAGGGAGGCGAGAAAAAATGATGGAAGAAACCGAGGGCACCTGGTGATATACCTAGCATCGAAATATATTCAAAGCATATTCATAAGCTGCTAAATGAGAAGCATTACCCTATTTGGCCTGGAGTGGGCACAACTTGTCAATTGGATCGTCATCACATGTGCACACCACAGGTGTATGATCTTGTCTGCTCCCTTGTGGGGTCAGCTGAATCTTCGCCACATGTGCACACCGCCAAGCTGATCTTGTGTGCACCTTTCTAGAAAGCCTAATTTCATCATTGTGGTGTAAAATGCAGAAACCAAGATAGGCTGGACTTAACATAGCCCAATGATGGAAGCATGCCTTGAGAAGATATCGTAGAATGCAAATGAAACGTTCCCGGGCACTGTGTTTTACATGCATGTTGCTGCACCGAAGCGTTCAGCGGGCGTTGGGTGAGTTGTGGCCACAGTGGAAAATACGCGACTTGTACTGCTTCAGATCGTGAAGGTCAATAAGATTCGCGAGGAATACGCTACGGCCTTGGATAAGGTGAGATGTCTTTTATTTTACATTGGCATTAACATTTCCACTCATGTTTGGAATAGTTTGTATTTCATTATTGCTGTCCAGTGTATTGTTGTCCAGATAATTCTTTTCCATTTTCCTGTTCAAGGATTCAATAGAAAAGTGCGAAATGGCAGCATGCTTATATTGTTCCTCGATGAAATGTGAGAAACTCATGAGAGGGTATACAGAAAGGCTGTCCAGTGATGTCCAAAAGGAACATTAAATTTTCGTCTACATTTCGTAGCCCTCAAATTTACAATCCACACCATAAAAACAAATGCAAACCTGTTCCCACCCTAAAATGGTAAGACCAAGGCGGCTAGGCCATTCACACGAGAGTGATCTGAATGCAGAAGGCCTATAGCAAAAACATGTAGCTAGTAGGAGACACAGAGGTAAAATTGATCACTTGACAGCTATTTAAAAGTCATCGTTATCACGAATATTCGGCTTCAAGTTATGACGAATATTCGACGGGAGGGTCAGATTGCACTTCAACCCCGGCCAATGCCGAGCTAAGGGGAGCTGGGTGGATCCAGTACGTGAAAAAGGAAGCCTTTGTTCTTCCAGACTGAGTTTCTTAATATTATGCCGGCTAGAACGACCCAAGAAGGAAGTCCGTCCAAGTCCAACGTCCGTGTCCGTGTCTGTGTCCGAGCCGTGTCCGTGTCCGTGTCCGTGTTCGTATCCGTGTCCGTGTCCGTGTCCGTGTCCGGGTCCGTGTCCGTGTCCGTGTCCGGGTCCGGGTCCGTGTTCGTGTCCGTGTCCGGTGTTCCCTGGTGTGGGCGCTAGTGTAGTGCGCGTGTTGGTGTGGAGTCCGGTGAAGGTGAAAGATGTGAGGGTGGGGGTGTTAGAGTGGTGACAGTGGGGGTCGTAGGGTTGGTGTGGGTGGCTGTGGTCGTGTTGTGCGCCGTGTGAGTGGAGGGATGGCTGTGTTGAGCCGTTAGGTGAGGGGTGCCCTGTTGTGGTTTGTGCCGGTGTGGGTGCTGGGATGGGATGAGTGTCTTGCGTGTAGTGTGGGTGTCTGTGTGGGTGTGTTGGTGTGTGTGTGTGTGTGTGTGTGTGTGTGTGTGTGTGTGTGTGTGTGTGTGTGTGTGTGTGTGTGTGTGTGTGTGTGTGTGTGTGTGTGTGTGTGTGTGTGTGTGTGTGTGTGTGTGTGTGTGTGTGTGTGTGTGTGTGTGTGTGTGTGTGTGTATATGCGTGGTGAGCGTGGTCGTGATGGGTGGGTTTTTGTATATAGTGTATGGTCGGAAGAATCGGGTCCTCAACGTTATCGTTGACTTGGATGAGGAGTGCCCTAGATTTAATTCGGTGCGCGTGTATGGGCGCCCATGTGGATTTGGAAAATCCTTCCCTTGCCATCCGGGGGTCAAGGGAACTCATCGACTAGGCATGGACCTGGTGGCAGAGAAAGAACCTGGTGGAAGACACACATACGCTCCTATGGGCGTATGTGTGATGGCCTTCATGTTGGATAGTGGTACTGCGGGTGTAGCGTAGTATGTGTCTGTGTTGTTTGTGGTGATGTGAAAACGGTGAACAAGTTGCAGGTGTGTGTAACGTGGAGTATGTGCAGGGTCTCAGGTTGGAGGGGAGGGCAAAGACTGGGTATGAAGAAAGCCCATACAGGTTGGAAATACGGGGCAGTAAATACAAATTATGTTTATTAAATTACAGCAAATTATGTCTATTGTTTCATCTGCGTGTACCTTCACTCTTTTAGTACGTCCTGTGTTGTCTGTTTCATATCTGTTCTGCTTTTATCTACAGTTATGATTGCATGCACGCTCTTTTTACCCGAAACTCTGCCGATAATTACTGACCTAGAGCACGTATTAGCCGATTTAGGTCACGTAAAAGCTCCCTATAACACATAGTAGCCAACCTAGGACACGTAATTGCTGACCTAGGGCACGCAATGGTCACTTGTGTGGAGTGTCTTTTTGTGCTTATAAAGGCTAATGATTTATCCGAGATCATCTGAAGTCAATGACCGACTTTTAATGACCTTCACTTTAAATGGCAATTCGATGATTGTGAGACATCAGATTGTTATTTTCCTTACAGGTTCGACGCCGTGGACTCCGAAGTATTTTGGATGTGAATGAGCTGCTTCAGTAGGATTCACACAATGCCGTCCTCTGTGGTGCAGCATGATGACATCCTGGTTGGAAACATTGGCTGACGGTGGGCACACACCATGGTAGCGCCACCATCCTTAAACATGCTGCAATGTTGATCCAGCCAGCCAGCAATGCCGCTACTGCTTCCAGCCAGAACTGCAGATTGGCATCCAAGACACGTGCTCGTTCCATAAAGCGGCTGACGACAGCGGAGGCACTAGGTACAGAAGGCGTATCCAGCTGAGCGTTAGCTGAGCGCCAACTTAGCGTCAGCTGAGCGTCTCGTGCTCTTCGAACAGTACCGCACGCTACGAGAAGAGCATGCGTATTGGGTCATGAAGAAGCAAATCTGTAGATACAACTGCAAACAAGGCCTGTTGTCACCGTCTGCGTGTCCTCACATATGTAATCTTGTTTGCCGACCTTATGGTGCGGTGCCCTCCGCCAGCTAAGAGCTACCACTGTGCTTGAATGGTCCAGCGTAGCCAAGTTCTTCGGATCATTTGTCCTAGGCGATGCCACCAATCCAGATCTCTGCTGGATACAACACCGACGCACCAGGCACGTTTATAATAAACAACATGCTACGAAGTCGACGCAGATTCTCATACACCTGTAAAGCTTTGTATTGAACATTGAGCATGCATTATCTCATGAAATATGGAAAGTGCTATGATCTAGTACATATCGCTCATTTCTTACGAAGTGTTGCTTTTTTGGTTGATATTCTTCCCAGTAAATCGTTGGTGAGAGTGTAAAGAACAAAAATACAGAAGTTGCTAGATTGTTTGTTTGCCCAGAAGAAAGTATGTAACCTGAATCGTTGGCAAATTTTAGCAATTAAGTTGCAAATATATGGATTTTATAAATACATTGATTAGAACCTCGAAAATATTCAGCATGATGCCATATTTGATTGGACAGGGAGGAGGAATGACCCTTCCCCCTTCATATGATTCATGATATGCATACTATAGAAACGAAACTAAAAATCGAAGGCTAGCTTGTCACGAAACCTCGACACAAGTTGCAGAAATCATGCCCCATCAGGTGGTCACAAAAGGCGGCGTGACTGGCTAAGTCTAACTTCTCTGAATGCCAACCTATGTGCATTGTCGGCTGACACTATGTTGGCATAGTTGTGGGCACCGTAAGAATCAGCTCACGAATCATATGATAGCCATTTTCTAATAAGAATGAATAAAGCAACCGCTTTATACCTGGATTTGAAGTTTGTGTCGTGTCGTTTATGCTGGCATCTCAAACGGCTGTCCAAGTTTATGAGAAAACTGTGCCTGTGTAAGTTAAGCGCCGTTTAGTTATACCGGGATGGACAAGACAATTAACTTTGGTGGACATGACACGTCATGACGACTTTGCTACTGAATATAGTGCTGGGAATCTAGCAGTGAACAGAAACTCAATTGATAGGTGTTGTCCCGAAATTCCGGAATCCCCATCCGACCGAACAATATTCGTTTTCCGAAGATATTCTATGGAGTGTTAATACTGGCATAAAGTGCACACCGGCATGCTGGGCGTGAGCTAGAAGAAGGTAGAAGAACTAAAAGACAGTTGAGTCAAATTTCCGTGTATGTCAGTCATATGCGCTAAGCAATTATATGCTTTCATAACCTTCTGTAACAACATGTTTTTCAACCCTGGGTGATCAATCGTGAGAAATGTCTACATCTACGAAAAAAGACGACAGTCACCGCTCTCTAGCTAACAATTGTGGAAGCCGACGGGAGAATGTTTCAAAAACGACATGTCAACGTAAAGCATTTGCACCTCTTCTCTTTCAAAAACAAATTGTGGAAACGATACCAACATTTACTGTGAATGAATTGGCAACAGTTTCCTATTGGTACGACTTCCCACAACGTCTGGTGTGGGGAATGTATCTCAGTCTGCATTACATATCATGCGAGTTGTGTTGACGTGCATGCGTGTGTATATGCGTTGGAACTTGTGAGCAACATTGTATCATGAAATACATGGTGTTTCCACACAGCGAGTATATTGCTGCGATGAATGGTCAATTGTCTTCAATTATTTTGTCAGCGCGATGAATGACATGGGTTAGTTTCGCTCAGGGGTGTTCACCAGATTGCCAAATATATATATATATATATATATATACTCAGGCAGCAACGGTTCAGACTTAAATAGCACCAAACTCAGGCAGCACCAGACTCGGGCGGCACCAGCACCATACTCGGGCGGCGCCAGACTCAGGCAGCACCAGACTCAGGCAGCACCAGACTCTGGCGGCGCCAGACTCAGGCAGCACCAGACTCAGGCAGCACCAGACTCAGGCAGCACCAGACTCAGGCAGCACCAGACTCAGGCAGCACCAGACTCAGGCAGCACCAGACTCAGGCAGCACCAGCACCAGACTCAGGCAGCACCAGACTCTGGCGGCGCCAGACTCAGGCAGCACCAGACTCGGGCGGCACCAGACTCAGGCAGCACCAGACTCGGGCGGCACCAGACTCGCCCGGCACCAGCACCAGACTCAGGCAGCACCAGACTCAGGCAGCACCAGACTCAGGCAGCACCAGACTCTGGCGGCGCCAGACTCAGGCAGCACCAGACTCAGGCAGCACCAGACTCAGGCAGCACCAGACTCAGGCAGCACCAGACTCAGGCAGCACCAGACTCAGGCAGCACCAGCACCAGACTCAGGCAGCACCAGACTCTGGCGGCGCCAGACTCAGGCAGCACCAGACTCAGGCAGCACCAGACTCAGGCAGCACCAGACTCGGATAGCACCAGACTGGATGGTGATGATCGCACGACTTCCGAATGTTGTCCGGCTGGCTGATATCGGCGTATCTGGCGAGTGGCCGGCATCAGGCGGCGCACGGTCGGTCGTGACCACGTGACCACGGACACGACGGTGGCTATCGCCTGGCTCTGGCGGCGCAGCCCGCCGACGGCCGAGCAGGGCTCGCTCGCGACTCTCGGCTGACACTGGAGGGGACGCAGCGAGTCTCAGTCGTGGCCGCTGAGCCGGCTCACCAGCCGTGGAAGCGTAGACTGTGTCGGGAGACAGTGTCAGTCTGTGCCCGGGCGAGGCCCGCGGCCCTGCCTCGAATGGCTCCCTCCTGTGAGGTCGGGGGTCAGCAATGGCTCTCTCGGTGAGGTCGGGGTCAGTAATGACTTCCCCGGTTAGGTCTGGGTCAGTAATGTCCCCCGATGAGGTCTGGGTCAGTAATGCTCCCCCAAGTGAGGTCTGGGCCAGTAATGGCTCCCCCGGTGAGGTTGTGGTCAGTAATTGCCGCCCCCACCACTTATGAGGTCTGGGTCAGTAATACCCCCCCCCCGGTGAGGTCTGGGTCAGTAATGTCCCCCCGGTGAGGTCTGGGTCAGTAATGCTCCCCCAAGTGAGGTCTGGGTCAGTAATGCTCCCCCCGGTGAGGTCGGGGTCAGTAATGCTACCCCCCAAGTGAGGTCTGGGTCAGTAATGCCCCCCCAGTGAGGTATGGGTCAGTAATGCTCACCCCACCCCCACCCCCAGTGAGGCATGGGTTAGTATTGCCCCCCCCCCGGTGAGGTCTGGGTCAGTAATGGCCGCGCGCCGTGTAGCCGGTCAGCGCCATTTCTACGGTCGCATTCGTCTAAGCGGAGACGATGCTGTGGCGACCAGCACGGACGTTTTCCGTATTAAAGCTGCACATTCGCCGCACACGACCCTACTGGCATGTAACGATTTAGGTTGAAACCGGACGCAGTTTGCAAGGTTTATCACGGCCAACCGCCAATTACAGTGATTTATAAGTTGTGGCAATATCATAAATATCCTTAGAATGACTCTGCAACCGCGGGATTTAAACGTTATTGGCCGGGTGGCACCTTGCGCCAGTAAGTGGGTGACATGCTGTGGTGTTAGCATGGTCCAGCATTCACAGAACTCAAGGTCACTCACACGAGGTGCAATGTGATCCCATTATTGTTTCGATGTCTCCATGTGGGGCGTTGCTTGCACATGTCGGCTTTTCTCTTGTAACCTCCATCATTGTTAACACTTGTTTCTGGTTTTCTAAGCTAACTTGATGTGCGTTAATGAGCCTTTTATTCATTTTGTGATTGTTTACATCGACTACGTGTCTTCTGGTGTGTGTGTGTTGAATGACTTATTGACACTCCAGTTTAGTTTTTCGTTTCTGCTTTCTGTCCTGCTGTAGTATAACGAATGAGTAGAAATGCTGCTGACTCTCGTCCCTCAATGGCTCCCACCTTCTCCCAATTCACCAATCCTTCCCAGCGGCTAGCTTTTCGCTGCAAGCCTACGTGTGCTTCTTCCCCGGTTTTCTGCGCCAGCTGACAGCGATATCGGTTGTTGCAGGACCAAGTGGAAGCGGCAGACGGCCGTGGGCATGGAGCTGTTGGCCGAGGCCGGCAATGTAGCGGCGCTGCAGAGGATATACGGCGGGCCGGGCATGCCGTGGCCGTACCAGATGCCGGCGCAGACGCTGCCCGCCGTGCCATCGCCGCTGAACGCCGCCTACTACAGCCAGCTGGCGGCCATTCAGAAGCCGCTGGCCTACCGCATGTTGCCTCCCGGTCTGGGACTGGGTGGCAGTCTGGTGCCGCCCGTGCCGGCGAACCCGTCCCCGGCGGGGCCAACTGCCGCCATATCGGCATCGGCGGCTCTAGCCTCCTACTACAGCCGGCCTCCGAGCACAAGTGGGGTGTGAGCTGCTCGTCTCCTGCCGAGCAGAGCATGCGACTCGAGCAAGGTCACAGTCGGAGTCTATGTTCGCACTTGGAAGTCCTCTCTCCTTCGGTCGCAGTCCATGTCCGCAGTCAGAACTTCGCTTTTTCAGTAGCAAGTTCGCGTCCAGTCCGATTCCCGAACTTCGCGTTCGGAAGTGTAAGAACAATACTTGACAGGCTTGAGGCTGGTGCCCACAAGGTAAGGATGTTTGCATGTTACCGTTGAAAATTCAGAAATCCACATCAACGTGCCTCCATTTCTGGTAGCCAAACCACCAGACTGACTATCACTGGTATCAACACTGGTAGGCAGGCTCCACAAACTCCCTTCCGGATACCAGGCTGGAAGAAGTCAGCGGTTGGACGTCAGAATGACAAACAGCAAACATATGGAACTGACAACGACATAATACATCTGATGTTACGCGAGCATTGATTGACGTACTGAGAACTTCTCTCGATCACTGGAGCGGTATCAGTCCTTCCCGGCTTTCTGTGTGCGCGGTTGAGATAGCTTGCTTCGGCAAAAACTGTCTGGAGCGGCACCGGGCACGTCTGTGGGTGAGAGGATCTTCCACGAGTACGCTCCAACGAGGGTGTTCTAGGGTGTGAGCGGCTTGGAAACTGTACAAGTGTTGCCATGTACGATATGTTAATAACTGAGTCTATCTGCCATGCCTGTGATTGTAGTATTGAGTCTCGCATTTAGTTCAACCAGGAGAGGCGATTTGCATAAATTATTTGAAGCATGTACGGTGAGCGATATACATTGTTAATGCTATAAAATGACCATATGTACACTGCGTATGTACTTATTGCAAAAGTGTGTGAGACAAATGTGTGTTTTTTTGTTCACTGGTGTGGCCCATGGTGGCGTGCACTATTTGTCAAATAAACACGATACTTTTACATGTGTACGCGCGTCCAAAGGCGTTGATTGAACATTGTGTTGAAACAATTCGTATGAAGACTAAGGAATGACTAACTTCTTACGACTGCAAACAAATACAAGCGGAACATTCGTTTGGAGAAGAATGCCAGCTTCTCACGACTTGGAACAAATCCAAGTGGAAGACTCATAATCGAACGAAGTTGTTGATGTTGGCTAGGCGCTTTCTCAACCAAAGTCACGGTTCCGTGCCACTGCGTGATGATAATAGGTGCCACGATTGGTCAGCTAAGATGTTGCTACATATTGTGCATAGATGTGAGATTATCCACATGAAAGGGATACTTTTTGGCCAACTCATCATGGAATCCAAGTGACAGCCGAATCCTTTCATAATTATATCTTGCTCATATTTATACTTTGTATTTACGTTACATGCAATGGGATCAGTGTCCACATTCTTTTTAGTGCTCCAATAATTTCCTACATCCATGGTATATACATCAATGGTAATATGCATACACCATGCATACATATATCCTTCTACAGACTGCATCTGAACAGAAAATCACTTACCTCTTGGCGTAGTTAGACAGCGTATTTTCCAAGAGAGCATGACATAGACATCCAGTGTTAAATGTTGTGTCAGTGGCCCAGGACATACCGTCGGGTTAAGTGGCAAGTACGTACTATGTTGTGACGCTTTATACTGGATGTTGCTGTTCCTCGTGAAGTCATATCCAAATTCTGTACCAGCACCATCTATGTCGTGCGACATAACACTGGATGGTAGGTAGAGGTGGCAAATGTCAGGACCAAAAGCCCGGTCAGGACTGCGATACTTTTTTAGTGATATCTGTAATGTACGCAGGTCTTCCAAACGGTTGTCAGTTGAGTACGTTGTCTTCTTGTTACTCAACGTAAAGTTTCCAGAATACAATGATGCTACCATGCAGCTTGGGAGGCCCTTGTTACAATCTAAGTATACATATTACAGTCAGTAATTTAATCATTTACATGGGAAAATTTGATGATAAATCCTTAATCATTTACGAAATACTTCGCATGCTAATCACTGAAAACAACTTATTATCCCAGAACTCGTTGATTGCTCAAATATATCCTTGGCATGCGACTTTCATAAGTAAGAATTGCAACAGCAATAGAGGAAAAGAGATGTCGGTTAGTTTCATCGCTCATATAATAATGGAATATGGCTGGAACCAGGCTAAATTGACGAATATGTTCATGCTATCAGACTAGCATTGTGGCATATTGACTCGAATGACACTGGAAGGAAGAAAACAAGCATTTTCTCCTAAAATAAATATTTTTATATCAGCAGGTCAGTGGCGTATCCAGGATTTGGTCCAGGGAGAATATCGGAAGAGCTCCCACCCCGTGCACATACTTTTCCGAAACTCCTTGAATTCCGCCCACTTTATTTTGTATTGGCCCAATATATATATATATATATATATATATATATATATATATATATATATATATATATATATATATATATATATATATATATATATATATATATATATATATATATATATATATATATATATGTGTATATATATGTGTAATATCGTGCGTGGTTGTGTTGTGTGTGCGTATGTGTGTGTGTGTGTGTGTGTGTGTGTGTGTGTGTGTGTGTGTGTGTGTGTGTGTGTGTGTGTGTGTGTGTGTGTGCGTGTGTGTGTGTGTGTGTGTGTGTGTGTGTGTGTGTGTGTGTGTGTGTGTGTGTGTGTGTGTGTGTGTGTGTGTGTGTGTGTGTGTGTGTGTGTGTGTGTGTGTGTGTGTGTGTGTGTGTGTGTGTGTGTGTGTGTGTGTGTGTGTGTGTGTGTGTGTGTGTGTGTGTGTGTGTGTGTGTGTGTGTGTGTGTGTGTGTGTGTGCTTGTATCTGTGCGTGTGTAGGGACAGAGGTCCAATGACAGCGGCTATCCTACGGGCCCACCGCGCAAATCCACGGTAAAGGACGAGGCGAGTCGATTGAAAATGGTAAACACACGCCTCTCGTTTCCAATGGACCACTTGGCTCACCTCCTTAGACCAAAAAGTAAGCCCAATGCCCTTCGCTTCCATCTGACATTGACGACCCTGTCCACGGGGAGCGACCAGTAGCTCATCTAGCCTAACCCAGTCTAGCATTTAGGCCACCAGGCCCTCTGTTCATCTCAAACATCTGCATTTATCGCTTATCCCTCTCGCCTATAATCCACGTCCTGTTGCCATATCCCCTCAAAGCCCAGGACTCTGAAATGGGAAATACCATGATCATTCTGAACAAAGTAATCCTTGACAGGTTGATGTGGACTCCAATCTCCAATATAGCTTGGACTCCAATCTGGGCAACGGATTGAAAGAGTTGGTTCTGGATCCGGGTGTACAGTTCCACACCGTTTCGCTGACGTGCACTAGTTACCGCGGCGGACACCACATATGGTGGACACCGCATATGGCGGACACCGCATATGGCGGACACCGCATATGGCGGACACCGCATATGGTGGACACCGCATATGGCGGACACCGCATATGGCGGACACCGCATATGGAGGACACCGCATATGGAGGACACCGCATATGGCGGACACCGCATATGGTGGACACCGCATATGGCGGACACCGCATATGGCGGACACCGCATATGGAGGACACCGCAGCACACTCCATAGATAACATTCGACAACCGACATGTCTGGGATCGACATCCTATGGCTTTGTCACATGTACACTATGTAGTCGCGCCTTGCAAAATATCCCCTCCCGTATAAAACTTCCTGCAAATAACGTACTTTTTGGCGTAATCCTGACTACCCATTGGGTGTTCGCCTCAGTACTTTTTTTTACATGTGCCAGCAAATCGCGCAGATTTGGTCCCCAGATGGAATGCGAGTAGAGTCCATTTTAAGACTTTGAAGGGTTTCCGAAGTTTCGGTAATGTACCCTTTGCTACGCATAATCTTCCTAATGTCTGGTAATTAGCTTGAGAAGGTGACAGCCATTGAGACTCGACCTCCTTTTGAAGCTTTCCTTTTCGAATTCACCTGGTTTATATATTCCTCACTTGTTCATGCTCCTGTGCTGTATTTGTATTCTCAACTATTATTTATATTAATGCTGTCGGGTAGCCCCTCTCCTCTAGTCTACATTGCATATTACTCCTATGAGGGATTAAATCTGTTTTGCTGGTGCAGATCCGTTGCTTACGAACAGAGAGGTCATATAGAATGGCCTTCTTGGTATGTATGGGATGGTCAGAATCAAAGTGTAAGTACATTTTGGAATCGGACGGTTTCATATGTAAATCGGCTACTATTCGGCCCTGATCTAGCCTAACGTTCACGTTTGAAAAGTCAATCAACGTGGGTGGCAACTGAAGATCAACAAGAATGTTCTTTTGTGAATGCTATTTGCAAGCGTATGGAAGTCCCCCCAGGCTATCCTCGTCTCCATCCAATTATCAACAAATATCATATATGAATCCATAATATGATTTAGGTCGTTGGACAGAAAACGAAAGCAGCTCTCTCTCTCTCCCAATCATCAAGATGAACAAACCCATATATTCGTCCCAGCGTTGACCCAATCGCAGTGCCCTCTGTTCGTGCAGTGTCCGCTCTGATCAAAGTTGAACGTATTATTGTTCAAAGGGAAAGAAGCAAACAGAAGACTTTGGCCGGAAAAGCAAGGAAACGAAGGTGCAGATCGTTTCAAAGAGGTGAGCGGAGAGAAAGCTGGCTCGGTTTTAGTAAATCTATCAAGTAGGCAGCTTTCAGGTGCAGAGACTTCTCTTCTGCAGCGGGGAATTGGCTTTGTTCCAATCAAAGTCGCAAAA
Source organism: Imbricaverruca yamaguchii (assembly GCA_034440575.1). NCBI lineage: Eukaryota > Metazoa > Arthropoda > Thecostraca > Neoverrucidae > Imbricaverruca > Imbricaverruca yamaguchii. The sequence goes on from JAOTOL010001540.1 coordinate 196,281, forward strand.
TACTTGATCGCTGAAGATATCCAGTGCGCCAAATATGAATGTTATTACGGCAACAAAAGGTCATCATCAACAGAAAGATTCTGTTATTTGCTTTGTCAGATGGATGTCTCAGCACGCCTCTTGCGCACACGATATTCTGAGCCGATTGGTCGAACACCGACCACACCTCCCTCCGCGTCCAATCCAGCGGCGTCGCTACTGCGCGGTGTGTGGTGAACGCTTCCATGTACCCATTCTCCTTTTGGTATGGTGTCCGACAGACGAGGAAGACTGACCACCTCCGACTTTAGACAGACACTAGCTTCGTACCCTACTCAACCGGAATACAAACCGCTGGCACATGACGAGCGAGAATTGCCAGTTCGAAGTCTTTAAAGGCGGATGCATCGTGTGGACAGTGATGTGTGGCAGGCTTTCCAATTGATACATGATGCAAACCAAGTCGGGCGCGTCACTACATGAAATGTAACCATTGGAGCTAGCAATATGCCTAAATGGAAGTATTCCGGTTAGGGAAAAACTAATTAGTCTCATAGTGATGTGCTTTCATTCACAAATACCGCCTCACTTGACCACTTGATACTTGGCCACTTGACACTTGACCAAATTATTTTTTAATTTGGAATGCCAAACAATGGTAGCTTTCCATTGTTTTGTTCTAGCTATATTGCTTCAAAATAGACCTCATCAAAATATGATAGTCCATATTGCTCCATAGAGCCACTAATTGCGTGAGCAGCTTAATGGCAAGCTCAGATGTGATAAATTTATATGTCTCGCTGTCGGAGACAGTTCAACAATTGTTTTTGTGATTGGATATAACTTGTGACTCCAAATCGTCCTGGTAATGTTGGCAGAAGTTCCAGCCCAGTAATAATAACAAAACACAGCAGTTATAGAGTTAATAAACAAGGAAATCCTAATACGTGCCCGTTCTGGACCATCAGTCAACCGAAAGTCGAGTGCACGTTCTCGGAAAAAAATAGACGTCACATTGACGGAAATTCTTGGTACCTTCCACAAATTCGCCGATGACAACAAACAGAAAATACCCGTATTAACGGGTGGGTCGAAACACCAGGCCGAGTAGGCATCGGCATTACTGGATCGAGCCTTAGGCTTTCCAAGCGTCTGCCGGATATCTGTCCCATCTACTCCGCTGAAGCACTGGACATTCCGGCCACTATGTCCATTTTCAAGAGGCGTAGGATAGAAGCGCAGTAATTTGTTCACACTGCCACATCCAGTCATTGACATCCACGTCTCCTCACGTCCAGTCATTGACATCCACGTCTGCTCACATCCAGTCAATTCTGGGTGAAAAGCATTCATAACTTCTTCAATTGTTGTTTAAGTATCTGTACGCCACAAAAATAGCAAGAGCATTGCAGACACCACACCACCAACGCTCACACCAACACTTAATGCCTGTCCGCGATGCATTGTAGACACCACAACACCAACGCTCACACCAACACTCAATGCCTGTCCGCGATACATTGTAGACACCACACCACCAACGCTCACACCAACACTCAATGCCTGTCCGCGATACATTGTAGACACCACAACACCAACGCTCACACCAACACTCAATGCCTGTCCGCGATACATTGTAGACACCACAACACCAACGCTCACACCAACACTCAATGCCTGTCCGCGATACATTGTAGACACCACACCACCAACGCTCACACCAACACTCAATGCCTGTCCGCGACACACTCGTAGGAATAACGTACGTAACCATCCCAGAATGGCACCGGACGTACGCGAGCCGATTCGCTTTCACATTCGAAATAAATGGTTAACTAGTGGTGCTGCTGGGCGTGGATGCGTCGACTTGCTCTAAAGACGTAATGTAACGTAAAACGACTACCCAAAGGAGCCATCGAACGTAGATTAGCTGATGCACCTTACAATTCAGGATGCAAAACGGCTACCCAGAGGTACAGTGGACGTTGATCAGCCGATTTGCCAAACACTGTACTAACCTCACCGATAACCTGCCTAGCATGCTTAAACGTATCCACTGCTAACAACACGCGGCGGCCAGTGTGATGAGGATGAGTTCAGGATCTTCCTGAATGAAATTCATTGGGAATACTTATTGAAAGGTCTAGATGCCTATGAAATGTGGAGAATGATAAAAGATAAGCTATTCAAGGTAAGGGTGGGTTCATTCCCAATAGGCGAATTAGATTAATTATGGTTAAGCACCCCTCATAGCTGACCAGGGAAGTAAAACATTTACTGCAGTCTAAGAAGCAGGTATTCAGGAAACTAAAACATGCTAACTCTGAGGTAAACCTTGAATCATATAAAATATCCAGAAATGAAGTTAGGTGGTATGTATCTAAAAGATTGGCTGAAATCAAATTAGCTCGAGAATGCTCAGCAGGTAATACTAAGAAACTATTTAGCTTCTACAAATATTAGGCTTAAAAGTGTAGTGTAGGACCACTGAAGGTAGATAGGGAAATAGTAGTTCATGATTGTGATATTGTGGAATCCCTAAGCAAGCAATTCTCATCAGTCTTTATTAACCCGCGCCGTCTTTCCGGTCAAATCCTCACACCACGTCTCGGGGGAGGGGGCGGTTGAAGACCCCCTCTAAAATCCAAACTAAGCATCGTGTGAAAACGAAATAGGGGTCATCGGAAAGCGCTCGACGAATAAGGACCGGGTCCACCCTCCAAAACGAATTCCCCGCAAAAGTGACGTCACTAGGAGGGCTAGGTTTTCACGACTTTTCACGACCAACATTATGCTTTTTACTCTGGGGAGTTCATTTTGGGGATATATGTGAAGACAAAAAAAAATTATTTGGAATGAGAAAAGGACAGCGAAATCGGCCAGGACTATAATTTTTTGGGGCACCCCAGATAATTTTTTTTGAAAGTTAAAAATTTTGAGTTTTCAAGTTTTCATTAATTTTCATTTTCCAATGGGTAGTGCAGACTGATAAACGTTGTTTGAAGTCAACTTGCCTTAATAAAAAAAATGCTTCCTTTAGCCAGAATCCTGTACTTGAACTGCAATTTGGCAAATACGCAAAATTGATATGTAGTTAAAAACGAAAAAAAATCCACTTGTAAGTTTTGTTGCATCCGTAAAGATAAGCAAACGCTGAAAGTTTCATTAAAATATCTGTATCCGTTAAAGCGCGATGACTGGTTGAACGTTTTTGGAGGTGACCTCACTGGACCTTGACTTACTCGTTGACCCTAGATGACCTGACCTAAAAACTTTGAATGATGATGTCAAAATGATGTGGAAAAGGGTATGCCAAATTTTGGCGCGCTGCTGCCCGCCGTTCGTCCGCTATCCGCGAAAAACCTGAGGGGGCTGTTGAAGACCCCCCGAGACGGGACGGGTTAAAGAGAATTCTGGCATAATAGAAACAGCTGAAGTTTATGCCATGACAGGCGATAGGCTGGAGGATCTTACCACAACTACAGAAGCTGTAGAAAAGCAGTTGCATAATATAAAACCTGATAAATCTTCAGGACCAGATGATATATATGCTCGGGTCTTAGTAAAGTGGGCCAAAGCTTTAGCAGTTCCCCTACGTATCATTTTCAGGCGGTCTATGGAATGTCCTAAAGTGCCTGAAGATTGTAGAAACGCAAACGTAGTGCCAATTTGCAAGAGGGAAAGTATGGAGTGTATAGGTAACTACAAGCCAGTCAGTTTGACCTCAATAGTTTGAAAGGTACTAGAAAAGCTGGTTAAACATAAAGTTCACAGTCAGCTTGATAGGCACAACCTATTAATGGATACTCAACATGGCTGAGGGGAAGGAAGCAAAGGGTAGTGTTAAATGGACGTAAATCGGATTGGAAGGATGTCCTGAGTAGAATACCACATGGCTCTGTTTCAGGGCCACTTCTCTGTATTATCTTTGTGGATAACATTGAGGTAGGACTGAGGAATAGTGTTCAAATTTGCTGATGACGTCAAGCTGGCAGGAGTGACAAACAGTAGTGTTCACTCTAGTAATATTCAACTAGACTTGGAGGACCTAAAACGTGGGCTAATAAATGGCAGATGACTTTCAACTATGATAAGGATAAGGTTATACATCTGGGGTCTGGAGGTGAGACTTTCAGATATACACTTAGAGGTAGGGAACTGGATGTTATTCAAGAGGAAAGATACTTAGGCGTATTGGTTTCAAACGACCTTAAAGCAGAAAAACAACATATCTCAGCAAGGAATAGGGCACTCAGAATGCTGGGACTCATTAATAGAAGTGTGAGAGAAGTGTGAGATATAAGAGGAAGGAAGTCACGAAAAACTGCCCTTAGCATATGTGCGGACCCCACTTGGAATATTCTGTACCAGTATGAAGCCCATACCTAGAAATATATATATATATATATATATATATATATATATATATATATATATATATATATATATATATATATATATATATATATATATATATATATATATATATATATATATATATATATATATATATGCTAGAAAGAGTGCAGCGAAAAAGCAACTAGACTCATCAGTGGAATAGGTAACTTAGAATATGGAGAAAGGCTGGTTGCATTAGATATGTACTCATTCAAGTATAGGAGATTAAGGGGGTACATGATTGAAATGTACAACATTGTTAAAGGACTAGATCACGTCAACTTGAATGACGCTCTTCAGTTTAGAGTATCACATAGGGGTCATCAATTCAGGTTAGACAAGCTGAGGTGTAGGACAGTTAAGCGACAGCAAGTCTTTAGTCAAAGGGCTGTTGAGCAGTAGAATAGGCAACATCGCTGGCTGATATTGTGGGTAGTTCATCATTGAATGCATCTAAAAGAATGGCAAACAATTTTTAAACAGGAAAATCTTGTTTTTGAGTTCTGATTTGTGGTGGATGGGGTGAGATTTGTGTCAGGTGGGTGCGCACGACTCCTTTGGACGCCTTTAAAGTGCGCAGACCCCTTTAAGCGGGCATGAATGCGATTTGAAAGTTGTTGGTAGGGCATTTAATCCACATGTTTTGATGGGGATCAGGGGAATGGGGCTGGATGGCTGGGGTAGATATGCATTGGTAGGTGTGTGGGATGTTGGTGGATTGTTTCCTTAGGATGTGATGGTGGTTGGGGTAGGTCTTTTTACCGGACTTGTGGCATCTTCCATTTACAGGCTTTACTGGATAGGCCCTTGTGGCTCTTATTAAGTCTAAACATTTTATGACTTTATGACTTTATGACTTTATGAAAGTAAAACTAAAACCATTTAGATATCCGAGAGATGTCCCCCACCCAGCACTGCCTTCAGCACCTTTACGTCACACACTCACACACACACACACACACACACACACACACACACACACACACACACACACACACACACACACACACAAACACACACTATAACGTAAACTCCCTTAACGTGAATGTACACTTCCTCCGAGCTTTGCTTGAAAAACACACCCGTTTTAAAGGTGGCACAAATGACCTTCATGGCCCGATAAGTCCCTAAAAACAACTCCCACCCCTGTTGTCTGGGCTCCGTTCCGATACGGCCAGACCAACTGCATAGTCGACATCTGCAGGGTGAATGATATACTGGTTCGCCATTTGCAACACATGGAAAGGGGCATGTGCCAGGATTTTTACGCGGGGCCACACCTGTGATGAGGAGCTACACAGATCCAAGGTGCTCACATATATATAACCAGGCCTGCGCCTACCTACAGGGTCGTATCGAATGTGACAATTTCTACATGAACTATCCTCGTGTCTATCATGCTACGCACCATGGTTCGTAAGTGCGCGGTTTCTGGACCTCTAAGTATGGCAGACTGCTCAATAACATTGACGTACACCGTTGTTCGCATGCACTGTAGTTTGCGTTAAGAAAATGAGAACCAAGTTCGCATGTCACCAATCGTACCTACATTGCCACCACAAGGCATTTCGACTGTACCAAACCGAACTCCGACCAACGAGCAAATCGTATTCACGGTGATAGAATCCTGAATATTGCACGTACTGATAAAGTTTTCAGAAAGACAACTCAAACTATTTAGAGTGCACTGCACTCAACGAACAAGTCGCGCCTCAGACATTTCCTGTATTTCTATCGGCTGGAACATCATCCGATTTGTCATGATGACGACGACGAGCGTATTTGAGAGTGCACGCGTGTCCGATGCGTCAAAAGTGCTCCGTGTGATTAGGCTATTAGGTCGACTGGGGATTCTCATCGATTTTTGCTGTTATTCGCCAACGCCGTATTCTCGCCTATTCACAGCAGGAACTAGGATATCCTTTCCGAAATCCAAACAGAGACGTAACGATATGGCGCACCATGCTTCTCACAACCAGAAATTCGTTGTAGGCGTGGCAATTGTGGCCAAGGACCATTGTTCCCTGTCGAACATGGAAAAGTCATGCTCCACTCGCACATCCACACGGCTAATGATCATAATTGCTATAAACGCATATCAGTAAGCATTTACGGCTGAATGATGGCGGCCGGCGGTAGGGGAGGTGGTAGTAAATGACCCGTGACAACCGGCCGTCCGGTCACCGGACACCCAGCTAATGGAGCCCATCAGCCCATGCACGTGGCACACCCGGCGCGCCGGAGTCACGTGACTACAGGCTGCTCACCACCCGGGGCGACACCCCGACTGCGCAACAAAAAACGCACCGCTTCCGCTAATTTAGAGAAGTAAAGCATTTAGGTGGGTACACGATGTGGGGCGGTGTTTGGGGTAATCGCCATCGCCGTCACTACGAATAATTACCGTCAATGAAGGGTCGACCTGGACTGCAGTTGTGTCATTTAGCTGCCTGCTTCGAGCCGGGAGTCAGCACCAACTTATGTCTGGATGTCTACGCTAAAGAGGTATTGTATGTTACATGTACTAAGTCCGGTTGTTAAACGCGGTGACATACACTGACCAGAGACATGCAAAGGTAATGGTAATGATTGTCGCTTGCCGCCAATTATCGAAGTCTAATTTCCGAGACCACGTAAGCAAATGTCAGATTCGCATGAGACGAGTGAATTAATCGGGTCAGTTTTCAGTAAGCCTGTATTTAATGGTTATTAATATAGCATGGCTTTGTCGTTAGCTGGCTCATGCATCAAACAACAAGGACCAGACACGGCCGAGCTGTAGTGTTGTGCTCGCGGCAATGTGCTGTGTTGTGCTCCCGGCAGTGTGTTGTGTTGTGCTCCCGGGAATGTCGCACCATTTGTTCCCCAATGTGGTGTTCACCGAGTTGGTGGATAGTGCTCACGACGGATCAGGTGTCGGCGGTGCCAGTTCACACCTATGGCGGATCAGGTGTCGGCAGTGTCAGTCACACCTATGGCGGATCAGGTGTCGGCGGTACCAGTGCACACCTATGACGGATCAGGTGTCGGCGGTGCCAGTTCACACCTATGACGGATCAGGTGTCGGCGGTGTCAGTTCACACCTATGGCGGATCAGGTGTCGGCAGTGTCAGTCACACCTATGGCGGATCAGGTGTCGGCGGTACCAGTGCACACCTATGACGGATCAGGTGTCGGCGGTACCAGTGCACACCTATGACGGATCAGGTGTCGGCGGTACCAGTGCACACCTATGACGGATCAGGTGTCGGCAGTGTCAGTCACACCTATGACGGATCAGGTGTCGGCGGTGCCAGTCACACCTATGACAGATCAGGTGTCGGCGGTGCCAGTTCACACCTATGACGGATCAGGTGTGGGCGGTGCCAATTCACACCTAAGACGGATCAGGTGTCGGCGGTACCAGTGCACACCTATGACGCGCGACAGCTGCGCCAGCTGCAAACGATGATCGGTGACTAATCAATTCGGATATTAAGAAACGAACAACCGAAATGGAAATCAGTCAGTATCTTGACAATCCAATCGGACAAGTTCCGTAATCGCAATAGTCAAAATGCTCGAGGAAAACGGAGACTGTACCTGGTCTTTCATTTGCTTCCAATGTTCAGCCATATGTCAGGGTTCATTAATAGGACAAAGGGAGAGATTCTACAAGATTGATTAAACCTGTACCAGTACATGGGGTGAATAAAGGCCAAATTTTGTATCGCTATGACGGATGACCTTCTTTAGGTGTTTCTCTACCATATGAAGCTGCGAAATACTTTGAATATAAAAGTACCTGATGAACACTTTCAGCTTTAATCATTCTCAGTATTTCACTTGAAGTATTTCAATTCATTTTCATATGAACGGCGTTACCGTGCTACGCCTGACGCTTGGTAAATTTCCTGCAATGATAGGAGAGCTCAGATGACTGTCCGTCGGCAGGTGTAAACAGTGACGGTGTCATCAATACTCGTAGATTTGCGATTTATCAAAGCATTTGCTGTCATACACTACGCTATGTGTAACATATACTCTTCAGAATTTCAGAAGTGCCCACTTCGCAGCCATTGGTAACAAATATTGTACTACCTTCGGTTGCCAAGTCTCTAACCTTCTAGACCAAAGGGATGACATTTCGAATAGGGTGTTGAGAAATATGTGCGCGTGGTGCCTGGCTGCCTATTTCTGGCCTGCAGGCCGATGCGTACCACCATCTAGTGGTGGACCTTGTAACCACTGCTTTCTGCTGCGGTCGGTCGTGCGTGCAACGTGGCACTCACTGCGCATGCGTAACATACGTGTCATTTGCCCGAGGGGTTGAAAGAGGAGCTTTCGGTGTGACACGGGAGACTGCGGTTGGAACTGGCACCGTGCTGACGTGTGTCGGGCGATTTGGACTGCGTGCTCCGGTGTGGCCTCCGGAAGATTGTGGCCAAGTAAGAATAGATTGTGAGCAAGAATTGCGTGAATTTGTGCGGACAAATTTACCAACATAGGGTGTGTAAATAGCTATAGCTTCTGGAGTGTGCGTAAAACCGCATCAAGATATTCTGATTATGCTGTAAGCTATTTCAAACCTGCATGGCGCAGGATCAAATTGTTGTCTTGCCCCGCCAGGGTGCGTACCGCTCCACTCTGATTCGTAACTCTTGAGGAAACTCTCTCCCTCAATCGTGCCATCGCCACCTTCAGTTCCTTCAGTTCTTCACTTCCTTCACTTCTTCAGCTCTTCTTCAGTTACCGTCCACTGGATGGTACAGTGAGGCTACGGAACTGTCCAGTGGACGGTTTCGTCCAATGAGCACCGACATCAATGAAACACTATGGGATATAGTGAGACTACGGAAGTAGACTGCAAAGTGAGACTAACCTGGTCATATCAGCTAGGTCATGCTATGGCACTTGATCATGGTCATGTCGGCACGTGGTGATTGGAACATTCCATCACTTACACTCACGTCCTGGCACTCGGCAAAGTATAATTTGCCGAATACACCAGTTTGTTCAGCTGTAGTTTTCTTCAGCATGGATATAAATCCCTGAATTAGCTTTCACGCTGGAATGGAGTTGGAGCCACAAATACACTGACATGTGAAGATAAGGGAGTGGGTAGATGTGGCAAAGCTAGGCCCTAAGGCCGACCCCCGCGGGCCCGACATAAGCCCAAACTGACAGAGACATAAGCCCTGGTGGACCCGTTTGGGCCTATGTTTCAACTCGCTCTAAACTCCTTCATAGCATTGCATGCGAACGTTTAGCTTGAGCCGGGCATGGGACTCATGGCTAGCCCGTACTGGGTCTGGGACTTCAGAAGTCTGATCCAGTTCGGGCTTGGGCCTGACAACCTATGCAGATTGCTATCTCTAGTAGCGGATCAAAGTAGCTGGTAAATGACTAGCAACACATCGTCGGAACGCCCATTGTCGGCCGGTCTGAGGGGCGTGGCGGCCGGGCGGCTGGGCGTGGCGGCCGGGCGGCTGGGCGTGGCGGCCGGTCGGAGGGGCGTGGCGGCCGGTCTGAGGGGCGTGGCGGCCGGTCGGACGGGCACATTTTGCGACCGTATCAAGTTTTGGTCAAATCTAGATAAAATTAACTTCCCGTGATCGAACAACGCTACGAACAAGAATGCATCCGGTTCGAAGGCGAATCCCCCTGCCCCCGAAGTACTTCCAGCCATGGTTACTCTACATGATTCAAAGAACCGAAATAGACTACAAACAATTACGGTCATAGCCAGTCCAGAGTTACAAACAAAAGTTACAGAGTACAACAGTTACAGAGTCCATTGAATAACATGTCAAGTTGCCCGCTGTTGTACCCATGAGGGGTATTTCACACTGCTGGCGTGTGTAGAAAGAGCAATACATCTACGTGAGCGCACCCTAGCCGTACATATATAGGGATCCATTAGCTGATCGGGTGTTCTTGCGGCGCTTGATGACTATTCCCGCCAGGATCTGATGGGGACCCACCGTGCTGATGGGGACCCACCGTGGGTCTAACAAAGTTGTAGGCATACTTGCGCTAAACAGCTCGAATCGGGCTCATTCCAGCGCACTACCAGCTCTTTGATCGCGTTGGAGTATTCAAATTATGCTGAAGAGCTCGACCTCTTGTACCGAGCTACCCATGCTTCCCATCATGATTTGGTTGGACCGATGAGCCAGATCTTGACCACCAGATCGACATACGGTTAAACTGATTGGCCAGACTCGGGCAACCATATCGACATACGGTTGGATACCCGGCACGGTATCGCGGTTTTGCCACATCGGCTTCACCAGCTGTTGATTGTAGTCAGCAGTAGGGCAGCGCTGCTGCTGGACATCAGCTGCACCAGCTGTTGATAGTAGTCAGCAGTAGGGCAGCGCTGCTGCTGGACATCAGCTGCACCAGCTGTTGATAGTAGTCAGCAGTAGGGCAGCGCTGCTGCTGGACATCAGCTGCATCAGCTGTTGATTGTAGTCAGCAGTAGGGCAGCGTCGCTGCTGGGGCACTTTACACGCCGCTGAGACGCGCTGGCACGATAACGACACGCCGCTGAGAGACCAGGTGGTGAGCGACGAGGCGGCCGACGTCCACCACCACGACGCCCACCAGCCGCTACCGGCTCTGGTGCGCTCAAGGTCAGTCATGTCGCAGATATCGACCATGGCCTACCTGCATCAGCGGCTAGTTGTCGGTGCCCGTCTTAGAACCGGGTGTGTTGGGGCCCTAGCTGTGCCTCAGCTGCCTGATCTTTATACGGCAAAATTTTGCAGCATCTTCTCGTCTGCTACCAAAGTGCACCCATGGTGACTTGTTATAGTTTGTCATAAATGTAAAATAACGCGTAGATCCACTAGGCTTGTCCTTGCGTGTTGAGATGGTCACATGCGAATTAAAGGAAGTGTTGCTTTCAGCGCCCCAATGTGTCCAGGTGCCGCGAAGCTCGCATGGCTAGACTCAGGAGCGACATGAGAAGTGCGTGGAGGGAGAGAGGGCGACAGCCGGATTTTATACCAAAGCTTTCCAATGAACACCATATGTTAATTATGCATGCATTAAATAACAGCTAAGATGCTATCGGCTAAGATGAGAGGAAAGTAAGAGGGGTCATGTCACCACTGTGCTTCCCCCTCCCTCCCTACGCTTCCTTCTCGCAGACAACACACATTCCTACGCTCATTCTATTATTTTCTCTACGCTCATTCTATTTCACACACAACACATTCCTACGCCCATTCTCACATGGATACGTTTGCGTTTTTTCCATCGCTCTAGAAGGCTTGAATCTACGCTGGCCGTGTCTGTGTGTCTTGATTCCACGTGAATGCATTCACACACGTGAGCGAGTCTTTCACAGACAAGGTCACGTGTCTATGCAGTTTGTGCCCCAAGGATCCTCTCGGCACCGCGACGTCCCGCCGTCCAACAACACGTCTGCTCACCTCATCTGTCCAGCTCCGTTTGCCGTGATCAGCGGCAGATTCACGCCCTGCTCAGGTGAGGAAACTGTACCCTATCACAGGCAGTACTCCAGTACCGACAGGACTGTGCTGCCCCCATCGTCACACCCATACCTCGGAGGGAGGGGCTCAGCCTACCACGATCAGCCAGGGCATTAGCGTGTGGCAGCGGTTACAGGTACCGGCCAGCCGACGGCGACCTAGCGGGCTGACCAAGCCAAAACAGCCAGGCGACCATGGAATGCGAGGCGTGGTGCATCCGCCCGAGCACTGCTAGCTGACGCCGCCAGTGTCGGACCGATATCGGACGACCGGTGGTGTTCCCTCCCGAGGTCGCCGTCGGAGCACTGTTAACTGACGCCGCCAGCGTCGGACCGATGTCGGACGACCGGTGGTGTTCCCTCCCGAGGTCGCCGTCGGAGCACTGCTAGCTGACGCCGCCAGCGTCGGACCGATGTCGGACAACCGGTGGTGTTCCCTCCCGAGGTCGCCGTCGGAGCACTGTTAACTGACGCCGCCAGCGTCGGACCGATGTCGGACGACCGGTGGTGTTCCCTCCCGAGGTCGCCGTCGGAGCACTGTTAACTGACGCCGCCAGCGTCGGACCGATGTCGGACGACCGGTGGTGTTCCCTCCCGAGGTCGCCGTCGGAGCACTGTTAACTGACGCCGCCAGCGTCGGACCGATGTCGGACGACCGGTGGTGTTCCCTCCCGAGGTCGCCGTCGGAGCACTGTTAACTGACGCCGCCAGCGTCGGACCGATGTCGGACGACCGGTGGTGTTCCCTCCCGAGGTCGCCGTCGGAGCACTGTTAACTGACGCCGCCAGCGTCGGACCGATGTCGGACGACCGGTGGTGTTCCCTCCCGAGGTCGCCGTCGGAGCACTGTTAACTGACGCCGCCAGCGTCGGACCGATGTCGGACGACCGGTGGTGTTCCCTCCCGAGGTCGCCGTCGGAGCACTGTTAACTGACGCCGCCAGCGTCGGACCGATGTCGGACGACCGGTGGTGTTCCCTCCCGAGGTCGCCGTCGGAGCACTGTTAACTGACGCCGCCAGCGTCGGACCGATGTCGGACGACCGGTGGTGTTCCCTCCCGAGGTCGCCGTCGGAGCACTGTTAACTGACGCCGCCAGCGTCGGACCGATGTCGGACGACCGGTGGTGTTCCCTCCCGAGGTCGCCGTCGGAGCACTGTTAACTGACGCCGCCAGCGTCGGACCGATGTCGGACGACCGGTGGTGTTCCCTCCCGAGGTCGGTGGCTTCGGCAATTCCGGACACATTTACACATAGGTGCAGCTATTATTATACGACATGCTTCATTGCTAATCAGAACGAAAGAAGCCAACTTCGTTGCACCATAATGCAAGATCATAATATTTGGACGGTGGCCGGCATCACAGCCTCCGGACAGCCTCCGGACAGCCTCCGGACAGCCTCCGGACAGCCTCCGCTGATCACCCGCGACATGGAAGCAACACAGAGGGCCGGCGCCCAGGGCGAGCCGTAGGCCTTCGGGCCCAGTCTTCGATGCACTATCTTTTATATTTCTGAAACATAGTAGACATTTCGACTTCGCTTACTTTTTGCTTTCATTTAAAGAGTAATATGAATCGGTGCATATACTTCTATGTGCTCGAACAATTTTGCACTGCGTCCATCTGGTTCCTAGCAACATTTTTTGTTGAAGCATGCACCGCATGGGCGTGCCAGTTTCCAGAGGCGTAGAATCGTTCAAGAGTTATAAATTGGGGGCCATATGACATAGACCGACAGACAGCAATAATGAAAGTGGAAGAGAGATAGCTTCTTCGACTTCATTCCCAACACGGTGTTCAGATGGTACACACTCAAATTAACTCAAATTAAGCACCCTATCAAAATGACCTGACCATACATTTAGCGTAACATTAATACGTAACAATTGCTGCCGAATTCCAGGGAGAACAATCATAGGTCTAAATGTAGCTATCTGAAGCATTGCTGGGCATGCTAGAGACATGCTAGGGCATGCTAGAGGCATGGGAATGCTCAAGTTACATTAATAATCCAATTTAATGAAACCGATGGCCTCACGAGCATCCCTAATTATTTCAAAATGTATTCAAGCTTTCTTCATTACATTCACATCTGCATACCCTGACTAAGATATTGATTAAAATAAAATGCCGCGGCAAACCGATTAAAGGTTCCCCTATAGCAAATATCGGCTTCATTGTGCTCAGTGGAAACTCAAGTTAACCAAATCAGCATGAGCCCGTCAGTGTCATCATTTGCTTCTCGCAAAAGTTAGCTTTTAAGTGTTGTTGTTCTGTTCAAAGGAAGCATGTTAAACATATACTGAGCATGGTCTACATCCAATTTGACCGAATATCTCTGGCATTAAATCTAAAGGCGTGCCCATGGGTACGCCTTAGGCATGCCCTAGCTTTTGTGTATTTAAAGTATTATGCACATCAAAACAGTCTAAAAATACCTGGGCTATGATGGGTATCAAGCCGACTGCAGGATTGGAAAGCAATTAGAATACAATATCTAAGTTGATATGATTGTGCACCTCCGTCCCTTCCTCCGCTGCACTAGCCGGTTGTACTGACCGGACCGTCTCTTCCCTCGCTACACTAGCCAGCAGCAGTGGCCGGACCGTCCCTTCCCTCACTGCACAAGCCAGCAGCAGTGGCCGGACCGTCCCTTCCCTCACTGCACAAGCCAGCAGCAGTGGCCGGACCGTCCCTTCCCTCACTGCACAAGCCAGCAGCAGGGGCCCGACCGTCCCTTCCCTCACTGCACAAGCCAGCAGCAGTGGCCGGACAGTCCCTTCCCTCGCTACACAAGCCAGCAGCAGTGGCCGGACCGTCCCTTCCCTCACTGCACAAGCCAGCAGCAGTGGCCGGACCGTCCCTTCCCTCGCTACACAAGCCAGCAGCAGTGGCCGGACCGTCCCTTCCCTCACTGCACAAGCCAGCAGCAGTGGCCGGACCGTCCCTTCCCTCACTGCACAAGCCAGCAGCAGTGGCCGGACCGTCCCTTCCCTCGCTACACAAGCCAGCAGCAGTGGCCGGACCGTCCCTTCCCTCACTGCACAAGCCAGCAGCAGTGGCCGGACCGTCCCTTCCCTCGCTACACAAGCCAGCAGCAGTAGCCGGACCGTCCCTTCCCTCGCTGCACTATTCAGCAGCAGTGGCCGGACCGTCCCTTCCCTCACTGCACAAGCCAGCAGCAGTGGCCGGACCGTCCCTTCCCTCGCTACACAAGCCAGCAGCAGTGGCCGGACCGTCCCTTCCCTCGCTGCACAAGCCAGCAGCAGTGGCCGGACCGTCCCTTCCCTCACTACACTAGCCAGCAGCAGTGGCCGGACCGTCCCTTCCCTCACTGCACAAGCCAGCAGCAGTGGCCGGACCGTCCCTTCCCTCACTGCACAAGCCAGCAGCAGTGGCCGGACCGTCCCTTCCCTCACTACACAAGCCAGCAGCAGTGGCCGGACCGTCCCTTCCCTCACTACACTAGCCAGCAGCAGTGGCCGGACCGTCCCTTCCCTCACTACACAAGCCAGCAGCAGTGGCCGGACCGTCCCTTCCCTCACTACACTAGCCAGCAGCAGTGGCCGGACCGTCCCTTCCCTCGCTGCACTAGCCGACCCACAGTCTCCGGTTAGCACGGCCACATGCGGCCCGCACGCATTCTCGGCGGCGGCGACGGCCCGAAATCCTCTGCCTGCGGTCACCACTGTGTTTCTGCACCTGCCATTTACGCAATTAGGATCTGTCGGTGAGCCGGCGGCGTGCCTCATGCAAGAAGACTGTGCAGCGCAGCCGCCCACCGCCGGCCATGCACAGACCTCCTCTGTTGCAAATGGGAAGACCTTGCCTTAAACAATGCATTAGCGCTATTAACGAGCGTATGATTACAGACCAGGCTGATTTAACGATTATGGAACAATTACGGTGTAATGGTAATGCATGCAATAATGCGTTTAAACGTTTCAACTGTTGGTCGTTATTTGTTGTTTACACGGAACTGGCATTAAAGGGGAATTACGGTGGACCGCCGAGCAGCCATTAGCGGGCCGAGTGCAGGGCTGAGGCGGGCCCCGACAGCCGCTTCCGGCGCTGTATGCTTCTATGGGCAATTATGTGTAATTTAATTAACACTCACTGTTGCAATCATTGCACGAGTAATTCGTTAAGTGAGAAAGCTGGGCAGCCGGTCGTACCGCCGGTGTGGATATTCATAACGGGGCGGTTTTTCCAGATCGTAAAAGCGGTCTGCTTTGTTCTGGACAGCGAGAGCGACTGACGGTTTTACGAGGACAGAGTGCAGATGCAGCAGCGCGTTCGCACGGCTGGAACGGGAATAGCCCGCGGCAAATTTTCCAGCTAAAGAGTGTAGTGCTGTTTAGTTCTTGTTCGGTCTGTCCTGCGGTTGCAGTAAGCTAGTAGTAAATAATAACCAATATATTTAGCAACGGTGTCAAAGTGTTGACCTCTCAAAACTGGCCGGCACCTTACGACCACCTCGGTGGCCGCTCCAGCCAGAAGCTCGAGCTACTCTCGACCACGAGCAACGATGGCGCGCTGCAGACAGTCAGTCGGAGGTGATCTCGAGAGGCGAGTAACGCAGCTGCAGACAGTGAGTCGGAGGTGATCGAGAGGCGAGTAACGCAGCTGCAGACAGTGAGTCGGAGGTGATCTCGAGAGGCGAGTAACGCAGCTGCAGACAGTGAGTCGGAGGTGATCGAGAGGCGAGTAACGCAGCTGCAGACAGTGAGTCGGAGGTGATCGAGAGGCGAGTAACGCAGCTGCAGACAGTGAGTCGGAGGTGATCGAGAGGCGAGTAACGCAGCTGCAGACAGTGAGTCGGAGGTGATCGAGAGGCGAGTAACGCAGCTGCAGACAGTGAGTCGGAGGTGATCGAGAGGGGGGACGCAGCTGCAGACAGTGAGTCGGAGGTGATCGAGAGGCGAGTAACGCAGCTGCAGACAGTGAGTCGGAGGTGATCGAGAGGCGAGTAACGCAGCTGCAGACAGTGAGTCGGAGGTGATCGAGAGGCGAGTAACGCAGCTGCAGACAGTGAGTCGGAGGTGATCGAGATTCTACAGGCGAGTAACGCAGCCGAATTGTTGCGAACACGGCGCGGGAGTGCGAGGAATGTTCTGTTTCATCACTGAAACCTCATAATGGAGGTGGCAAGTGCAAGGACCGACAACCCGGTCAGAAGGCCCGGTCAGGGCCGGCGGTTTTTTTAAACCAACTTTTTGTTTATTTGTGGAGGATACATGCTGGTCTTTCAAGTGACTGTCAGTCCATTGCTTTCATGAATATAAACTTTACGAAGTATCCAAGAGTGATAATCGTCATGTACCTTGTGCATGACGATTATCACTCTTACAACGGGGAATTTTGCCTGAACATTACACTTCAACATTACAACGGGGAATTTTGCCTGAACATGTTTTTTATATGCATTGAACAATTTGATAAATCCTTAAATATTTCCAAGATTCCTAGAATGATAAGAACTGAAAACAGCAAACCACCAATTATATCGGTTGGTGGTTGAAACATAGCCAAGAGAAGCAGCATTGAAAGCTTAGGCCTGCAATTGCAATAAGTCCAGCAATGTGACTTCGATCCAACATACATCGAGGTGTAGAATATGGGTATAACTACGCTAAAATCACAAACACATGACATAAAATTAGCATTGTATCGTATGGTTGTAAGAAATAGTAGCATTGCCATTTATTTGTTTTTGTGTATGATGGCTTTATATGCAATGGTTATCATTTTCTTCGAGCATATATTTCATGAAAATGCAAGGAAGAAATAAGCCATACAAAAAGCAACTATTTATATATTGTCTCACGCGCCCTGGAGGGGGGGGGGCGAAATCCGCCCACCCCTCCGGTTTTTCGTAGATAACTCCAGATTTTACCGGCCGATATGCGCCATTGTTTGTCTACCTGCCAATAAATGACCGGCGCGTTGTTTGAAGTAAGAAAAATTAAAATCTACCGAAAGGTTTTCGAGTTAAGGGTCGCGAAAGTCAAAAACGTTTCCCAGCGCCAGATCACAAATATCGTCGCTGATGTGCTTCCGGTATATTAGCAAAAAGGAAGTGTTCTTGGCAAAACTAGCGACTTGTTTGATGTACATTGTCATGCTACATTGTTCCAGAGTCATGTCAAGTCACCGAGGTCAAGTCAGGTCAAGTTCATAACAGGTTAACACACGCCCTAGAGGGGTATGGCGAAATCCGCCAATCCTTCCGATTTTTTGTACATAACTCCATATTGTTCCGGCCGATATACGTCAAATTTATCGCGCACCTGCTTCGAAATGACCGGCGCATTGTTTAAAGTAAGAAAAGTGGAAATCGGCCGAGACGTTTTCAAGTTAGGGGCCGTTAAAATAAAAACCATTCACAGCGCCAGACCACAGAAATCGGCGCTGATGCGCTTCCGGTATATTGGCAATAGGGAAGTGTTCTTGACAACACTAGCGACTGTTTGATGCATATTGTTATGCTATATAATTTAAAAGTCATGTTAGGTCGCCGAGGTCAAGTCAGGTCAAGTTCATGACAGGCTAATGGAGCCAAACTTGTTCAAATGGAATGTGTCATAAATGCAAATGACTGTCATGCGATTGATGTCACTTTACATGTTACTCCCTATACATCCCGAAATCTACTGTTTGTCATTGTGTGCCTAAGCATTTCCATACTTTATTCATGTATTTCACTCCTTTATTTGCGAAGCCGATTGTGCCGAGCCGCCCAACGGAGCAGTCTGGATGGGAGCCCGGTTCCGGTAACTGGAGCAGGTAATGACCTAATAAAGTGCTCCTATATAGGTGACCTGAGGTCAAATGGCGGATCTGACATCTGTATTGCATCATTAGTAATGTCCAAAACATCATTCATGCCAATTTTGGAGCATTTAAACACAACCACAGCGATCCATAACAATGACAAGCCAAGCCACGCAAAACCAGAACATTTTGTTATTTTGACCTCATCTGACCTTGAAGATATTGACCTAAGGTCATGAACTTTGCACACAATAGAGTTCACTATCGTGCCCATCCACCCTGTGAATTTCGTTGCTCTAGCCTTCATAGGAGCTGAGATCTTAGGGGGGCGGAATCCGCCCCCCCCCCTCTCCAGGGCGCGTTATTTTCAGAGGCCTTCCAGGGCGCGTGTTAACGCACCAGTCACATGCGGCTGAGGAAAAAAAATGGAAACGAAGCATCAGAGGTTCCATGAACTTCAACTTTAAGAGTTTTCTAGAACCACACTGCTATCTGGCATACTTTTTGTTTGAATGACGGTAACTATTACTAATAGTTGCTTAATATGGTGTCTTTCCTAATAGTATTAGGAAAACCAGTTTGGGTCTTATGCTGTTCAAATAATACTTTAATCGAGAAGAAGGTCCAAATTAACAGCATATTTCACCGAGAGGCTTCTTTGGCTGTTGTTGCTATCAAGAATCAAACATAAATATCCAAAGTACAAAATTAATCATGTTTCTCGTGCAACAGGCTTGGATGAACTATTACCAGAGAAAGCAATATGTGCCCATACTATCCCAACTAGTATGAGCATACGTTTTGAACATATAGCCAATGGGAACTGTTGCGCGGACAAAACAATACATATGCAAACGGCCCGTTATGCATTTGGCCAAAGCCAATGTTTGACAGAGGGGTCGCAAAGCAACGTATCGCATTGAACAAAATCGACCCACTCCACCCATTCACCGTGTTTGTGTGTGATAGGCATGACTACCACCAGGCGTTACTGCAATCAGTTGGAGCCCACAGTTGCTAGTGACTGGGAATTGTGATATAGATTTGGCTAGGGGCAGGTCGCGTTATATTTCCACAAAACATGACTTATACCACTGAAGCGTACTGCGCACTGATCACTGCATGCGTATGTTCCTTATATCAACCAGTCAGGTCGCCAAGCTTGGTGCCTTGTTATAGCTACCTTGTCCAATGGAGACAACTGGGCACAATGAGAATACCGGATAGCTGATGGGCCGGAGCGCCCAACCACCAGACGTGGTCTAAGTTCCCGTAGACTGTCCCCCTAGGTCTAGCACTTTGGCAGCAGGCGTCGACGACTGCGGGAAGACACATCCACTGTAGCCGCTGGACGGCATGTCTCTATCCGCTGTGTTGTGCTACAGTGCACCTGGACTGCATGGACGGCATGTCTCTGTCCGCTGTGTAGTGCTACAGTACACCTGGACTGCATGGACGGCATGTCTCTGTCCGCTGTGTAATGTTACAGTGACCTGGACTGCATGGACGGCATGTCTCTGTCCGTTGTGTAATGTTACAGTACACCTGGACTGCATGGACGGCATGTCTCTGTCCGCTGTGTAATGTTACAGTACACCTGGACTGCATGGACGGCATGTCTCTGTCCGCTGTGTAGTGTTACAGTGCACCTGGACTGCATGGACGGCATGTCTCTGTCCGTTGTGTAATGTTACAGTACACCTGGACTGCATGGACGGCATGTCTCTGTCCGCTGTGTAATGTTACAGTGCACCTGGACTGCATGGACGGCATGTCTCTGTCCGCTGTGTAGTGCTACAGTACACCTGGACTGCATGGACGGCATGTCTCTGTCCGCTGTGTAGTGCTACAGTGCACCTGGACTGCATGGACGGCATGTCTCTGTCCGTTGTGTAGTGCTACAGTACACCTGGACTGCATGGACGGCATGTCTCTGTCCGCTGTGTAATGTTACAGTGCACCTGGACTGCATGGACGGCATGTCTCTGTCCGCTGTGTTGTGCTACAGTGCACCCGGACTGCATGGACGGCATGTCTCTGTCCGCTGTGTAATGTTACATGCACCTGGACTGCATGGACGGCATGTCTCTGTCCGCTGTGTAATGTTACAGTGCACCTGGACTGCATGGACGGCATGTCTCTGTCCGTTGTGTAATGTTACAGTACACCTGGACTGCATGGAGGCATGTTCTGTCCGCTGTGTAATGTTACAGTGCACCTGGACTGCATGGACGCATTCTCTGTCCGTTGTGTAATGTTACAGTACAC
The DNA here is from genome assembly GCA_034440575.1 of Imbricaverruca yamaguchii. Taxonomy (NCBI): domain Eukaryota; kingdom Metazoa; phylum Arthropoda; class Thecostraca; family Neoverrucidae; genus Imbricaverruca; species Imbricaverruca yamaguchii. The sequence goes on from JAOTOL010001540.1 coordinate 217,179, forward strand.
CTGACTGATGGACGGCATGTCCCTGTCCGCTGTGTATGCTACAGTACACCTGACTGCATGGACGGCATGTCTCTGTCCGTTGTAATGTTACAGTGCACCTGGACTGCATGGACGGCATTTCTGTCCGTTTGTAATGTTACAGTCACCTGGACTGCATGGACGCATGTTCTGTCCGCTTTAATGTTACAGTGCACCTGGACTGCATGGACGGCATTTTGTCCGCTGTGTAATGTTACAGTGCACCTGGACTGCATGGACGGCATGTCTCTGTCCGCTGTGTAATGTTACAGTGCACCTGGACTGCATGGACGGCATGTCTCTGTCCGCTGTGTAGTGCTACAGTACACCTGGACTGCATGGACTCTCTGTCCGCTGTGTAGTGCTACAGTACACCTGGACTGCATGGACGGCATTCTCTGTCCGCTTTAATGTTACAGTGCACCTGGACTGCATGGACGGCATGTCTCTGTCCGCTGTGTAATGTTACAGTGCACCTGGACTGCATGGACGGCATGTCTCTGTCCGCTGTGTTGTGCTACAGTGCACCTGGACTGCATGGACGGCATGTCTCTGTCCGTTGTGTAATGTTACAGTGCACCTGGACTGCATGGACGGCATGTCTCTGTCCGCTTGTAATGTTACAGTGCACCTGGACTGCATGGACGGCATGTCTCTGTCCGCTGTGTAGTGCTACAGTACACCTGGACTGCATGGACGGCATGTCCCTGTCCGCTGTGTAATGTTACAGTGCACCTGGACTGCATGGACGGCATGTCTCTGTCCGCTGTGTAATGTTACAGTGCACCTGGACTGCATGGACGGCATGTCTCTGTCCGCTGTGTAGTGCTACAGTGCACCTGGACTGCATGGACGGCATGTCTCTGTCCGCTGTGTAATGTTACAGTGCACCTGGACTGCATGGACGGCATGTCTCTGTCCGCTGTGTAATGTTACAGTGCACCCGGACTGCATGGACGGCATGTCTCTGTCCGCTGTGTAGTGCTACAGTACACCTGGACTGCATGGACGGCATGTCTCTGTCCGCTGTGTAATGATACAGTACACCTGGACTGCATGGACGGCATGTCTCTGTCCGCTGTGTAGTGCTACAGTACACCTGGACTGCATGGACGGCATGTCTCTGTCCGCTGTGTAATGATACAGTACACCCGGACTGCATGGACGGCATGTCTCTGTCCGCTGTGTAGTGCTACAGTGCACCCGGACTGCATGGACGGCATGTCTCTGTCCGCTGTGTAGTGCTACAGTACACCTGGACTGCATGGACGGCATGTCTCTGTCCGCTGTGTAATGATACAGTACACCTGGACTGCATGGACGGCATGTCTCTGTCCGTTGTGTAATGTTACAGTACACCTGGACTGCATGGACGGCATGTCTCTGTCCGCTGTGTAATGTTACAGTACACCTGGACTGCATGGACAGCATGTCTCTGTCCGTTGTGTAATGTTACAGTACACCTGGACTGCATGGACGGCATGTCTCTGTCCGCTGTGTAGTGCTACAGTGCACCGGGACTGCATGGACGGCATGTCTCTGTCCGTTGTGTAATGTTGCAGTACACCTGGACTGCATGGACGGCATGTCTCTGTCCGCTGTGTAGTGCTACAGTGCACCCGAACTGCATGGACGGCTACCATTCTCAGTAGATCTGACATGACGTGGACCCAGACAGCTCGTGCATGCTCATTGCGTTCAATCCATGCCATTTTATTTCATCAGTCTTTTACTAGGTCTGATGAATATAAGCTATTGTTTCTAAATACCATTGGCTTGGGATTTTACTACATGATCTATGAGACCATTGAATTGATCTTAGCCCTCGCCGTCTCTCCGGTCAGATCCCCACACCGCGTCTCGAGGGGAGGGGACGGATAGTAACTTCCTCTAAAATCCAAACTAATCGTCCCACGAAAACAAAAGAGGTGTCATCGGAAAGCGCTCGACGAGTATGGTCCGGATCCACCCCTTAAAAAATCCACAAAAGCGACGTCACTAGGGAGGCTAGATTTTCAAGACTTTTCACTACTTACATTATGTTTTTGGCTCTGGGGAGTTCATTTTATGGGATATTTGAGAAAAACATTATTTGAAATCAGAAAATGACAGCGAAATAGACCAGGGCCATCAAATGTTTGGACCTTCCCCGCCCCCCCCCCCCACAATTTTTTATATTTCGAAGGTTTGAGTTTTCAAGTTTTCTTTCATTTCCCTTTTCTAATGAGTAGAGCAGACCGAGAAACGTTGTTGGAAGTCAATTTGCGCTAATAAAAAAATGCTTACTTTAGCCAGAATCTTTGGTTTGAATTGCAATAGGCAAATATGCAAAATTTGCATGTAGTCAAAAACTGGAAAAAATGGAAAAATTCCTCTCGTACGTTTTGTTGTATCCTTAAAGATGTGCAAACGCTGAAAGTTTCATTAAAATATATGTATCCGTTAAAGCGTGACGACTGGTTGAACTTTTTTGGAGGTGACCTCATTTGACCTTGACTAACTCGTTGACCCTAGATGATCTGACTTACAAGTTTTGAAACAGCATGCCAAATTGATGTGGGAATAGGTATGCCAAATCTGGGCGCACTTCCGCGCGCTGTTCGTTGAATATCCGCGAAAAACCTGAGGGGGGGACGGTTGAAGACCCCCCCCCCCGAGACGGGACGAGTTAAGTGACCTGACCAGAAGTGAGCTTCGTAAGAATGTTTAGCGCACTAGAATATTGATGTTAAGGGATACAATTGACTACTTATTAGCGATTTTTGACAACTCCAAGACATAGCGGAAATATGCGCTCAACCAGGGTTATGATATCCGAGTACCTTCTGATTGCGGGAGAACCTGGTACTAGGTACACCTACCAGTGCTATACGGCATCATGTTGCACTGGGTAGATTCCTTCTCCTTTTTAAATAAAAAAAACATGTGCTGACGTATGATGAACCCCAGAAATTTGCAGTAAGAGGAAGTGACTGTTTGCCCTAAACCAGAAACTCTGCTTCATCCCGGGAACAATAACATACCTGTCGTTAAACTCCTTTAAAATTCGTGATTCCATGTTTGATCCGAGGTTTTCTAACCTCACACACATTAAACATGTCCAAAATAAATGTTTTCACTTATTTAATTGATTAATTTGTGTCACTGTATTATTTTTACACCATTATGAGCCGGTCATCATAACCTTTTATGACTGCATGCATCTTGGTTCTTCGTATCGTGTAATATATTTCAATTAGTTTATGCTGGTGCCAGCACATCCTTGAAAAATCGGACAGTATTCAAAATAAATTCCTGCATATCTCACTCAGTGCAATGACCACTTCTTCCATCATTTCTTTGGAAGCCGAATCAGTAATCTCTCCATTAGCTTTCCGACGAATTCAACAAACACTAAGGTACGCCTCCAAAATTAAATTTCACGTAACCACCTCACGCACACGTCCTTGGGACTTCTCCAAAATTTGCATCAAGATTGCTTAGGTTCGGCGGAACAAAAATGAACTGTCCCGAATATAGCTTCTCAAGTCCAGAAATGTTTTGCACAACTTCATTACACTATGCCACCCATTATTGTTCTGCCTCTACCCACTATCCCACCGTGGCAAATGATGGAACGACATATTTTTTATCTGAAACGGTTTCAAAACCATAGCTTTGTCCAGAATATGCCCACCAAAAACACCATTAGTTTCGATCTCGTTACCGCCATGTTCATTTTGCTTTTTCCGGCAGATCTGAGGGTGCGAATCTCAGAAGAAATGTCATTTTTGGAACACATAAAAAACAACATTGTTTGCTGAACCGATCCTCAATTTTCATCCCGGAACGACATGCCCTCTTTGTCCTTCTTTATATTCGCAATCGTTTCTTCTATCATCCCATGCGAAGTGTTGTCATTTGTTCAGAATGCAAATCTGTTTTGCAACCCCCTTTTCACTTCCTTTTTCGCATCACTGTCGTCTTTGCATTGACGAAGTGCTCAAACACCTCATATACTAGGTATGAATATCTGTTTCCTATGGGTGCCCGGTCACCGCTGTCTCACAGGAAGCGAAGAACCCGACCAACTAACAGCGACAACCTTGTGGATACCAAAGATCACAGACATTCACAAAGGATTATAGGTTTTGGGGGAAGGGAACAACAAATGGATTCCGAATACAGGCCATGCACAATTATGGCTCATCAAACCTGTTGTCGATCCCTGGATCTTATCTTTCAATGAAACCCATACGCAGGAACAGTCTTATGGCGACTACGCATGAGTCATACTTCCCTTACACCTCGATTTATTTATAACGCTTCACATGGCCCTTCATGTCCATCATGCAACGCCCATCTTACAGTGAAACATATCCTACTGCACTACCAGCAATATCATGAGTGGAAGTGCGTGGGTGCATGTGTATGCAGATGCCAAGGGGTGTGTGGTGTGGACGTATGTATATGGAGTTACCGAGGGGAGGGGAATGGTGTGGGTACATGTGAATGGAGATACCGGAGGGAGGGAGTGCGGGTGCATGTGTGTGGAGGTATGCGGGAGGGTGTATCGGTGCTAAGCCACCTTAGATGTTGATTCATTGCAAAGCTGTAATGGCTCCAGGAAGAAGTGGTGGCGTGGCCGCCAGTCCATTATTTCTGGCCTCATGTCGAGAGCTATCTGGTCACGGTAAGTCATCACTAGATGTACCACCACGCGACGGTCAGTGCGTGTTTCAGACTATTTGAATTCCATCAAACTTGTGATACATCGTTAAATGCATAAACTGGCGACAGCAACTTCCTTAGCGAGAATTGAACCAACTGGTTATAGTTCACGGACGTTGTTAATGTTGAGCACCGTGTGACCAATGTCTATTCTGTGTAAATGACTGTGTACGGGCTAATAACCACGTAGGCCGATGCAAATAGCTTCGAGGTAACGACGAGCAGTCACACCAAACCGCCACTCAATGTGCAATAAAGACACGTTTCTGACATACAGTAATGTCGGTGTCACCAACACAGCCATCACCTACATAGTCGTTACTAAGCGTGCTCATCCAGTCGTAATTTGTATGATTTTACACACCACGTTGGATACATGTATGGCTTACGTCGCTATTATTGGCATTTTGTATGGCGTGTACTTGCAGTTTTCATCAATTGGAGAAAGGAACAAGCACAACTGATAAATCAACACTATCCTTTCTGATCGAATTTCTGGAGACTCAATTTATTAAATTCCACTATGTCCATGTCAATTCACCTCAAGCAGCAACGATTTGATCAGGTTCAGGTGGAAGAACTGAAAGACGGAATTGAATTGATGGAATGAAATTGAAGAAGGGGTGATGTAGTGGTGTAGGATAGAGGGGAAGAGTGGTGGTGAGGCGGCAGATTGGTCGGGTAAAGGTCTGGTGTTGGCGCGACTTCTTCTGCCGCGTGTCCTCTGCTCTTGACCGACGCTGTGTGACCACCGCCTCCTTGGTAAGCTCACTTCTGCTCTCTATTTTCATTTCAAACATGGCACATTTACACGAAGGCATCGAACCGTGCCGAACGAACTACAGGGGCTGTCCGAGGAAAATTATATTACTACGTTCGAGGTTATGATACATTGGAAGGTTCGAACATTAGGATTGTGATGAGTTGCAGGTTATTGAATGTTATGCCGCATTGGAGGCTATGAGAACTGAAGGTTTGAATATACTCATTAAACGGTATTTCGGAAGTTATGTTATGTCGAATGTTTTGAACTTTGGTAGCTTTGATGTATTGGAGCTTATGTACATTGAAATTTACAAACAGTGCATATATTAACGTTTCAGCAATGTTCACCAATATTTTGCTTCGTTAACCTGCCCCGTCTATCCGGTCAGATCTCTGGGGGGAACGGGTAATAACCCCCCTCTAATATCCAAACTAAGCGTCGCACGAAAACTAAAGATGTGTCATCGGAAAGCGCTTGACGAGTAGGGCTCGGATCCATCCGGATCAACCCAAAAAATAATTTCCCCCAAAAGTGACGTCACTAGGGGGCCTAGATTTTTGCGCCTTACATTATGTTTTAGGCTCTGGGAAGTTCATTTTGGAAGTTATTTGAGGAAGAAAAAATATTTGGAATAAAAAGGACAGCGAAATTGACCATGGCCATACATTTTTTTGTTAACAAAAAATCAATTTTATTTTTTGAAATTTCAAAATGTTGATTTTTCAAGTTCTCTTTAATTTTCCTTTTCTAATGGCTAGAGCAGATCGAAAAATGTTGTTCGAAGTCAACTTGCGCTCATCAAAAAATAAATGCTTACTTTATCTAGAATCTTCGATTTGAACTCTAATAGGCAAATATGCAAATTTAAGAAGTCGTCAAAAACGGAGAACAAAAATGATAAATTTATATAGTACGTTTTGTTGAATCCCTAAAGATAAGCAAACGCTGAAAGTTTCATTCAAATATCTGTACCCGTTAAAGCGTGACGCCTGGTTGAATTTTTTGGAGGTGACCTCACTTGACCAAGACTAACTCGTTGACCTTAGATGATCTGACTTCAAAAGTTTGATATAACATGCCAAATTGATGTGGGAAAAGGTATGCCAAATTTCACCGCGCTGCCGCGAGCCGTTCGTTCACTATCCGCGAACAAACCTGAAGCGGACGGTTGAAGACCCCTCCCCCGAGACGGTGCGGGTGACAATGAGATGAATTCGTAGAGGGCGGAAGATTCTTCATCATCAAGGCGTCAGCTTCCTGGAAAAAAAAATCAAACGAAAATGAAGGTGAGGAGAACTTCAGAGTAAAGACTCAAGGCAAAAAGCAATGCAATGGCTCTCTCTCTCTCTCTCTCTCTTCGCCGAGCGAATGCCTTATTGCCAAAACTACACTGATTGTCGGTCTTCTCGATCGGTCCATTGGCTTGCTAGCTATGCCAGTTTGAATGAAGCCGACTTCATTCATTCATTATTCACTTCCATACTCCAAATATTTATGCTTACTGCTACGGAATCCTTCCCGCGGCACCATGGCTGGCGTCGCAGCGCGGCACCATTACAGTTTTTCACCACGGAGGCAACGTTGTTGACCCCGGCAATCAAACGGTGCCATTTGGGGCGTCCTAAGACGGCCTAAAATGGTGTTTCGTAATGGTTCGGGACATCCATGATTGCAACCAAACCATTTACGGAGGAAAGTATATAGTTACCGAAGGCATCACAAACACAGAGGAAATCAACTAGCACCTGATTTAACCCGCGCCGTCTTTCCTGTCAAATCCTCACACCCCGTCTCGTGGGAGGGGGGGGGGGCAGTTGAAGACCCCCTCTAGAATCCAAACTAAGCATCGCACGAAAACGAAAGAGGCGTCATCGGAAAGCGCTCGACGAGTAGGGTCCAAGTCCACCCTCCAAAACAATTTTCCCCCAAAAGTGACGTCACCAGAGGGGATAGATTTTCACGACTTTTCACGACTTACATTATGTTTTTGACTCTGGGAGTTCATTTTGGGGATATATAAAAAAAAATATTTAGAATGAGAAAAGGACAGCGAAATCGATCAGGGCTATAATTTTTGGGGCACCCCAAAATAATGTTTTTTTGAAACTTCAAAATTTGGGGTTTTCAAGTTTTCTTTAATTTTCCTTTTCCAATGGGTAGATCAGACTGAGAAACAGTGTTGGAAGTCAACTTTCCCTAATACAAAATGCTTGCTTTAGCTAGAATCCTGTATTTGAACTGCAATTTGGCTAATACGCAAAACTTATATGTAGTCAAAAACGAAAAAATAAGAAAAACTCCACTCCTACGTTTTGTTGCATCCGTAAAGATAAGCAAACGCTGAAAGTTTCATTGAAAGATCCGTATCCGTTAAAGCGTGACGACTGGTTGAACTTTTTTTAGGTGACCTCACTTGACCTTGACTAACTCGTTGACCCTAAATGACCTGACCTACAAATTTTGAATCGGCATGTCAAATTGATGTGGGAAAAGGTATGCCCAATTTAGGCGCGCTGTCCCGCGGCTTTCGTCCGCTATCCGCGAAAAACCTGAGGGGGCGGTTGAAGAACCCCTGAAACGGGACGGGTTGACCGACCAATGCTATCATCTGTCATCTGCGTTCCATGGGGAAGTGGAGCCGATTTCACTGAGCACGACACGAACAACTCTCGCAACAACGCCTGGACACACCGCAACTGGGGATTGCCAACACGGAAAACTGGCCGGTACGTGCAACCAAGGAGCACAAGCAACGACAAATCGCCAATTTTAGCCGTGTTCCAGTACCAGACCCAATAGCGAAAAACATGCAAAACACCCTTTCGATCCTGAGACCCCCGTATGCGGGTGGCACATGAAGCGGAAGTTCTTGCAACAGCGGGGTTATCACTGTCATGGCAACGCTGGTGTTGCTTTAGTGTCGGTCCTTCATTGGTTCGCAAGTTATTTTGATCGGACCCAGCAAACAGGTAGTATTAAAACTTGTCATTTCCCGACGCGAAGAAGTCCATTTTGTGTGTTAATCATCTGCAGAACGGCAGGTTTTGGCAACACTCTTCTTCCATGACCATTTCTCATTTCTTTTCCATGACCATTTCAGGCAACATTTCTTGGTCATGCGTAACAAACAAACCAGACCTCAACGAAATTGTACTCGGCGGATAACCAATATGTGGGGCGTTCACATGATGTCAGCCGTCCCTCGTACCCTGCGATGTGAGTCGAACCGGGCACCAATCTCGCCGGCCTCGGCTGCTGTGAAAAAAGCAAAGTCCCCAACCGGATACTAGACCGATGAGGGTGTGGCACGAAACCGGATACTAGACCGATGAGGGTGTGGCACGAAACCGGATACTAGACCGATGAGGGTGTGGCACGAAACCGGATACTAGACCGATGAGGGTGTGGCACGAAACCGGATACTAGACCGATGAGGGTGTGGCACGAAACCGGATACTAGACGGATGAGGGTGTGGCACGAAACCGGATACTAGACCGATGAGGGTGTGGCACGAAACCGGATACTAGACGGATGAGGGTGTGGCACGAAACCGGATACTAGACCGATGAGGGTGTGGCACGAAACCGGATACTAGCGGGTGAGGGTGTGGCACGAAACCGGATACTAGACCGATGAGGGTGTGGCACGAAACCGGATACTAGACGGATGAGGGTGTGGCACGAAACCGGATACTAGACCGATGAGGGTGTGGCACGAAACCGGATACTAGACGGATGAGGGTGTGGCACGAAACCGGATACTAGACCGATGAGGGTGTGGCACGAAACCGGATACTAGACCGATGAGGGTGTGGCACGAAACCGGATACTAGACCGATGAGGGTGTGGCACGAAACCGGATACTAGACCGATGAGGGTGTGGCACGAAACTTGAGCGAGTGTGGCGCCCCCACTGCACACCCCAGGACAATGCCATCGACAACGCGCATTGTACATAAGTTATCTGACGCGTACGAAAATTGCAATCACATTGGACCCATGCTTTCACTAGAACCACACATACACCATCACAATAAATCAAGAACTCAAAAGACGACAGACAGACAGACAGACAGATACAAACGTTTATATACAGAAAATGCATAATAGAATAAAACGCCTACTACGCTTGTTTCGCTGTGTGTTGAAAGTTGTGGATGCAACATTTATAGAAAACCTGCTTTATGAAAATACTAAATCACTAAAGTCCAAATGTTTATCTGGACGAAAAACCTATTGTCGTTTTGCTCTACATTAGCGTCGGATTTGTGTCGATTGACTCCTTGGTTCGCGAGCTATGCCGATTGAAATGCCACCACCTTGAAGCACTCATTTTGCATGTATGGAAAATCCTTTCTGCTGTATTCAAGGTGGGGTCGAGTGGTCTAGGGGTAAGTTTCCCGTCTTACAATAGAAAGGTTACAACCTGTCGCTACTCTTCGCCCGCGACCAATCGGCGTGAGAGACTGGCGACGCTACATGACTGAACAGTCGATGCGTCGTAAGACCAATAACCAACCAACATGTATTCAAGGTGCCTGGTTCGATACGTGTTGGAAAATTGTTTTTCCGAAAGAAGAGCTGAAGATAAAAGCTTCCATCCCACCCACAAACAGCTCTTGATCTGGTCTGAGAATCCGAGAAAGCCAAACAAAGGAAGCAAGAAAAAGTAAAGGGTTTCCCCTTTAAACATCAAAACAAAAGTGGCAGCGATGGACACGCCAAATTGTGGGAAGTGAAGAAAAAGTAAAACGAAGCAAATAATATTGTAATGCCTCCAGTACATGGTCCCCTTACAGAAGTTGCCTATGGAAAAATCCAGCCACCTGAGTGCAGTCAGACCATACATTGCATGTCATTGGCCAGCCAACTAATGACCAGCAAACTACCGCATTAATCCTTAAAGTTTGCATGGCAGCTTAGTATATGGACTGACGTCACTTTCATCCCCTTTCAGACCTGGAAGAGGCCCACGATCGTTTGTATGGTACGGCTATACAGCAGCACGGCTATCGCGGATATACAGCAGCACGGCTATCGCAGATATACAGCAGCACGGCTATCGCGGCTATACAGCAGCACGGCTATCGCAGATATACAGCAGCACAGCTATCGCAGATATACAGCAGCACGGCTATCGCGGATATACAGCAGCACGGCTATCGCAGATATACAGCAGCACGGCTATCGCGGCTATACAGCAGCACGGCTATCGCGGATATACAGCAGCACGGCTATCGCAGATATACAGCAGCACGGCTATCGCGGCTATACAGCAGCACGGCTATACAGCAGCACGGCTATCGCGGCTGTACAGCAGCGTATCGTCATATAACACAGCTGCCCAAATATTTAAATAAGTCGTGTCTTTATCTCTCTCCCCCCCCCCTCTCTCTCTCTCTCTCTCTCTTTTTTTCTCTCTCTCTCTTTCTCTCTCTCTCTCTCTCTCTCTCTCTCTCTCTCTCCACACTCTCTCCCATGCCCCGTGTCATCATTAGTCGAGTTTGTAAGAACTACACATCGAAAGTGTTGTGGTGGGTTGGCCACGTTAGGTAGACACAGTTTTTAAATATACATAATTTAAAAGTGAATATTTAAAAACTGGTTTTTGACCGGCCGTTCCCGGGCTTCGGTTCCAAAACGTTTAAAATTGCCCAGCTTCGGTTGAACCACCATGATCCCGCCAGCCACGAACGGGTGGGTGGACGGACATTGGCGCAGACACATTCGAACGGGTGGGTGGACGGACATTGGCGCAGACACATTCGAACGGGTGGGTGGACGGACATTGGCGCAGACACATTCGAACGGGTGGGTGGACGGACATTGGCGCAGACACATTCGAACGGGTGGGTGGACGGACATTGGCGCAGACACATTCGAACGGGTGGGTGGACGGACATTGGCGCAGACACATTCGAACGGGTGGGTGGACGGACATTGGCGCAGACACATTCGAACGGGTGGGTGGACGGACATTGGCGCAGACACATTCGAACGGGTGGGTGGACGGACATTGGCGCAGACACATTCGAACGGGTGGGTGGACGGACATTGGCGCAGACACATTCGAACGGGTGGGTGGACGGACATTGGCGCAGACACATTCGAAAGACGGCCTACTTGGTGGCTGCAGGCTTAGCACTAGAGTTGTCACGTTTTATCTCTAATAACTGGTACGGGAATCGGCATGGGCACAGCAAATTCTAGTGTGGCATGGCAAAAGGAAAAGGGCAATTTTAAGGAGGAAATATATTGGTTGCTGAAGGAAATGCACAGCGGAGCTTCAAAACACTTCAGATAACGATTGAATAAGCATCCAGCAGTATCTCGCAATTTTTCCATATATCTACTTCGACATATTCCCTTTGTCATCTTGGCATCTTGAGTTGAGAATTAGGACAGATGTTAAGAATGTTGAATAAGAATGAGAATGTTAAATCCAAACTGTAATTTTGTTATGAAGGATTCGCTACTGACACGGCAGCGGCACCGCAAGAAAAAACATTGTGCCATTTTTCGATTTGTACTGCCTCGCCCCGTGCCAAAAAGTACCAACTCTAGTCGGCACACCATGGACTGGCCAGGCACACACGCAGGTGGCCGGACGTAGGCGCAGACACAGTCGGAGGTTCCCTGTAGCGGCGGCTGGGTTGGCACACCATGGACTGGCCAGGCACACACGCAGGTGGCTGGACGTAGGCGCAGACACAGTCGGAGGCTCCCTGTAACGGCGGCTGGGTTGGCACACCATGGACTGGCCAGGCACACACGCAGGTGGCCGGACGTAGGCGCAGACACAGTCGGAGGCTCCCTGTAACGGCGGCTGGGTTGGCACACCATGGACTGGCCAGGCACACACGCAGGTGGCCGGGCGTAGGCGCAGACACAGTCGGAGGCTCCCTGTAACGGCGGCTGGGTTGGCACACCATGGACTGGCCAGGCACACACGCAGGTGGCCGGACGTAGGCGCAGACACAGTCGGCAGCGACCGCTGATGCGTGGCGACGTGTTTTAGCCGGGCGGCGTTCTCATGACTGCCATATCGTCAACTCATCTGCGGCCATTCCCACCAGTCACCAGCACTGATTCCAACCGTTCTCACCGATCTATCTAATAATTTATCCAATTTCCTGTCCTAATGAACTGCGGCCGGCCCCCGTTTTTCACCTCATTATCCTGTTTACCTGCGGGTCGACTAGCCGCCTCCCACGCCAGAGCAGCTTGGTGAATGCCCGGGCGCCGCCGCTGCTGTTCTGCTAGGTACGGGTACGGGCGGCGGTGTCTCGCCGGCCAGCTGGTCGGCAGGCGACCCCAGGTGGGTGTCACCCGTGCAGCTGGTCGACAGGCGACCCCAGGCGGGTGTCACCCGTGAAGCTGGTCGACAGGCGACCCCAGGTGGGTGCCACCGGTGCAGCTGGTCGACAGGCGACCCCAGGTGGGTGCCACCGGTGCAGCTGGTCGACAGGCGACCCCAGGTGGGTGTCACCCGTGCAGCTGGTCGACAGGCGACCCCAGGTGGGTGCCACCCGTGCAGCTGGTCGACAGGCGACCCCAGGTGGGTGTCACCCGTGCAGCTGGTCGACAGGCGACCCCAGGTGGGTGTCACCCGTGCAGCCGGTCGACAGGTAACCCCAGGTGGGTGTCACCCGTGCAGCTGGTCGACAGGCGACCCCAGGTGGGTGTCACCCGTGCAGCTGGTCGACAGGCGACCCCAGGTGGGTGTCACCCTTGCAGCCGGTCGACAGGCAACCCAAAATTAAAATTGGAGTGGTGAAATGTTGCAAGGCATAACCTAGCCAATGGGTGTCCGGATTTGTATACCTTTGAGAGGACTTTGACCCCCCCCCTGCCACAGCAAATGCTTGCTTGTCCCCAACCAATTTCGGCCGGCATGTTGCCTGCATTTATTGCACCCACAATAATTTTGACAAGCAACCGCCCCTGGGTGTCGGTGGAAGTTGTAGATGTATACATGCCGGTGTAGGAACTACCATTATTTTAGTTAGGGCTGGCAGGTTCAGGTGGTTTACATATATCGTATGCTATTTTAATGGGCCACACCTATTCATGCATTCCCACATTCTTTTTCATCAGCACTGAGGCCCTGGGATGGTGAAGAGGTAAAACTGATAAAATATGCGCTGCAAGTTGTCTCGATGCTACGAAACCCACGAAGCCCACGTAGCCAGTTATGATACGATGCTACTTGCAACGATACTGGTGACCTTTTCTGGGCGCACCTTCCGATACATTTTATGTCACCTTCCGATCATTCAGCATTTTCTGTCATCTTCCGATCCGATACACCTTCCGATAAGTTTTGCAATTATATATTTTCTGGCCGCATCACAACAGAAGTCCAGGCGGCAACAAACTTTTTCATGCCCTTTAGCCAAATCCTGCGCCCGCCGCTGGCAATAGTATCTGAGAGAGAGAGAAAGAGAGAGAGAGAGAGAGAGAGAGAGAGAGAGAGAGAGAGAGAGAGAGAGAGAGAGAGAGAGAGAGAGAGAGAAAGAGAGAGAGAGAGAAAGAAATAAATAAAGAAAGAAAGAGATAGAGAGAGGGGAGGGAGAGTGACAGGGGCCGGGGCTTGGGCAGCGGCAGGGGCAGGGCAAATGGAAAGAACAGGGGCAGGGGTGGAGGCGGATGGGAGTTCTCACCAGGGCGGCCGTCGGTCCCCAGCGGCCGCCCAGCGGTCCCCAGCAGTGTGGCAGGAGTTGTGGCCGCGTGGGAGGGCTCACCAGGGCGGTCGTCAGTCCCCAGCGGTCCCCAGACGTGTGGCAGGAGTTGTGGCCGCGTGTGAGGGCTCACCAGGGCGGTCGTCAGTCCCCAGCGGTCCCCAGACGTGTGGTAGGAGTTGTGGCCGCGTGGGAGGGCTCACCAGGGCGGTCGTCAGTCCCCAGCGGTCCCCAGACGTGTGGCAGGAGTTGTGGCCGCGTGGGAGGGCTCACCAGGGCGGTCGTCAGTCCCCAGCGGTCCCCAGACGTGTGGGGAGTTGTGGGGGGGGCGCACCCAGCGGTCCGACGTGTGAGGGCCGCGTGGGGGCTCACCAGGAGCGGTCGTCAGTCCCCAGCGGTCCCCAGACGTGTGGCAGGAGTTGTGGCCGCGTGGGAGGGCTCACCAGGGCGGTCGTCAGTACCCAGCGGTCTCCAGCCGTGTGACTCGTCGCTTACGCTAATTAGTGCTTAGGGAGGGTTAAACGACGACACGATACTTCCTGCGATCAGCCGTATCGCCAAACCAAATCAGACAACATCGCCTAACGAGCCTGATGACTGTTCACAGCAACCGGACATTACTCTGACCGCATTCGGTCACTCGTTCGATCGAGTCGGTCACTTTCTTGACCATAGTCGGTCAGTCTCATCCACTCGCTACGTCACAATGAAGAACTGTGACCCACGCGGTGAACTGCGTGTTAACATTGGATATTGATGTGTGTATTTAGGGAGAATGGCCAATGCACGGCGATGTTGAGATGCTAGAAGCTAAATATGATGCAGCACGTGCTACAGTCAAACGCTGCGATCAGGTGATGCGGCTGGATAGTGCGGGCAAATGATGGCGAAAGAGGCGGTTCTCTATAGGGATTGAATAGCGTGAAATTCTGATTTTTTGGGGTTTCTCCTGCTTTTAATTTGACGGCTTTTCACACTTACTATATTTTTTATCAGCCATAGATAAAAAAGGTCTCTTGGAGACCTGAGCTAATCTTATCGCTACAAAAGTATATCTATTTTCATAGAAAATTACTGGATTTGTCAGTGTCGCATGCAAGAAACTAACTGAGAACAGTGGCGTAGAAGGGGGGGGGGGGCGAAAGGGCTAACCGCCACTGGAGGATCTGAAGGGGCCTTCAAGCCCCTTCAGAATTCAGCCCCTTCTACTGAACAGTGCAGGGGGCCGGCAAGGGCCCCCTAGGCCGACTTGAAAGAGCCTCTCAACCATCGAAAGGAGCCCCGGGTTGACATAAATGGCTACGGACCAATGAAGAAGGCCCCGAGTCAACGGAGAGTGCCCTCTGGAATATGCTGAGGGTCTTTTGACTGGGTTAACGTGAAGAGCTAGTTCGACGGTGGGTTCCAGATCGTTTGAAGGGTTCCGGGCTGACGGAAAGGGCCCCGAGCCAATATGAAGGGCCCCTGGACTGATGGCGGGCCCAAGTCGAAGAAAAGACCCCTGACCTGATAGATAGGGTCTAAGGGTTTGAAAAATGGGCCTCTGGGTTGCCGAAAAAAGGTCCTGAATTGTCAAAGAGGACCTCTGAGACGACGGAGGGGCAAATGTTTCTGGAGGGGACCTCGGGCCGTTATAAAGGGCCATTGGGCCGGCGGATTTGGCCCAAGCCATGCAAAGGCCCTTGACCTGAAGGAGAGGGCTCACATATTTGAAAGGGGGTCTCTGGCCTGGCACTAAGGAGTTTCTGGATCACTAAGGAGGGCCCTTAGCCGCGGGAACACCCTGAGCTGTCGGAGAGGGCTCAGAGCCCCTGGGTCGGTGAGGGCCGACACCGCGTAGGGGTCCTTTGCGGGATGGATGAGGCCCAACATTTTGACAAAGGGGATTCCAGTCGGGCGGATAGTGTCCTGAGCCGTGAAAGAGGGTCCCTAAGCCGACGGAGGGTGCCTGGGTCGGACGTGCAGGGTCGCTGGGTCGGTTTTGGCTCACACTGATCGAGACTGGTTCAAAGCTAACAGCGGGCCTCAGGCCGACTAAGAGGGCCCGAGCTACGGAGACGACCCGGACCGAAGCGGTAGGGCTCCCGGTGCTACGTAAGTGCTCTAAGCCCATGGAGGGGCCCCGAGCTGTGGCATAGCGGTGGTGTTTCCAAAGGGTGAAGGGGTACTCCAGAGTCCGATGGGGCTCTCCAAGTGACGGCCCTAAGCGCAGAAATATAACCAAGGACAATTTATAACGAACCTAACAGCTTGTGTAGAAATAGCCCTTTAAACATAAAGACGTCTACCCTGAAGACTGGCAGGGACCGTAAAGACAAGAGGTGGTCCACCCAAACTTGGAATGCCCATGCCACCTGGAAAGGGGAGTAGTCGCAGCCGGAACGGGCCCCTAACAGCTGAAGAAAAAAACAGAGCAGAAGGCTGGGATGCTCATGGGGTTTGAATGGGCCTCTGAAGGATGAACAGGACCCCTAAGAGCTTGAAGAGGACTACGTATAACCCGCATCAGAGCTGAAATTTCATGCGATAAGAACTGGACGGAGCTATTAGGCACTATGCCGGGATGCGAAAAGCAGGAGAGGACACTGAGGGTTGAAGAGGATCTCTAAGAGTTAGAGATGGTTCAACTTGGATTCCCCTGTGGTTGAAAGCGGCCCGTAATGGGTCCCCTGAGAGATTGCAAAAACTACAGAAACATTTCACTTTGTGTAACTTCTGAAAGCCACCATTTCGAACGCAAGAACCTTAAGTGCATCTAACTTAAAATTAACTCATTATAATTAGAACTCAAAACTACAATATATAAGAAAACGCAAAATATTCAGAAATCCCACTCTCTGCACCTTTCTCTAGACGCTAATAGTGTGAAAAGCAGAATCGGGTTTATGGCTCACGACCAAACCTATCACACTGGCAGGCCCCCACTGCACGACAGGCTCCCACTGCACGGCAGGCCCCCACTGCACGGCAGGCTCCCACTGCACGGCAGGCCCCCACTGCACGGCAGGCTCCCACTGCACGGCAGGCCCCCACTGCACGGCAGGCCCCACTGCACGGCAGGCTCCCACTGCACGGCAGGCCCCCACTGCACGGCAGGCTCCCACTGCACAGCAGGCCCCTACTGCACAGCAGGCCCCTACTGCACGGCAGGCCCCCACTGCACGGCAGGCCCCCACTGCACGGCAGGCCCCCACTGCACGGCAGGCTCCCACTGTATGGCAGGCCCCCACTGCACGGCAGACTCCCACTGCACGGCAGGCTCCCATTGTATGGCAGGCCCCCACTGTATGGCAGGCCCCCACTGTATGGCAGGCTCCCACTGCACGGCAGGATCCCACTGTATGGCAGGCCCCCACTGTATGGCAGGCCCCCACTGCACGGCAGGCTCCCACTGTATGGCAGGCCCCCACTGTATGGCAGGCCCCCACTGCACGGCAGGCTCCCACTGCACGACAGGCCCCCACTGCATGGCAGACTCCCACTGCACGGCAGGCTCCCATTGTATGGCAGGCTCCCACTGTATGGCAGGCCCCCACTGTATGGCAGGCCCCCACTGTATGGCAGGCCCCCACTGCACGGCAGGCTCCCACTGCACGGCAGGCCCCCACTGCACGGCAGGCCCCCACTGCACGGCAGGCTCCCACTGCACGGCAGGCCCCCACTGCACGGCAGGCCCCCACTGCACGGCAGGCTCCCACTGCACGGCAGGCTCCCACTGCACGGCAGACTCCCAATGCTTGGCAGGCTCCCATTGTATGACAGGCTCCCACTGTATGGCAGGATCCTACTGCACAGCAGGCCCCAACTGCACGGCAGGATCCCACTGTATGGCAGTCCCCCACTATATGGCAGGCTCCCACTGTATGGCAGGCTCCCACTGTATGGCAGGCCCCACTGTATGGCAGGTCCCCACTGTATGGCAGGCTCCAATTGTGTGGCAGGCCCCCACTGTATGGCAGGCCCACAATGTATGGCAGGCTCCCATTGTATGGCAGGCTCCCACTGCATGGCGGGCTCCCACTGCAGGGCAGGCTCCCACTGTATGGCAGGCCCCCACTGTATGGCAGGTTCCCACTGTATGGCAGGCCCCCAATGCACGACAGGCTCCCACTGCACAGCAGGCCCCCACTGCACGGCAGGATCCCACTGTATGGCAGACTCCCACTGTATAGCAGGCCCCACTGTATGGCAGGTCCACACTGTATGGCAGGCTCCCATTGTGTGGCAGGCCCCACTGTATGGCAGGCCCCCACTGTATGGCAGGCCCCCACTGCACGGCAGGCTCCCACTGCACGGCAGGCCCCCACTGCATGGCAGGCTCCCACTGCACGGCAGGCTCCCACTGCACGGCAGGCCCCCACTGCACGGCAGGCCCTCACTGCACGGCAGGCTCCCACTGCACGGCAGGCTCCCACTGCACGGCAGACTCCCAATGCTTGGCAGGCTCCCACTGCATGGCAGGCCCCCACTGTATGGTAGGCTCCCACTGTATGGCAGGATCCTACTGCACGGCAGGCCCCCACTGCACGGCAGGATCCCACTGTATGGCAGGCCCCCAATGCACGACAGGCTCCCACTGCACAGCAGGCCCCCACTGCACGGCAGGATCCCACTGTATGGCAGGCTCCCACTGTATAGCAGGCCCCACTGTATGGCAGGTCCACACTGTATGGCAGGCTCCCATTGTGTGGCAGGCCCCCACTGTATGGCAGGCCCCCACTGTATGGCAGGCCCCCACTGCACGGCAGGCTCCCACTGCATGGCAGACTCCCACTGCACGGCAGGCTCCCATTGTATGGCAGTCTCCCACTGTATGGCAGGCTCCCATTGTATGGCAGGCTCCCACTGTATGGCAGGCCCCCACTGCACGGCAGGCTCCCACTGCACGGCAGGCCCCCACTGCACGGCAGGCTCCCACTGCACGGCAGGCTCCCACTGCACGGCAGGCCCCCACTGCACGGCAGGCCCCCACTGCACGGCAGGCTCCCACTGCACGGCAGGCTCCCACTGCACGGCAGACTCCCAATGCTTGGCAGGCTCCCATTGTATGACAGGCTCCCACTGTATGGCAGGATCCTACTGCACAGCAGGCCCCAACTGCACGGCAGGATCCCACTGTATGGCAGGCCCCCACTATATGGCAGGCTCCCACTGTATGGCAGGCTCCCACTGTATGGCAGGCCCCACTGTATGGCAGGCCCCCACTGTATGGCAGGCTCCCATTGTATGGCAGGCCCCCACTGTATGGCAGGCCCACAATGTATGGCAGGCTCCCACTGTATGGCAGGCTCCCACTGCATGGCGGGCTCCCACTGCAGGGTAGGCTCCCACTGTATGGCAGGCCCCCACTGTATGGCAGGCTCCCACTGTATGGCAGGCTCCCACTGCATGGCAGGCCCCCACTGTATGGTAGGCTCCCACTGTATGGCAGGATCCTACTGCACGGCAGGCCCCCACTGCACGGCAGGATTCCACTGTATGGCAGGCCCCCAATGCACGACAGGCTCCCACTGCACAGCAGGCCCCCACTGCACGGCAGGATCCCACTGTATGGCAGGCTCCCACTGTATAGCAGGCCCCACTGTATGGCAGGTCCACACTGTATGGCAGGCTCCCATTGTGTGGCAGGCCCCCACTGTATGGCAGGCTCCCACTGTATGGCAGGATCCCACTGTATGGCAGGCCCCCACTGTATGGTAGGCTCCCACTGTATGGCAGGATCCTACTGCACGGCAGGCCCCCACTGCACGGCAGGCCCCCAATGCACGACAGGCTCCCACTGCACAGCAGGCCCCCACTGCACAGCAGGCCCCAACTGCACGGCAGGATCCCACTGTATGGCAGGCCCCCACTGTATGGCAGGCTCCCACTGTATGACAGGCCCCCACTGTACGGCAGGCTGCCACTGTATGGCAGGCCCCCACCCCACTGTATGGCAGGCTCCCATTGTATGGCAGGCTCCCACTGCACGGCAGGCTCCCACTGTATGGCAGGCCCCCACTGTACGGCAGGCTGCCACTGTATGACAGGCCCCCACCCCACTGTATGGCAGGCTCCCATTGTATGGCAGGCTCCCACTGCACGGCAGGCTCCCACTGCACGGCAGATGCCGATGGTCGACGGAAAAGGTGTAGCCGGTGCATGGCATCAAGTGATGCAAGCAAAGGCATCTTAACTAGCCCCCGGTGATAACTAGGCCGAAAAGCTGAAGATGAAAATAAAATGACATGGGTGGTACTACCTGATTCCAGGGGTATACATAAGCCACTCTGGCTATAAAATTGTTTCATTGGTTTAAATAAAGTGCCCGCCATGAATAAATCGCATTTAACGATCAGTTGGGAACACATGGGGCAGAAGGCCAGGAATGGAGTACGTCAAAATGACTTTACAGTAGAGATGTATCCTGACCATATAACGCATATATTTATACTGATTGAGGAACCATTTCCTAAGGCATCTGAAAGCAGGCATCTAAGGTATCTGAAATATCTGCGTTCAGGAAACAACCGTTTACTTAAAATTTACAACCGTTAAACAACCGTTAAAATAATTTAATTTGGCGCATGTGTGACATTGGCTGTAAATAGTCGGAAGCAAACAAACGCTGTACATTTGGCGAGGGGGCAGATTTTACGGCTTTCAAGCGGCGCTTTGCCGCGTGTTTTCGATCATTTTCCTTTTTTTATTTATTCACTTTTTCTATGGAACGTTTCAAAACTTTGGAGCAGAACGTACGCCGTAGAAGGGCCCCAGACTGCAGGACTGTGACAACTGGGACGGCCCTGTCTTCTACCAAATCTGGCTGAAGAATCAGAGACTGCAGAAAGTTCATGATCAGCATAAGAAAGACAAGGCAGAGTAGTTCAGGTACAAGTCTCTGGATGCCGTGAAAAAGGTGCTTCAGGAGAATGGCGAGATTGTCAGTCCCGGCAGTGACAGTGGTGAGGATGCCCCAGAGAAACAAGAGGACACTCTGCTGGATGAAGCAGAGGGAGAAGCTGAGGTGGAGTCAGAGCCTCCCAAGAAGAAAAAGAAAACATTCCGGCAAGCCGAGGCCTCAGGCCACGCTCCTCTTCCTGAAAAGTTCATGCACATAAGGGAGTCGGAGAGAAAGGTGAAGGGCAGCTTCTACAGATCATGCGGAAATATATCTGGCCTCGGTCTGTCAATTCCTGAAGCTGCTGGAGCCGTGGTGGTAGTTGCCAACACCATGTTTGGAATGAACTGGAAAATTTCAAATGAGAATGAAAACGCATTTGATGCAGACACCGCCCCCACAGATAGAAACATCAGAACCACCTTCCACCTGCAGGATGTGGAGGGGATGGCCAGGGAGGTAGACGAGGTCATGAAGGGGAAGTAGGAGGGCAGGGTCATCACTCATTCCTCGGGCAGCACCACCAAGAAAACGGTCGGGCAGTTCATTGTCCAGGGACTGCACGTGAGCCAGAGCTGTCCTCTGCACATTCCAATCCTTCCAATCTACGAAGAAAAGGCTGAGGATGTCGCCATGCAGGTTGACATGGGCATGGAGGTCATGGCGGTGTGCAAAGGCATAACATCTACAGAGGTGTGCAAGGAGGTGGACACGCATATGGCCGACAGTACTGAACACAAGCGGATTTCCTCACTGATGGCAGAGATACACAGTCTGGAGACCAAAGTGGGCCAAAAATTTTGCGGCACACACACCACCCTGGGATTCGCTGGTGGAATGAACAAGGTCATGAGGCTGGTGGAGTCAAACATGAAGACGGAGCAAATAATGAATGGTTGTATGGTGGATCTAGACTATGACACCAAGAACTCCCGTCTGGCAGGGTAGGCTCTCGACATGATCCTGCGTTTGGTCGCTCAAGAATACAGTCACAAACCATGGAACCGGAACAACGAGTACATGGCCTTCCTGAAGGAGAGGGAACTGGAGGGGAACTTGTTCCGCTACAAGGACGCCAGTCCTTGTAGCGGAACAAGTTTTGCTGCCTGTCCAAGCCCGCGGCCATCGCCATCTACAACTTCGACAACATCAGCGACTTCCTGGCGCAGTTCCCGGACATCAACAACATACTGGCCTGTCTGGTTAGGGAGGCCATGTACTTGCCTTACCTGAAGGCTGTCCCAGTGGTATGGGCCACCCTCGGCCTGCACCTGGTGGAGCCCTTTTACGCCATCACTATCCAGGAGGGGGCCACCCACAGCAGCCTCACCGCGTTCTACAAGGAACTTTACAGCAGCATGGCAAGACCTGTGGACATGGAGTTTTTCAGCTGTTCCAGGCCTATGCTGGATGGGGTAGGGCAGGACCTGTTCACCGGCGTCAAGAGAACTACGGCCAGTAGGTGGTGGAGACCGTGGTCGGCAAGGCAGTGCAGCACATGGAGGAGATGATCAAGCTGACAAACCTCATCATGGCAGAGCTGAGGGTTGTGCTGGCCAGGCAGCGAAGGGATTATGGCATAGATCAGGAAGCCTTCCCCCTCAGTTTCCCATCCGGGAGCAGGCAGTCAACATAGATGACACTCCAGTCCATAACATTGGAATGGAGAGGATCTGTGGTAAGGTGGATCACAGGCTGGAGAAGCTCAAGAACCTGAACGCAGTGAGCAGGCCCATCATACTCCAGAAGATCCAGGCCCTGAGAGAAGGCAAGCCGGACGACTTCCGAAGCTACTAGGAGATGGAGGATTCCAAGGAACTGAAGCTCATGTGGAGCGAGAAGATGAAGAGGAATCAGGAGAAGGGACCTGGTGAGAATCAGGAGCTAGCCAAGAGGAAGGAAGAGAGGAGACCGGACATCCTGGGCTTCCTCAAGTCCAAGGGTAGACCTTTCACTGACGTCAGTGAAGTGCATACGTATCTGGCCAGGGATGATCTGGAGGACAAGGAGAATGTGAAGAGGATGAAGTCCGAGATGCTGTTTGCCAGGGACAGCTCCACCCTCCTCCCCAAGATACATCCTCTCTTCAAGGCACAAATCACCGTTCCTGAGACAGGAAGAGAAGACAGAAGACCGCTGTTGAGTACCGCTGATGTCAATACTGGGGAAGAGGAGCAACAGGGCAACGATCCAGTACACCAGCTTCCAGGGGACCCTGCAGAAGATAGTGAGGGGGAGGGGACGTGAAGAGGATGGCCAGAAACTAAGTGTATGACAACCTCTGTATGTCCGTTTATTACTTTTGTGAAGATACATTGTTCTGGATCCGTCGTTTGTGTCCAGCCATGGTAGGTGCTGGCCGGCAGATGGGCGGACAATTTAAATTCGCGATACCTGAATGGCGGGACCTCTTTCTCTGCTAGAACCCAGCGGTTAGGCTCAAATTTTTTTTATATGTTGGGTGCATAAGCCAAGTTTACTCACGTCTCGTAATATTACCCTTCCAATTTACCGCCGGGGGATATTTTAACAAAATTACTTTTTCCATCGCAAACCGCAATCGTGAATAATGTTCAAATACACCGTTTCGTCCTTGCACCCTTCCACTGGGTGCATGTCGGACCTGCAATAGAATTGGCTGCACTGTTGAGATTATATTCTTTTGGGTTCACAGGTGTGTTTGTTTTGTGTCGATCAGTCGAGTGGTTATCGATATCTGATGCGCACATTCGAGCCGTCCGACGAACCGATATTTATTCAAAACCGACACAAAATACGTGGTTTCCTGTCTACGAGCCGTTGGAGCGGCTCGATTTGGGAGTTGGATCAGTTGGAGCGGCTCGATTGCCCCTTCCGTGCTAAATACAGGTAATCGATCGCTGTGAAACCATCATCAAATAGTAGGGAACATTGTGTGTTTTCATGTGGTTTCGTGCCTGACCCAATAGACAGCAGGTGAGCACCATCAAACGTCGAAACATGCTTCTGACATTTTCTGTCAAATAATTCTCAAGCCTAAACCAATGAAGGCTCGAACAAATTCCCAGCTCGTGCCACGTTAAATGTACTGCCTGGGTTTATTGTCAACCGATCCCAGAAAACACCACCGTCGTGCCTATCACTGATCGACCAGCACCCATCGTGGGACATATTTCCCGCACTGTTCCCGATTTACAGCCTCAGCCTATGAGTGACTTCATCACGTGGCCCACTTAGCTCACGTGGAACTCACGTATCTGACCTGCGTACACCTCGTGAAGGGCCTGCCTCCCATTTCTTGTTGCAATTTTCACACTATTATCGTATTTGGTGTGCCTCTAGCAGCCGTTTGAGCTCCTCGCTGTCTCAGCCAATGGGCGACACTTGCACATGCACATGCAGACTCGGTCACGTGCGGGGCCGGCCGGCTAATTGTCATATTGGAATATTGGCATTCTTGACATATTTGGTTTGCAACCCGCCCCCCCCCCCCCTGCGCCAATTGAAATATTCAACTGTACTTAGTATATGGCGGACATATGCAAGTGCCACGTAGCACCCATCACTTTTTGGTGTGCAAGTTTGTCTCTGTCTCTGTCTCTGTCTCTGTCTCTGTCTCTGTCTCTGTCTCTGTCTCTGTCTCTGTCTCTGTCTCTGTCTCTGTCTCTGTCTCTGTCTCTGTCTCTGTCTCTGTCTCTGTCTCTGTCTCTGTCTCTGTCTCTGTCTCTGTCTCTGTCTCTGTCTCTGTCTCTGTCTCTGTCTCTGTCTCTGTCTCTGTCTCTGTCTCTGTCTCTGTCTCTCTGTCTCTGTCTCTGTCTCTGTCTCCGTCTCTGTCTCTGTCTCTGTCTCTGTCTCTGTCTCTGTCTCTGTCTCTGTCTCTGTCTCTGTCTCTGTCTCTGTCTCCGTCTCCGTCTCCGTCTCTGTCTCTGTCTCTGTCTCTGTCTCCGTCTTCTCTGTCTCCGTCTCGTCTCCGTCTCCGTCTCCGTCTCCGTCTCCGTCTCCGTCTCCGTCTCCGTCTCCGTCTCCGTCTCCGTCTCCGTCTCCGTCTCCGTCTCCGTCTCCGTCTCCGTCTCCGTCTCCGTCTCTGTCTCCGTCTCCGTCTCTGTCTCTGTCTCTGTCTCTGTCTCTGTCTCCTCTCGTCTCTCTCTGTCTCTCTCTCTGTCTCTCTCTCTCTCTCTCTCTCTCTTCTCTCTCTCTCTCTCTCTCTCTCTCTCTCTCTCTCTCTCTCTCTCTCTCTGTCTCTCTCTCTCTCTCTCAAGGTGGTGACGTCAGCCAGGTAGTGTTGGGGCAGGTGTGGACAAGGTGGTGACGTCAGCCAGGTAGTGTTGGGGCAGGTGTGGACAAGGTGGTGACGTCAGCCAGGTAGTGTTTGGGCAGGTGTGGACAAGGTGGTGACGTCAGCCAGGTAGTGTTGGGGCAGTGGGAGAGGGAGGGTGGCCAACCGGGGCCGTGGGTCCAGGCACCAGACACCTAAGTATCGGCGAGACCACACAAATGTGCCTGTGATGTTCATACCTGCCATTAGTGTCACAAGCGTTGTTGGAAGCGATTTCAAATCAGCATAGCAGGGGCTTGGAAGACATTTGACAGCGTTGTATCCACCAGCCCGGGAGTTAGCCTGTGTGCAGTGTGTAGTAGCTGCCGAATATCTTAATTAACCCCTTTCGCTTTCACTGGCCTCGTGAACATCGACTATGAAGTTCGAAGACTGTCGCATGCCATTTCGAGCAAGACGTACTAAATTATAAAAAAATGACCAAATAAATGCAACCGTAAGTTTGCCGTAGGTGTGCTTTGTACGATGATGATTTTCGATCGACATTTCAGAGCTGGTCGGAGTCAATGAGACATAATAGGTTCACTGGGTGCTTTCACGAGGCGCCATTCACAGCCCAATAGACGCCAGGTCAATACTGCCAAGTGTCAAAACATGCGACGCACTTTTTGCAGTGTTCCTCTCGCCGTGTTAAAGTAATGTCGTTTGTCCACATGTCTAGCTCGTGCCACGTGGTCCCCCGCCGACGTCAAGGTGGCGACACGTGCTAAACATGTCGTCACACACGTTTAAAAGCATTGTATCCGGCTGGACAATAAAAGTATATGCAATCTTTTGCAAAACATGGTTGAGAAGTATTTCACAATGATCATGGCAAATGGAGGGGCGGTGTAAGGAAAAGGACATAACCAATACAACCTATGTGGAAATATAATGCATGCAATGTTTGATTGGTGTTTCATCGTGATAGCCGTTGTCGTTTCATCGTCGCATCGTGATTGCCAAATATGAATACATTTACCTAAAATTCTTATTAAGCACCATTAAGTGCTTAAAACATTTTTGAGAGATGGATGTGGAGAAGGCGTCACGGAGTTTATTTTGCGCTATGTTGCGATAGCATCAAACGATATTCTTCAAATATCTTATCATCTCCCACACATCAGACGATATGTTTGCAGGTTCTCTGGAGTAGCATCATCCCTCCAGGCAATGCTCAGGCGAAGATTACAGCGCACCCATAGGGCTAACTAATATGAGAATTTGTCTTCAACTTACGATGGCTGGTGTTGTTTGATGCTGGCAGCACCTACCCCATTGGTCTGCCATAAGACAAGATTCCCGTCAAGCATTCTTACATCATTGGTTAATCGCAATGCCCATTCATAGCTGATCATGCGAGCTTCTCAATGATACACTCCAAACTCCAAAAACCTATGTTCAGTCTCAAGGATGATATACCGCCACTGATCTCCAAAACTGGGTATAATCTCAAGGATAACACGCCACCACCGATCTCCAAAAGCTGGGTGCATTCTCAGGGATGATATACCGCTGCCGATCTCCAAAACTGAGTACAGTCTCAAGGATGACATGCTACCACCGATCTCAAAAAGCTGGGTGCAGTCTCAAGGATGATATTCCGCCACTGGTCTCCAAAAACTGGATGCAGTCTCAGGGATGATGTACTGCCACTGATCTCCAAAAGCTGGGTTCAGTCTCAAGGATGATATACCGCCACCGATCTCCAAAAACTGAGTACAGTCTCAAGGACTATATGCCGCCACCGATGTCCAAAAACTGAGTACGGTTTCAAGGACTATATGCCGCCACCGATCTGAAAGAGCACTGGGTACAGTCTCAGGGTTGACACACCGCCGCCGATCTCCAACGGTGGGATACAGTCTGAAGTCGGGGCGCGAGCAGCACACCGTAGCGGTGCATTCACAGCGTGTTTCATTAGCATGATCTGGGTCCCCTGACCAGTACTTCATCAGCCGGTGAACTGCAATCGATGACTGTTGTTTCGTGTTATGTGACTGCTGACGAAGCACCGGAAAAGTCAGATTTTCTTTTTTTTCTCACGAGGTCGCGTCCATTGTTTGTGTTTACTGGAGATGTCTCGCTGGTGGGAGCGGTTGTTCGGCGGCTTGGCTAATCCGACCGTATTAGCTGTGCTGTGAGAACGTTCGTCATGACAGACCGGATGGTGGCCGGGAACGGCCAGGCGTGCAAAACTGACTCAACACAACCGTCCAGTTGTACCACTGGACATACACATCACCGGCATCTCCGCTGCACCGCTACAGGCAGTTTAGCATGCAGTGAGATACTGGCATCGGATATACGTATCACCAGCATCTCTGCTGAGGCGCCTGAGAGCTTGCCATATAGTGAGATATATGCAGCACATTCATATATCACCTCAAATTCCACTGAAGCGCCACAGGAAGCGTGACATACGGTGGGATATGCTGATGCTCAGTCCGGCCATCGCGTAGTTAGTCATTTATGCTTTAGGGTGCACCGGCGAAATATGAAGATTATGGCCGCAATAACAGGAATGGAGTATAGAGGGATCATTTTCCATTTTTGAAAGTTATTCCATTAATCCTTTAGGAATTACATGGAGAATATGCCCAAAAATGGCTTCCCAACCTCCTTCGCATGTTCGTACGTCCTGGTGATCCAGCACGTTTCCCCTTTGTTGTCAGAGTACAGGCAGGAAGATTCATGTTGGATAGGTTCCCACCCAGATTGATCCTGAGCCGACATAAAAATATTTATATAAGTTTAGTCTAATATTCGGCACATGTCTATCGAAGTATGCCCTTGCAACCCTGATATAACGCGTACAACGCTGGGCATGACGCATGCAACTCTGGGCATGACGCATACAGCTCTGAGCATGACGCTCCAAAAAACACGAATCGTGACAGTATATTGAGTGCGATTGTCAGAAAAAGACAAAGTATTTTCAGCAATGCATTGTACCCGGATGGAGTGAACCTGTTGGAACGCGACCGCAACGTTCACCATGTCAGGGCGACATGCACCGTGGATGAATGATTGCAGAATGATTCACGCCTCATGCTTCGTAGTAAATGGCACCTTGTTGCGATGGCCACGGAGATGAGATGCCGTCATGCTTCTTATTGGTTGGTTATGGCCAATTGGTGTACTATTTGGTGCAAACATTAAATCCAACAATTGACAACAACATTTCACATGTTGCAAGAGCAGGCTCGTAGTTTTGTACTTCAAATAAGGGACTGAAAGCGAGTTCTAGTAAAAAATATGTTTATTTACTTACCATCTTTGGGCTTTGAAAGATATGATCAGATTACAGACGTTCTGTTCGCTATCACCCATGCTCTTTCAGGAAACAATTTGAATTACATTTTCTAATGCTCTTAAAATGATGCTGAAAATAATATCACTGTAACACAAACCTCCTCGAAATATACGTTGCATAATCGGTTTTGCAATGCCAATTCTGCCTTTAGCAATAGCGACTTGTCGAACACGCTCCAGCAATGCATCTATAGCAGTGCTCTATAACCGTGCTCGAGATTTACCGTGTGTTAAGCGAGGACTGAGTTCTGTTAAGCTGCCGATCGTCAATTTTCAGACATGGAATTTGATTTTTTCGCATGTTTTGTTGATGTTTACAATTATCACTCAAAAATGCGAAGTTGAAAATCTAAATTTGTATTTTACTCCACCACTTTGCCACATTTTAGCAATACTCCTCACTCTATGCTACATGTCGTAATTGGCATGATTTTGTAAGATAGCAGAAAAGCATGGTGTACCAAATGGGACCTTAGAGATACCTTCTCTCTTCAAGATATGCTAAGGCTGTGTTTTAAGCAAGATTAATGACGACGAAAGTTCAGTTGGCAAATTTGCCAAATATTGGTTTGGAAACTAGCGGGAAGTATCATTCATAATTATTTCCATTTTGTATCGCAAATCGAAAAAAGAGATAAAGATAACAGAATGCATGTATTCAATCATCATAACCACATCACACGTCAGTACACTACGACATTTTTGTTCTGTCTGAAGCATATCGCTAAGCCGGTATTGATACCCATTCTCTTCACTTGAAATGTCACGTTCTCAACTACTGTCACGCTTCTATTCGGTCATGTTTTCCTTGGGAATCTGAGAATGTAATTTCAGTCGAACTTACCATTGATCTCATCTGAAGCGATGGTCCCAATTCAGTAAGCCCTCATATCGTGGTGTGTGGAGTTTATTTTATTTCCAGTATATTAATATGGGTTCACAAAAACTGCGGAGCGACCAGTCTGGGACAGCTCTGAACAGACTGGTCCGCCAGAACATAACGTGGAACCGTCCACCGTACCCTAATTGTGGATACCAGTGCGATGACTCGGTATTCTGGCGTCCTAGATCAGCCACTAGTCACGCACTCTGCTCGTTGAAGCTCAGACGATGGCCGCAGTACGGTCGGATTACCGTCGGCACGGACTAGATCAGGGCACCATGTGTTGCGCACCGTGACCACCCTCCAGCCTACCGCAATGGCCGCTGGCCGCCCTCTGCCCACCGCTCGGCCCCTAATAACTATGTCATTGGGGAAAACATAATGTAATCGCAACTCGAATCAGTTACGGATTCCAGCACGACGGCGGATGCGGTCATAAACGCTCATCTGACGCTACTTGTTTTCGTGCCGATTGTAATGAGCGCGCACGCACACGATAATAAACTGTGTGGGGTCGTGATACGCAGCAGGTCTGCGTGCCGAGTGGCCGCTCAGATGATACACATTGTTCAGAGGCGGGAAAGAATGCGGCCATCGCACTACGCCGCCGTAATTTCCGGCAATAAACACTGACGTAATTTGTGTAATCTGCGCCAAGAGGAGAATTGCGCCACTAGCTTTTGATTGGCAGCATGGATTAGACGGGAACCCATGCTGTCAGCCATGCCGATGACTTGAAATGCTAGATTTCACGAAGCCACATTTTCAGCACGAGGACAATGGGTCGGACTTTCACCATCATAGATTGTTTCTTCTTAGTTATTAATGGGGCATTGCACAGTCTATTTTACACACGCTTTCCTCTCGTCGATTTACATTTGATGCCTACATCAATTAATTCGTTGTCGCTTTAAAAAATCTGTAAATTGGTATGTCTCAGATTCGGCGCGAAATACGGATGAAAATGCGCCGGCGTAGAACAGGAGATTATCTATGTTTGTGGTGCTTACGTCCAATCACATGTAATCAATTTAGAAACTACTTCATAACTGAATCCATAAGTTTCAGAAAAAGTATGATTGAGACTTAGGCAAATGGAAGAACATCTGCCGCGGTTTTTGCAGCTTTTCCATTGGCTATATTTTTCCGTCTGACAATTAATTTTAAATTGCACACATTGAAGGACCCCGTGAGATGCCTTGTGAAATCTGGCAAAGAAAACGTTTGAACTCGAGAAATACGCAGCCGCCACGCCAAACGCCAACCTAACTGGTAGCCATCGCGTGAGAAGAAATATACGACCTTCAGTATACCAGGAGGTGCTGAGTTTACATCAAAAGTAACGTTAGGGATTATACTATATTACTCAACGATGACTCTTTTCCTGGAAAACGGATACACAACACATCGGGTACACTCCGGCGACCAGAGCCTAAGCCAGTTAACACCTGACCAAGGCGTTCGGTGTGCTATAGCCAGGAGCGTCGCCACCGGGGGGGGGGCAGCGGGGGAAATCTTCTCCCCTGACGTGAGACTGGGGGGGGGGGGCGTCGCCCCCTGAAATTTGAGGAGGCCCCTATCCGGAAATGCACAGGAAAAAGGTGAGGAAGGAGGCCGACGGTACAGAAAATCGAGCTGTCAAAGAGGTCCCAAGACTGACAACGAAGCCCCAGGAAAAATTATCAGGTCCCTATGAGAGACGTCCCTATAAAGTCCCTATAAGAGCAGAGATTGGGAGGAGGTTTGGGAGGAAATTCTCCACAGAAAGGGTCTCTAAGAGGATGCCCATATTTTGAAAAATGAGTCGGGTAGGATAGGGTAGGACGCCATAGAAATCAAGAGGGAGCGAAAAATTAGCACGCAGGCCCCCAGGAAGAAAAAGAGACCCACCAGAACGAAAAGGAGGCCCCCAGGACGAACAGGAGGCCCCGGGGACGAAAAGTAGGTCCCAGGATGAAAAGGAGGTCCCGAAGACGAGAAGGGGGCCCCAGGACGAAAAGGATGCCCCAGGACGAACAGGAAGTCCCCAGGACGAAAAGGAGGCCCCAGGACGAAAAGGAGGTCCAGGACGAAAAGAATATTCTCCAAATAAGGGGCCTCAAAGAGGAGGCCCATAATTTAAAAAAGGAACCAAGAGGGGTAGGAGGCCCCAGAAATCAAGAGTGTCAAAAATTGGCATGGAGGCCCCCAGGATTGCAAAGGAACCCCCAATATAGGATGGTAGGTCCCCCAAAAATGAGGAGGCCAGAAGACGGAAAAGAAAACCAGTGGATATGAGATGAGGTTTCCGAGCAGGGGCGTCGCCACCAGGGTGGGGGGCCGCGAGGGAAATCGTCCCCCTGCCATGAGATTGGGGGCCGCCCCCTGAAATTTGAGGAGGAATCTGGAATTTATCTGGAAATGCACAGGAAAAAAGTGAGCAAGGAGCCCGATGGGGCAGAAGATGATGCTGTCAAGGAGGCCCCAAGACTGACAACGAGGCCCCCAGGAAATATAATCAGGTCCTTATAAGAGACGTAGAACAGAGACTGGGAGGAGGCCCCCAGGACGAAAAGTACGCCCTCGGGACGAAAGGGAGGCTCCCAGGACGAAAAGGATGCCTCCCTAAGACGAAAAGGAGGCTCAAGGATGAAAAAACGCCTCCAGGATGAAAAGGACGTTTCCAGGATGAAAAGGACGCATCCTGGATGAAAAGGACGCCTCCAGGATGAAAAGGACGCCCCCAGGACGAAACAGATGCCACAGAGACGGGCAAAAAGCCACCCAGGTTAGACGAGAAGACTTCTGATGGGTGGCAAGATATTCTTAATTTGGAAAATGAGGCCCCCAAGATGGAAGAGGAGGACCCTACAATAGAAAATATAAACATAATAGATGTTTCTCCGGACGCAAGAGGGGACCCAAAGATGGACAAGAAGGTCTCCGCAGGAATGAGAGAAGGCCAATGAGACTAGCCATGAAGCCCACATTTTGGAAGAGGACCCTAGAAGAGAAGATTTAGGACCAGGACATAAAGACAAAGACATAAAAGGTTAGTGCAACTATGAGCCACAAGGGCCCATCTTGGTTGCACTATGTACACCGAACCAGTTGCCCACCAAATCTGCCAATCACCCCCCTGTAATACTGAAAAGCAAGTTTCTTATAATGATTTTCTATGCTGTTTTTAAAGATGTTCAATGTGCTGCTACTGACAATGTTTTCTGGCAGCTGGTTCCAGTGTTCTACTACCCTGTTGGTGAAGAAAGTCTGCCTTAACCTTTTTCTGCTGTGGTTAACTTTAATTTCGAATTTATGACCTCTAGTTGCATCATTTCTATTAAATTCAAACATTTTCTCAAGATATCCCTTCTCCAGGTCACATACAAATTTAAAGACATCGATGAGATCTTCTCTCAGCCTTCTATATCTAAGTGAAAACATATTCAATTTCTTCAATCTTTCCTCATATGCCAGGTTGCTTATACCATTAACCATTTTTGTAGCCCTCTTTTGTACTCTCTCTAAAAGCCAACAATCTTTTTCATAACTAGGAGACCAAGCTTGGATGCAGTATTCGAAATGTGGCCTGACATATGCACAGTAAAGCTTCCTGATGACTTCCTCACTTCTGTATGATATATTCCTATTTATTGCCCCGAGCATTCTCAGTGCCTTCTTCCTGGCTTCCTTGGTCTGTTCTGATGCCCTCAATTTTGTATTTAGAATAACACCTAAATCCTTCTCCTGTTGAGTCACTGATAGCACTTCGCCACCCATCAAGTATGGAGCCTTCATATGCTGCTTACCTGCATGCATGATATTGCACTTATCAAAATTAAATTACATTTGCCATTCTTCGGACCACTTCATAAGTTCGTCTAAGTCTTTTTGCAGCGAGATATGCTCATTTTGACCTGTTATTGCCCTAACGACCTTCAAATCATCCGCAAATTTCAACACTTTACTCCTTAGGCCACTTTCGATGTTATTTACAAATATAATGAACAGCGTCCCCCAGTACTGACCCCTGGGGGACTTCACTAAGGATATTTTGCCATGATGACTTCGTACCATTTAGCATCACTCTTTGCTGTCTATCTGAAAGCCACAACTCTATCCATTTTAAGATGCTACCTGCAATACCATGGGCCTGAAGCTGTATCATTAACCGTTTATGAGGTACCTTGTGAAAGGCCTTACTAAAGTCAAGATATGCTACATCAACCTGATTTCCCTGATCAAATTGTTCTGTGGCGAAGTTAAAAAAGTCCAAGAGATTTGTGAGACATGACCGTCCTTTCCTAAACCAATGTTGAATATCTTGAATCCATCTGTTTCCTTCCAGATAACTAACTATTCTATCCTTGATAATTGATTCGAGTAACTTGCAGACTAGGGATGTGAGACTTACTGGCCTATAGTTTTCAACTTTCCCTCTTTCTCCTTTCTTGAAAATAGGAACTACATTTGCCCTTTTCCAATCGGTTGGAATTTCATTTTGTGAACCTGATCTACAAAATATTATACTAAGTGGAAATGCCAGTTCCTTTTCAGCTTCCCGCAATACCCTAGCATAAATTTCATCAGGTCCTGCTGCCATGTTTGGTTTTATTTTCCTGATATGGTTGTAAACAACATCACTATCAATGAAATCAACATCATTTATCAGATCGCATGTCACTGAACTATGGTGTACGGTCGGCAGATTGGTTATATCTTCCAATGTAAACACCGATTTAAACTGCTTGCTCAGCTCCTCAACCATCTCACTATCCTTACCCAATGTAGTCCCATTTACGTCCAGTGGACCAATTGTGCTAGAAACGTGACTCAGCTTGTAGAAACTAAAGAACTTTTTACTGTCCCCATTACAGTTCCTAGCTAAATCCAGTTCTTTTGCTCGCTTTGCTGCTCTTGTTGTTTGCCTCACAGTGTCTCTAGCTGTTCCATACGCCTTTAGATTAACGACATTTGAAGCTTCTTGAAACACTCTAAATGCAGTTTTCTTAGCATTAAATGCTTTTACCAAGTTTGGTGTAAGCCATGCCTGCTTTCCTGCCCTTGATCATATAGGGGGGGGCAAAAAAAATAGGTGGGGTACCCCAAAAAAAAAAAAAAAACTTCTTTTGCGTCTTTGCTTTTGGGGGACATGTCTAATCTGAATTTCCTTCAAGTATGATTTGAACTTTTCCCACATTTCACAGGCATTTAAATTGGAGAATTCTTCTTCCCATCTGATGGCACTTAAAGCCGCTTAAAGCCGCTTAAAGCAGGACTCAAAGGCACCATGCTAAGAGGATAATGAGGCTCCAAACACAGATGAGGAGGCCTCCAAGGTGTGAAAGGAGGCACCTAATTTGATAAAGGAGTCACCTAGGAGAGTGTAGGAGGCCCCAGAAATCAAGAGAATGCCAAAAATTGGCAAGGAGGCCCCGCAATCGCAAAGGATGCTCCAATACCGGAAGGGAGGCCCCAGGAAATGAGAGGAGGCCCTAGGACGGAAAATAAAGTCAGTGGATATGAGATGAGGTTTTGGAGACGCAAAAGCATGCACCAAAACGGGTATGGTTCCACCAAGATAGAAAAGTATGATCCAGAGACATAACAGGAGGCACCTAATTCGGAAGAGGACGACACATGATTGGAAATGAGACCCCATGATGAACAAGGAGGCCCCTAAAATAGGAGAGAAAGACCACTGGATGAGAGAGATTGCTCCCAGGCGGAAAAGAAGGCTCGAAGACGGCCAAGAAGGTCCCGGGAAATAACACGGCCACTGGGATAGGAAAGGTTGCCTGTAATTTGGAAGAGGAGGCACTTGGGAAAGAAGAGAAGTCCACCAGAAGATAAGAGGCCATCCTTAAGATGGGCCAAGTTCGAATCAACACGCAAACTTTGCGTCTTAATTCAAAACATCAAAACGAATGTTCCAAGCTACATCACATCCCCTCTTCCTGAAACACCCGATATTATACAAACAGACAGAACATTCCGAAATGGCGCGGGTCAAGCGCAACCCTCTGGTGGTCGTATTGAACCACTGAGTCGCTGGAACAGCCTTCCTAACCGTGCTAGCTCACTTAGCTGATTATATTCTGCATCGCTTGAAAGTGCAGTAACCGTGCATCTCTGGTCGGAACCTGCTCCTGTTGTCCAGCTTAGGCGCATACAAACCAAGAAAAAGTTCACATCAGACTTTCAGAGTGGGAGCGGCAGAACCAACTTCACATTTCTTCCAATTCCAGCTAGTCGATTCTTCTAAATGCATATCCAGCTATCCATTTGAAATAATCGAACATGGCATACTGCGATGTCTACTGTGCAACTGTTTATGAGCTTCTCTCTGAGTGGAACTAGCTGGAATACTGCAATTTTGATTGAAAACAGTTTTGACGGGAAAATATCGCAATTCTGCTGGGAGCTTTCTGGTCCGTTTCCGACCTACTGTCCAACCCACAGCAGTGAATAGAAATCGGCTGCCCAAGGATCGACGGCACGCATCCCTCTCAGTGGCATCGTTCAGCCATGTTTACGCGTGCACGCATGGGTAAATATGCATGTATGTTTGCGTGTTTATATGTGCGTGCGTGGTGTGCGTATATGTGTGTGCCTATTGTTTGTGCGTGTGTGTGTGTGTGTGTGTGTGTGTGTGTGTGTGTGTGTATGTGAGAGAGGGAGCGAAAATGAACGGTGCCTGGGTTTAATGTTTGGCGGATTTTGCACTCCTTCCATATGTGTTGCCATTGTCGTGCAAAGCCAATAAATGTTCTGAAAAAACAACAATGTATTTACGGGCTGCAAGACAAGCACAGTCGCGGTCAGTCCATCAGCCTCGTGTCACCAAACGGTGTCCAACCCTGTGTCCGCAGCACGAGAGATCATCGCCTGTATCTAGCCCTCGCTTGGCCAGCACACCGAATGGAGGCATATTCTGGTAATAATAAAAAAAAACATTTAGTATAAACTTCTTCCTTTTTAAAACTTTTCCAGTAATGGCCGGACTAAATACTGAGGACAAACACGTACTCGTGCAAACTTGTGTAATCATTATAGTCTGAAAGGTCAGCGAAGCCTGTGGTACTAGTAGCAACAACACTGTTCCTCCTCCCCCTATTCGACATCCCATATAACTCCATAGGGCTGCCTTCGTCGTGTTTATATATGTTTTTTATCCACGTGAAGGCCAATCACGGCAATTGTGGTCACGGAAATGCGATCAGAAATAGATTACAGGCTATTGGTGTCATTTTAGATTGAATATGGAGCGCAGGCCAAAGGGCCAACTCCCGATCTGGCCGACTGTGGAGTAATGGTTACCATCCCGGCTGTGTATAATGGCCACTATGGTGCATTATCGGTGCGGCTAATCCCAGCTGTGTATAATGGCCACCATGGCACATTATCAGTCCCGCTAATCCCAATGATCATTGATCGTTGTATCACAGTAAATTGCTGCCGGTTCGGCTTCGTTTCTCAAGGAAACCGTACCAAATTACAAAATAAATATAGCATGATTAACTTAAATAGAGAATGTAAGTAGCCACTTTAGGATGCGGCTGTGAGCGTGTCCACAATGAGAGTAATGGCACAGTGACGAAATAAGAGGTTCTAACCCGCACGCCATTTGTCAGTGCTTCCATTGATCTGTGCTCGATCTGGTGTAATTTCCTCTAACCCGGCGCCATCTTTCGAACCTTCCAGGACCCGGTAACGCAAGCCGGCCCATACCGTGCCGCTACCTACCACCCCATTCATTTGCTGCCTGTGCACCATCCGCCACCCCATTCATTACAGCCTGTGCACCTTCCATCACCCCATTCATTACATAATAGATACCCTGCCCGTACACGATCTACCAGTTCTCCGAGCGGCACCCCACCCACGGCTAGGTGCCGATTACAGAAGAAGCAAGGGAAGAGTGCTGGGTGGCAGGCTGGGTGGAAAGTTCTGCGTTTGTACGGCTAACCGCTCGGTCCATAGACGGCACGGCCAGAGCGTCGTCCACTCAACGGGCAACCGCAAAAGGCTGCGGTGCTGCCTTCTCACGAGAACCGCCACTCAGAAAGGCGATCCTTGAAAACCGTGCGTCATTTGTGGCCGACCGCCACATAACGATTTTAGCGTGTTTTGGTCAGAGAGCAATTTTCGGACTGCGGCGGTCACACGGCCTGTCGGGAGGTAGACGACACGCGCTACCCCCAGTCGTGGGCCGAGTGACACGGCCTGTCGGGAGGTAGACGACACGCGCTACCCCCAGTCGTGGGCCGAGTGACACGGCCTGTGAGGTAGACGA